>VZTN01019833.1:12141-78398 GCA_013400515.1 Erpornis zantholeuca | reverse complement strand
CGTTTCTCTCAAGATCAAAAAACTCCTACTCTGATGAACAATGTACCTGCTCTGGTAAGAAAGGGCTACCAAAACTTCTCTCTTGTGACAAGAGTCTTTTAAAAATGAGTCTACAGTTAAAAAAAGCAAAATTTCAGAAATGTTGCCATTAGGCTCACTGGTTTAAAATATAATCACACAAAAAATAAAAGTAGGTTTTGTCTCAGTTAAACTTGTTTAGTCATAATTGTAATCATATCTCACACCAGGTTAATGCACCAACAGAAATCAGAGATATGAAAGGATTTCTATAATGTACACCATCTCTTCTAGAACTTTGCATTAGTGGTGCTTTAGGGCAACTTGGTTTTTGTTCAAAAAATCATTTTCTGAATCTTAACTCAATCTCTTCCACCAGCTCTGCACTATTCTCCTGCAAGAGATAGCCACGAGGCTCTCCTAAGCAAGACAGCCGAAGCAACCTGCAGGAATAGGTTCGTGCTATTAAAAAATAGCATATCTCAAGCATTTTCAACAAACATCTTTTACCTGCTTGCCCTGTAAGAAAAGTGCCCCGTTCCACTCATTCACATTCCATCTGCACCAAAAGGACAACCTGTTCTTTGGCTTACAGCATGTTCTTCACAGACATCAGTTAATGAGTTATTGCCTTTCCACATACCCATTTTTTGATGCTTTTGCTAAGATACCCTGAATAGGCAGCAAAAAGTCTAGATCAACATCAAAGTAACTCTTGATATCATTCCACCAAACCACATGCTGTGCAGAGCAAGTTAGCCCCTTCCGAACAGTTTAAGCTGAAATACACTGGATTGAATTTATTCTGCAAAATCTAAAACATTGATCTGGGACAAGAGCCTCTACAAGACTTAGTACACAATATGCAAACACACGTTGCCCTGGCTAAAAACTGACTTGGAGGTTTCCAAAAAGAACTCTTCCTGATACATAATTAGCTACTTTGATGCAGTGTATGTGACTCAGTCTCATCTCATTTCTTGCTTCCTTTTAATTTCAAATATGAAACAAATGTGAGGGTGTTCTGTATAAAATTAATGGTGGTCTCAGAAAACCCATGGAAAATTAATACCCAGCCATGAAAATAACTTCTTAAAATACTGACAGTTTTCAGTCTCAGGAATGAGGCCAAACTCTTGAATTTGCCCATAGGAAAGATAAAATAATTGCCTGTTTCCATTCCAGATGTTCAGTGTAGTAGACAGACCAGATCATGTCATAAGGAAGAGAGGCTGAGAGCTGTGGCTGGTTAGTCTGGAGCAGAGCAGGTTCAGGGACAGCCTTCACATGTGCATAAGTACCTGACAGGAGGGCGTAAAGTGGCCAGAGCCCTCTCAGCAGTGCCCAGAGAAAAGACAGGAAGCAATGCCACAGACTGAGATACAAGAAATGTCTTAACCTTTGGAAGAAAATGGTTTTGAACTTCAAGGGTGGTCAAACACAGGTATAGATTTCCTAGGGGCATTGAGGATACTCTCTTCTTTGAGGTACCTACGTCCAGCCAGGTATGCCCCTGACATGACCTGCAGTAGCTGAGCTGCCTGAGGTGGGCTGAGTCTGGACAATCTCCAGAGGCAGGTAAGCCTCAACCCCGGTGTGATTCTAAATGCAGAACCTCATTAGGGATACTTTAATGAAAGCTGTTTATTTCAATAAGCTTGCTTACACTCTCTGTGCTCAGAAGGGCAATATATTCAATCAAACTCCTTCAATAACAAAAGAAAGCTAAAAACTGGACTTACATTCATCTTGCCTTTCAAGCTTACAAAATTTAACAAAGGCATCTGACTTCCAGAATTTAAGGACCTGAAGGACAAAATACTTGCCCTTGTGTGGGCCTTGCAGTACTTTTTTTTACTGCTGCCACTGAACAAAATCATAGTATTTGTGAGTATAGTCTTGCCTGTTAAAAATTCTTACTTATTTGCAAATTTCTGTTTATACTTGCAACATTGGTAACCTACTGAAAATCATTCCACATACATCTGGGACTTTACATGGTCTTAGTTGCTGTACATTATACACCTGATGACTGATCTGTGATGGGACTACTTACTGGCCTAAAGTGTGGATAACTAATTATCTGCATAGACAGGTGAAGGGCATTTCCTATTACAAGGGACTATAATCATGGAGCACGAAATGTGATACCATATTTCATAGTAATAACACTAGTTATAATAATAGCACTAGCTTTCTTCTACTTAAGGTCTCAACCATGTCTCCTTTACCTCTGCCCTGCCTCGGAAACAAGAAGGTGGAGAAGATGGGAAACATATTTAGGAAAAAGTTTAAGATGATCTTTCATTTCCCAACTGCTGCTGAGCAAGATGCATCATCAGGTTTCTTGTCTTGTCTCTGAGTAGGCCCAGCAAGGGTACAGAGATCTCCTGGGTACAAGCTACCCATCTGCAAAGCTAGGAGGCTGTATTTTTATTTTATCACCTCTCTTTGCAGCTGAGAAATGGAAAAGGATCTTCAGCCCTATGAGCTCAGGATCAAGCAAGAGACCAGGAGCCACAGCTTGCAGCAGTGTGGAGAATCTGCTGCTCCCACAGGAGATTGAGCCCTACAACAAATGCCGTGACAGATCAGCTCTAATCAGCAACAGCAAGGCTGGGCTGTACAGCAGGTGTCATTTGACTTGCTGGAGAAACAGTGCATTAAAATAATAATCTGAATTTCTTGTCAAATTGAATGGGTAGCATCGTTCTCAGGTGAAGCAAGAAGGCACATATGCCTATCAGGATATGTAAAAACTGTATTTTTTCAGTATCACTAGAGAAACAAACACTCCAATTTTTTATACACTTGCTTAAACAGCATACCCTCATCTATCTCTAATGGGCTGATATGATATCCTCTCTTGATAAATCTGAATTTCAGAGGAATTTGAATCTAAAAAATTAAACCTAAAGGTTTTTTGTGTTCCTAAGTGGAAGGTCTTTATGTTGAACCACATATTTTCACTGCACAATCCGAAAGAAGGTCACCAGATGGCACTATTACACATTGTCATCCTGATTTCAGTCTCTTAATTCACACAAGAAGTTTTTAATTGTGGAAGAACTGGTATTATTATTACTGTAGCATTACATTTATTTGGGGCAAGTGTGATGAGTATCATCTCTGCTTTAATCTCTGCAGCCTTAACAATTCTTCCAGAGGAACTGTCCTCTGAGAACCAGATGTTCTTTTGCCGATTTAAATACAGACATAAAAAGAGGAAAGGTACGGACTGTTCTGTTATTTATGTATTTCTCTGCTCAAGGACTAGCATGTAATGGGAGCACATCACAGCAGGAGCGCACACACATTTGCCTATGCTGATTTTTCCTCCTTGGTAAGCAGAAGCCCTCTGCTGTCATTACACAGAGATTAAAAGCCTTAGGCATACTTTTAATACATACTTTTCTCTATTGTACTAACAGACAGCCAGCATATCCAAGGTGCATCTTGGACCCAATTAAAATGCAACTGCACACCTATCAGAAAAATACTGCACACAATGAAAGCTGACATTTGAACCTCCCTTGGTTGTCCTCAGCTCATCTTTTAACAGCGTGAGCAAAAATATTAACCTTAACACTCCTAATTGCCACAACAAGTACAAATGGCCTGAACAACTCTTGATATGTGTATTTCACAACAGCAAACCACTGCTCGTTTCTGTGGCTACTAATTTGTGATCCTCTGATATGTGTGTCATTATTACTTCTACAGCTTGTTAGAAGAGTAATTTAGAATAGTAATTTAGACTTGCTAATGCTTCAAGGTTGTAGGTGTTTTTTGGCTTTGTTCAGTTACAGCTTTGTTAAAAGATTATACAAGCTGCCTAACAGTTTTTTCTCAACTCACAGGACAAAGAAATAGACTCAGTAAATCACTATTTTGCTTTCACATATCCCATTCTACATGTCTTTTTTATTACCTATATCTTATACTTCAACAAATTCATAAGTGGTGAAACAGGAAAAAAAACAGATAATGAACTTTGGATGGAAATGGCCAACTGTTATGGGAAGTCCTGACCCACACATGGTTGACTGAAATTTTTCTAACAAAATACAGTTACCTTTTCATAATCTTGAATGGGATTTATGTGATAGCAGAATTAATGAAAGAAGTTTACTTCATGACAAGTGTATTATTGGCATATATGCTGTACTGGAGATGATACCAACCTTGCTGAAGAAAAACAGTGGCTAACACCAGAAGCATGACTATTTCTGCTGACAAGGAGCCTGGCTTTTCAGTATTGTATCTAATCTTACTGGTGATCTGAACAAAAGTTTTTCTCCTAAATTCCAGTTTGGAGAGTTCATGCTTCCCTGGACATTCAGTACCCAAGTGGAACAAACCAAAAGCAACAGAACAGCCACTATAGGTCTGGGGGAGCCCTGTCAGAAGTCCCCACACATAATTCGATCACACAAAAATCATTCCTCCTCTATTTCTTTTATAAGCTTTCATGCATTTTACAAGGAATAAATTCACCCAGCAGACAATACAGCAGCCCCATATTTTGCAAGCAAACTGAAAAAGGCAGCAGCATTTTTCACAGGAAATGGTGCTCCATTTTGTGAAAAGTAAAATTCATAAACACAGATACATTCCATAGTTATTTCTGATCACAGAAATTCTGATCATAGCAGTTCTGCTTGACACTGAGCTTATATTCATCCCACATATTTTCATGAACTTAAGTAAGCTTCTTATATCAGGAGCACCGCACACTATAGTAACAGTTCAAGACTAGAAAAACTATATCAAAATTCTCCTTGCTAGAGGGGTTAATATTGAGCAGTATAGCTCCTCTCCAACACAAAAAGTCAGAAAGGTACAGGACATCATTATGAGTTAGAAAATCCTGCTTCCCTTTTCTGCAGTGTTTGATGCCAAACAGCATCATAATGCTCAGCACTTTCTGCACAGAATATGCGACAATTACATTAAGTCCTTCTAGCACTTTGAATCTATCCAAAACCCATTAAAACCAACAATGCTGATATCCATCTACTGTGAACAGAAAGCCAGTCCCCTGCAGCTGTTCAGCTCTCTACAGTGCACAATCCCTGACATTTGGAGCTGAAAGAACAGATCCTTCTGCTCTTGATCTCAAGATGCACTTTGCTATGTGGCCTTTCACAGGCTGCCAGAAAGTGTTTCTTGGCCCACTACTTGGGAAGTAGTGCTGCAACAATCTCAGTCCCTGACAGCACCTGACACATTAGAACAGAAATGCCAGCCTATTAGGAAATCAGGTAAGTAATGCCTCCTTGACCAGACCCTGACGTTTTTCTTTATTCCTCCCGTGCTGTAAGAGGCTTGGTGAACAAAATTGCAACCAACATTGGCTCTAGAGGAGGTCAGGAAGCAGGGACTGAGGCTTACCATTGGCCAATTCTCCACACCCCATCCTCTACACTTAGAAAGAAGGTACTCATGTCTTGTACCAAGAAAGAGGTGGTCGGCAAAGGGAAGACAGTAAATTTTAGGTTTTCCATGGCAAATGGACGCTGATACGTATGGTACAAAATCAGTAGTTAACAGGAAGTAACATAGGCATAATAATGAACTGCAGCATCAAATCCTTATTGTAACAGCAGGAATTTTGCCTTTTAAAAAATACCCATTTCTCAACACCAATTTCCTACACTTATGCCTTACCCTTTCACCCTTATACTCATCTAACAGGATAATCGATACTTTGATGATTCATTCATGATGTCAAAAAAGGGTGATGGTCAGAACCACTGCAACAGGAAGAAAGAGATGATGCTCTGCATTTCATCAGTGAAATGCCACTGTCTTCTTGCTTCACACAGACGTTGTAACACTGATTATTTTAATGGGATGACATCCAAGAACATTCAGGGTTTGGGTTCTTTTTCACAAATGAGTAAGGCAGGCATAGGATTTACAACTTTGAGGAGATCTGAGATATCGGGAAATAAATTACTTGCTGAAATTCAGCTAACACTCCTGAAAGAGCCATGACTGCAACTGATTTCCTTTTCTTAAGGACTGTATGTACACATCTCCTTACAGCAGGCTCTGTTCCCTCTGTTCCCTCCTGTGAAATAAATTGTGAAATATTTGAAAACGACAATTACCATTTAATTGTGAAGAACAAACATCCAAAAACAGTTAAAAGCAGATGGAGCAAGAACAATGTAATCTGAATTTTCATAATTAACCACTCCTTTTTCCATTGGAAGCTGGAGTTGATGAATCCTAACAAGGGTTTCCTTATTTTTTTAGGAGCTCTATGCAATTTATTAATTGTCGTAAATGTTCAGACATCTACATGGAAGGTTAGAAATTTGATCAATTAAAGACTGGATTAATTGGTTAACCAATACTGTAATTCTCTGAAAATTAAAATTATGCCTCATTTTATAAAAAAGATAATCCAGAAAAATCTGCTATGAATCATTTACATTAACAGTGTCTGTGGCTGCAGTGCCAATAACTTTTCCATAAATAACAGTAAAACTCAGTTAATAGCTTATTTGCCTGAAGTACCTGTTTGGAGCCATATGTAATATCTACATGCTGACCTGAATAGAAAAAGAGCAAATTAAATGTTCACAGACTAGATTAATACTTAAATAAGCATTTTGTTTTGCTTGGTGACATAGAAAAACAGCAACTTTGAATTACTTCTATCTCAAAGGTGACCCTGTGCTAAATGACATCAGGCTATCACCCTCACAGAACCTGATGTAATTCCAGGTTTTAGAAAAGGCAGCACTGTGGTAATTATTCATGGTATATTCATGGTACTGCAATAAAAAGCACAGCAGACAGCTTTTCAGGTTTTATCAACCTATTGCTGCATGTGATAGCCCAGATTTTTGCCTAGTTCCAGGTCAGGAGAGGATTAAACCTTACAATAAAGATCCTATTGGTGGAGTATTGGTCAACAGCTAGTCAAACATGAGACAGTGTGTGCCCAGATGGCCAAGAAGGTCAGTGGCATCCTGGCCTGTATCAGCAATAGTGTGGCCAGCTGGAGCAGGGCAGGGCTTGTCCCTCTGTACTCAGCACTGGTGAGGCCACATCTCAAATCCTGTGCTCAGTTTGGGCCCCTCACTCACTACAGGACAGACACTGAGGTGCTGGAGCATGACCAGAGAAGGGCAACAGAGCTGCCGAAGAGTCTGGAGCACAAGTCCTGTGAGGAACAGCTGAGGCAACTGGGGTTATTCAGCCTGGAGAAAAGGAGGCTCAGGGATGACCACCTACTACAACAGCCTGAAATGAGGGTGTAGCCAGGTGGGGGTCATTCTATTCTCCCAAATAACAAGTGATAGGCCAACAGGAAATGGACTCAAGTTGTACTATGGTAGTAAGAAAAATTTCTTCACTGAAAGGGTGGTCAGACATTGGAACAGGATGCCCAGGAAGATGTCCATCATCCCTGGAGATATTTGAAAGCTGTGTAGGTGTGGTGCTTAGGGACATGGTTTAGCAGTGGAGCTGACAGTGTTAGGTTTAATAGCTGGACTCAGTAATCTGAAGTGCTTTTTCCAACCTCAATGAATATATGGCACTATAAAAATGCCCATTTTGCTGTAGTGATTACAGAAGTAACCTGAGGAGACTATATTCATAGGTCAGGCAGCACAGCTAAGCCAGCTGAATCTGGGGCCAAGAGCTGAGTTCTGCAATTGTCTACACCTTGAGCTTCTCATTGATAATTTTGAATTTAGATCAACTAAAATCTGAAAATTGTTTTTTTTTTTATTTTTGCTGAGTACTTTTCCGTGTACTTTTCCATGTACTTTTCCACTTTCTTTTCCAGGAAGAGCAGGTTATTCACAGAGAAAAGTTTTCTTCCACTTTTTTTTCATCATTCAAAAAAATGTGCCTGTACACTTAATCAACAAAACAGCTACTAGCTTTTCCTACATTTCAGAAAGGAATTAACTGACTTTTTCCATGCCCACAATTCCTCTTAAGAGACAGACCCCTTAAAAAAGATGAAAGTGGCAGTGGTTTGTGGTAGTGGTCTGGGAAAAGACAGCATGATCCCACCACATAATAATTGCTTTGATATTTATCAATAATGCAAAAACTAATCACATGACAGGGCAGATTATGCTGTGAAACACTGAGTACCCTCTTCCAGTTTGAGTCCAAGGGCACTGAAAGCTGATAAAGCCTGTTCTGCTTGCTACAAGTCCAAAAGAAATTGCTTTCTTTTTTGCTAGGGGTGATTTAATGTGGAAGGAGAGCAGCTCAGAGGCTTGGAATCATACCGTGGCACACAAAGATCAGAGAAGCAGCAAGATCATAATTCGCCATGTCCTGACTTTTGGGCTTAATTTCACTTTCATCAAAATCAACAGGAAAACTTGTCATCAACTTCAAAGCTACCTTTTATTCAGTTTAGTCCTTTCCCCCACAAAAGAAGAAAACAAAATAATTACTGAAATTACAAAAATATGAACATATAACATTTATTTGAGTTCTATTTGACTTTTTTCCCTACTCTTCCTCCTAATATTTTAAGGAAGGACAATAATGTTAATGATTAAAAGAATTCTTAAGCAAAAAATTTACTAATATTTAAAATTTTTGCAAAGCTTAAAGATATGCTTACCAAGATGTTTCAAAAACCTCATGATGCAAAATTAAGAGCCTCATGTATGCTATCTGATTTCCTTCCACCAAGCCTGACCACTTTTTTCTCAGATGCCACCATCTTCTTGCTCTGTCTCAAGACTATTTTACCATCAATATGCTAACTTTATTTTTTCTTGCATATGGTAATCCAGATGAGAAAGCAGAAATAAAACTTTCCTACAGCACACTATACAATATTCTACAAGCCTTGAAAGCCACAGGTTTCTAAGACAATTAAATAAAGAGAGAATCCGAATCTTAAATCCAAAGCTAAGGGTTGAGTTTGGAATTCAGTCCAGGCTGTTATTATGCCTATTGCTGTTATTTGAGATGAGAGTCTGTTATTTCTTCACAGATGTCTATGTATGAGACCATAAATCAACACTTATTTCCTGTGGCCTAAAAAGAAGAGGCTGCATGCTTTTTTTTAATGATAAATATATATACACTATATTACATTCTACATAACCTTAAGGTGTTGCTTGCAAGTAAAAATGGACACAGGAAGTTATCCAAATAATTCTGTAAGTAATTTCAATACTAATATATTTGCAAATACTGATTTTCAATATTGATATTTGCAAATAATTACTAATATATTTGCAAATGTATTTGCACTAATATATTGTAAGATCACTAGGGAATGAGTGTGGAAACATTTCTATCCCTTTGCTTAAAAGCACTCATACTTAAATGAAGAAAGTAATAAATTCTCACCCCAACTTACCGCACAGCTTTTTACTTAAGTGACAAATTTCAGTTATTGTAATTACAGCTGTTGGCCTTTCATCTGAATAAGAAATGCCTTTTCTCCCATAAAATGTCACGTAGCAAAAAACAGCACCATGGGCCATTCCCATGATGGAATCAAACCATGATTACCTCACTGGAAAGCAAGAAATCATCCCACTACAGTGATGCAGACCTCCTGTTTCTATCTGTAGAGGTACAGGATAGGGAATCACTAATGTGATACATCAGGTACAGTATAATATGTCAATAGTTCAGTACCTCATATCCTCACCCTCAGGCAGGAGTGATTTGTTTGTCGCTTGGAAGGAGTCCATACTTAAGAAGAAAACACAGACATTTTTTCTCTGAATAACTAATCTGGAAAAATCCTATGAGGAATGCGTTGCTCAAAAACTTTAATTATTTAAGTGAGTCTTATGGAAAAGGGCTACTGGGTAGAAGACAGGTGAAATGGTGTACAAAGCATGCAAATTACCATCCTAGAGAACTGTCCTGTCTCTCATTTACCTCTTGCCTCGTGCACACAGCAGCTTTCAGGCTGGCAGAGTGCAGACATGCACACGTACACAAAAGTGTGCCTATACACACACACTCAAACGGGAAATGGTTCCGGGACACACTGACAACGAGACAATCAAAAGGTTACAAAATCACTCCATCATAATGAGCACAGTAGGATTCGGAGTAGCAGCAAATAGCAATTTTATTTCAGAAATAGAACATGAAAAACAATGGCAATATTCCTGTGCAATGTAGTCCCAGGATCATTCTCTGACCAAATTTTAAAGGAATTTTGCCATTGGTTTCGAAGGGACACTTAAGTATTCTGTCTGTGACTTTCTAGCATTGCTGTGTCTGCTTCCAAAAAATTCATTCAGAACTGGAAAACTTAATAGCTTTCCCTGGTTTGCAAAACACTAACCACTTCTTAATTAAAATTTTGCTGAGTATTTAATAATATTTATATCACTGCAGCATTTAAACATCTGGCCAAGATGAAAACTTCAAACAGAATATGCTTCTACACAGAAACATCCTAAATGAAAAGAAAGTGTTGTAAATAAATACAAATAATACTAAGAATAAAGCAGAAAATAGGAATATTTAAACAAAAGTATGTGGTAACAAAATTAGCTGTAAGACAGCACAGTGCTTTCAAATTATTTCAGTTGACTTTAAAAATCCATAAGTAACTAATAATATGAATTATTTTGAACTACTCCTGGACAAAGAAATTATTGGTGTTCCAAAATTTGGGAGTTTTCCACTCAAACAGTTGATTGCCATGAATTTTTGTTAAATGATAACTTTGTGGTTGTGCCTGGTATCAATAGAAGGACTGTAATTAGTAATTTGATAAAAGCTTGCAGCACACATTTAAAAAAAAACCCCAAAAGAACAACAAAATCGACATCTGATTAATCCCAAAAATGATGGTCATCCTCTAATGTTACAAACCCTGCAAACTTCAATCTTCTCCCTTGGGCAAAAGTCTATATAACTAGACAGGTCTCAAATGATGCCCTGAAGGTCACCAAACACAGGCTGTGACAGCAGACATGCCTTTTGCTTAGTGATCTATATCAGCTGGAGCTGTTTTACAGCAATGTGAGAGGGTGAAGAGTTTACACTAGCTGGTTATGCAATAAATGTCACTGGTATTACTGCTGACTTCAGACTAGACTCACAGCATTAAGCGGTTAAGAGGTGATAAAGCAGGATTAATTCCTGAGGAAAATTTCTGATTAATTTGTCAGCATAGTTTGTATGCTATGGACAAATTCTCTGCTATCTTTATTCTTCCTCCTCATACAGGAAAATATTTTGCACCAATCTATTATTCCCTTAAGTGCAGGACTTCATAGCAGTTTTAACATCACTGCACAGAGGCACCTTTAAGCCTGTTTTTGCACACTCACCTTAAAGGAAGTCATCCAAGATTACAGCTATTTATGGCTGTTCATGTAAATCACAATATGGACAACAATGGAATGGTAATGGAATAGCACAAAACACAGCAACTTAGCAGTAAGTGTTCTTTGAGCTGCCCCGATGAAATTGTACCTGACAGGGACAGTAAAATCACCCAAAGTGAGTGAGTGGTTAAGGCAAGGCAGTAGTTATACTGCTAGATAAAGCTGCTTCAGAGGCAACATGAGCTCTGAACCCCCCACCTGTTGTAGAAACTAATACGTGATCAACACACTGAATTCTCATTGCTCTCCCCAGCCCTGAGGCCCACTTCCATTACCAGCAAGGCAGTGGCTGTTTTTCCAATACAGAACTTTTTATGATTTCCTTTTTTCAGATTGGAACACAGGTAAATGAACAAACCACCAATGACAGCAAATAACTATTGTATTTGCTCAAAGATACAGGTATTGCCTGCAAAATAATGAAATATGTAGTAATGTACTACAATGTATTTTCTGTCAGATGTAATTTTCTTGCCAAAAGTATGCCCTAAGGCTGCTCTAACTCATGATTTTCAGTTTGCCTATGACACTGACCTGCACTTAACAATACAATTGCAAAAATTTCAAACACACAAACTTACAACAAAATCAAACTAAATCCAAACCCTCTGATCTGACTATTTTCCCCAAAAGCAAAACAGAGCATCAATAGTACTGTTTTGACTTAGGTCCTATAATAAAAAAAGGTGTTGCCTTCTACCAGACACATCATTGACTTGACACTTGCGAAGATCTATTGCAAGATCATATAGAGAAATAAGATACTTCTTTAAATTACTTCTTGGACATCTATGTTTAATAAAAAATCAGCAACTAACGACAGCTTGGGTGAGGAGGAAAACACTGATGGTATGCTAACTGCACATAAAATTGTATACATGACAAATCATATTCTTCATATCAGGTAATAAGAACTTATTTTATTTGTGAATGGAATTTATCTTTTTCTCAAAATGAGTTACTGAGGAAAGAAACTGTGATTTTGTAAGAACCTAGTCTAGGGGAGACCAGATTATCATCATACTACTTTGCTAGGAAAATTAATAATAGGTAAAATATATGTGCCTGTCTCAGAACAATACCATGCCAGGACCATTCTATAAGGCATTCTGCTTGAGAGACCAAATTTCCAGCATTTTGAAATGCACAGCTAAGTATTATTAAGGTATTTGGTTTGTACTGATAAAGGCAGATAGTGAATTTCAGTCATACTTTATAAATGGTCTTGAATTTAAAAAAAAAAAAAATTAAAAAAAAAATCACAAAGCCAGTTACCTTTCTTTTTCTAAACCACCTATATCTCATGACATGTATCTGTGCATGATAAATTTATTACAATTACCCAGTATTTGCTCTATCTTGTCATTGTAGGTTCTAAAAAACTTGTCAGTGCCAAGAAATAATTTGAATCTCTAGTTTGTGCCAATAGCACACTTACTGCTGCACAGATTAATGGAAGCAGCAATTAAGTTAAATAATAAAAAGTGATGTTTAAATAAAAGCTGGCTGAAAAACAACAGACTATGGCACATCTAGATTAAGGTGAAGGAAACAACATTTATTCTACAGAATTATTAATGTCATATTAGTCACCTTTTGCAGGTCAGACAAAACTTGGTATGTGTCTGGGGAGAAAGAAAGTCTTATTCTTTATATTGAAGTTTATTTTATAAACAGTAACAGAGGTTTCTAGATAGAATGTCTTAAGAGTTACAGGTTTTACAGCTGTTCATTTATACTCCTCTCCAACACATCTTCCCACCTGTTCTATACACCATGTGTAAAACACTTAATACTCATTCATCCCACAGAGATCTTTTCAAGAGAAGCATAGGCACATACCTTATTTTCAAGAACTTTCCTGACCTCCCCTTCTATATCATTTTTATTGTAGGGCTTTCTTTGGTGTGAACACATTATCCATTACACAGTAAAAGATTCGAATTGGTTATAGTCTTATTCTACAATTACAAAAGCAAAATCCATGAATTCTTGGGAGAAAAAATCAGAGGAGAAAGGACACAATAGAGCCTGTTTTCTCACCTCTATAGCTGGCAGTGGAAAACTGACTCCCGCTAATAAAATCAACAAAACCCCAGATCATTAGCAGGAAAGAAGCACTTCATCAAACCTAATTTTTTGGCCTGTGGCCCTGGCAGTGTAGTGCTGGCTGCCTGTCACCACTCAGAAAGGCCAAGGTCACCCTGAAGTCAGCAGTGCTCAGGGCATCACACACTCTACATGTGGCACCCTCGACACTGCAACAAGCACCGCCCTAGGGCAGTTTCCATTACCCACATCACACACCCACACTTTAAAATATCTGTTGTGGAGTGGTCACTATTGTCTTTTAAAACAAAACCAAAAAAGTAGGGGAGTCAGCCTTGCCACTCAATTTATACATGATGTTGTATAACTTTTACATGATGAGTGTGGCACCAACTTAAAATGGGCAGTGAATGTGGGAGATATGTATGTAATTTCATAAAAGTTGAGCACTCTTATCCCCAATATCTGAAGATATAAAAAGCCCCTGCATTTTATTACATATTTATCTGAGTGGTATATCTGGAGAACCACCTTGGGGGAAAAGGCAGAGGAATATGGGTCAGATGGAAAAGCAGTACCAGGCTGCTTCACCCGGGTCTGCCATTTCTGAACAAGCCTCTAAGCAAAAAAGTTATTTCTGAACCTCTTTTCTGTTCTGAAGAAAAGCTCCTTCAGAGATTAAGCACCCCAAAGCTGGCAGGTATTTTGAGGTCCGGTATACTGATTTGGGGCTTGAAATTACACCTACAGTCTCCCCTAGCTCCCACATTCTGTGAAGGATCTGGACCAAAGTATCCAAGATTGAGATGACAGACGGAAAAACATTTATAAAGCCCCCAGACTTTCCTCTCTTTGTACAGCTTCTCGTAAAACAAACGTACCCATGTCTGGAGTTCTGCTGAAATACAGCATGGTGAACATTTGCCAACACAGCTGGTTTAGTGCAGCCTCTAAGATGTATCATTTGACTTCTTTTTAATTACACATGCTTTTTATTTTTAAATATATTGATGGATATTTTGTCCCCTTGCTATTAATTAATGGTGGCACAGTTCTAGACTTCCTTTCCCATCATAATTAACAAGGGCTGCATCTTAGTGGATGGCCATGATTTAAGAGCATTTAATCTACTCTACATTTGCATACTGTCACTTTTTGCTCATTACCAGAGTACATAAATAAAAAACCAAGACACTCCAGTGACGAAAACTATAATCATTGCTTTGTAGTCAATAAATTACTGAGAAGTGCTAAAAGAAACTCTGAATAGTATCCATTTCACTGTACAAATGGTTCCATATATAAAGTATCAGCCTTTGGTTATGTCAGTTAATAATCCTAAATTGAAACAACAATGCTAAAAACTCAAAGCAAATTAACTCATAGTTACTGCTACTGGAATAACAATAAATTAACACAAAAGTAGATTGAAAGTTTTTGAGAGAATAAAAGCAGATAAAACATGACACTAAACCAGACATTTATCTAAACAAAAGACAGTTCAATGTCAGGGCTGAGGCATATGTTTCAAATATGTACTTAAAACAATGCAGCTATCTTGCTGAGATAGATACTCAAGATCCAGATATTCATAGCTCTATAGTCACATACATGCTTGCACAAGTAGACCAATTGAGAAATGCCTGTAGAATAAAAGTCAAATCTTCCTAAGAACTGCGAAACACTATGAACTATGATAACTAAAAAAAAAAAAAATCTTTTCTTGGTAGTGAGAAAATCTTTTCTTGGTAGTGAGGTTACTTTATAGATAGAGTTATAGTTACTGGGTCTGTGAATTCAAGATTAAGAAGCTCTGAAAAGTGGCTGTTCTGGAGTTCCAGTTTTTCCTGTATGCATGCAGGTAATTTATGTTTTACCTAGAACATATATTAGATCAGATATTTTAACAGTGAATGTGCATGTGCAATACAGCCACCAAGCAGAGAAGTACCTAAAATACTGTTAATTTCCTTTAGAATGCAAATATTGCCATTAAATACACCGTGGCAACACTTGAGATCAATGCGGATCTTAAAATACCACACACAAGCTATTCAAGTTTCTTAAGACAGCAAAATTGGCAATAAAATAATAGCTATGCCATGTTGGTAAAAATAGCTCATTTTCCAAATGCAGCTCTCTGTAAATGTAGAAAAACTGCAACTGTCTTGTATATACCATAAGCTATTTATCTAAAATGGTACTGTCAGTGAAACAGATGTCATTGTACGATATCCCTGCGCCACCCACATTCTGTTCTCCTAGTTGCCAAACAGAACTGTTTTGAATTATTTACTGAACCATCAGATTCAAGCATTTCTGCAATGATCTCCATGCAACATTAAAGGAAAAAAGTACTTAAAAAATAGTTTCACATGATGTTTTAACGTGACTTAATACATTCAACATATCTTCACCAACACAGACTGAAGAATAGACTGAAATCTTAGCAGAAAGTTTGAAAAAAAGTCTTATTTTTAAAGAACTTTGTCCATCAGCTTTTTCTATTTTCGTCTTCCTGTCTATTATACTCAATTTCAGGCTTATATTTTTAAATACCTTCATTCAGCAGAGGAAGATGCCAAATTAATACCAAAGTCTACACCTCAGACCTAAAAATCATCTCTTCTTTACAGGATAGCTACATAAAACCTAAAAATCATGCCACAGATAAGTTAGGCTGAAAGGGACTTCTGGGGATATCCAGTGGTGGGATGGGACTTACTACTGTAGGGACCATTCAGGGCAGCTCATAGGGCTCAGTGTCACTTGTTAGGGACCCATGTTGATCTGCATATACCTTATGCCATCCAACACTGTACAGCTTAGCCAGCTGGTTTTTATCTGTATTTTCATGCTGTCTTGCTTTTACATCTATCCTCCTTTTTTACATCCTTTTCACAGTGATCTCTGGAGTTCATCAATATCAGACTGCCATCAGGCTTCCTTGGGGGTGACAAAAGGCACAAA
The DNA here is from genome assembly GCA_013400515.1 of Erpornis zantholeuca. NCBI lineage: Eukaryota > Metazoa > Chordata > Aves > Passeriformes > Timaliidae > Erpornis > Erpornis zantholeuca. The sequence goes on along the minus strand of VZTN01019833.1, from coordinate 61,998 downwards.
AGTACCCACAGTTCAAAGAGAAACTTGCCAATGAACCCCATGAACTCTAAATGCAAAAAAGCTTGTATTCTGTTCTCATAAGTGTCACAAAATTGTTCCGAAAATTAAAGTTACCAGATTTTCTCAATCTGGACACTTTAATAATCCAGACTGTGTACGTTTGAAAGCTTGTGAAAGAAAATATCAATCACAATGAAATTCATATAGTGTACTCTGTCTGCATTCACATTTGTACAAGTAATTAAAGAAAATCAAAAGTTTCAAATAGTCACAGTTTTCTAGTACAAAAAAAGGTGCTTTAATTTTTAAGAATGGGGATAGGAATCTAAAAGGCATCTAGAGAGATACATATGCATTCCAGAAACCTGATGAATACACCTAGAGCAAATGAAAGCAGGATAGAAAAAGAAGTTCTTATCTAAAGCCTCTTCTCATGGGAAATACTGTCCTTGAGAAAGTAAAACATTCTTCAACCTCTTAAGGCAATTGAAAATAAAAGTACTGAAATTAATACTAAAACACATTTCAGTATCTCAAGAGGTTTCTCATCTGATCAGTTTTTTACTCTTTGGTACTTGTTTGCTAATAAGCCACCTAACCCTTCAACTATCCAGCTTTATGATGCCTTATTTAGACTTCTCAAATTTGTTGAGCTGCTTTCAGATTACAACAGTCTTAAAGATAAATACAACACACATGTTTTTTTTAGCAGAATACTTGCCAGTTTGGCAGCAACAAAATCAACAACAGAGAGGCAGAGGGAGTTTTGCTTAGAGGAAAGAAAATTTTCTCTACTCTCCTGAAATTAAAATCTTTCAAGACACTTTAACATACACAATTCCAGATAGCTTCCTAGGAATTCTCTGCCTTAATGGGGGAAAAGAGAGTGAAAAAGTTTCCATCAGAAACAACTGAGATTGCAAATTCTTTGTTCAGTATACTAATTTGATACATATGACTGTACCTTTCCACCCTTGATGAGTGGAAGTAATCTAGGTTAACAGCTAACACTGTAGAAATGAAATTTTATTTGCCACCAAATGCCAAGACTATCACTTCTGTGATACTTATAACTTCCAGTGTTTAGGAAATAAACACCCCTGTGCATTGCATTCACTACTAGACCTCAGACTATAAAACCATTTATCCTTTGCTTTAGAAAATAACTTCAAGCTGAAAGTCCTAGGCATCTCTATAAGGCGTAGGACAACACGCCTTAGGTAATAGGGCTTTTTTTTCTTTTTTTTTAATTTAAAAACCAATTATCTAATAATAGCAAATAAATTAACAGAGAACTTCACTGAGACTTTATCCAACAAACATAATCTGTGACATCCTTGCTATAAGAAAATCAGTGCATTCATCCTGCTTAATGCTGTTCAACTGAAGAATAAAATAATTCATAATGACTTATAATTTCAAAGTATCAGTAGAATATTCAAAAATATGTCTTTACAGCATGTCTCACAGAGGAAAAATATGACACCTTCAGAAGCTATTTTCCCCAGGAAGCAGAAAATACATATTAGCTGAAACAAATATCAGAGCATCTTTCATCTTTCTTCACCCCTCAATGATTTATGAATACATTATTTTATCATTTTAATTAAATTCAATTTAATTCAGGAAAAATATTTTCATGAAATGTGTGATGCAAAGCTTGTAGGTTTAGGAAAAGTAGCCAATTTCTGGTATTTTTCACCCTTATCTCAAATCTGTGTACCTATATTATAAACAAACACTAAGTAATTAAAATGTTAAACAATAAATGAGTGGTCCTAAAGGAATCCTTTTAAAATCAAGTCCACCTAGAGTACTTCAAAAATAAATAATGTTCAATATGTCTTGATGAGGATTTATTCTTCTGTTCAGCTGAAAGTAATTGAACACTTTGATATACAGCTACTCTCCCTCACCTTGTAGCCTGGACAACACAAGGCAGTTGCTTTTCATATTGATAATTGCTTCAGACCAGTTAGAGAGTTTTATTTTCCGTCCAGTTTTGGACAGATGAAGGTTGCTGCATATACCACAGTCTTTCTAACATCATATATTTTTAGCACAAACTGTCAAAGAACTTACAGTGCACTGTGATATATTATATGGCTAGAAACCAACTGCTGTAGTTAAAGAGGCCCTTCACTAATTCGTGCAAGTATTTTGTTGGTGTTGACCTTTCTCTTCATTTACTTATGAAATCCCAACTATGCATTTTGAGAAAGAAGAAGATGAGCAGGCTGATTTTGGAAAAAGAAAAGAACGGAAAGGAAAAGATAAAGTTTCAAGTTAAGTGTACAGCTGTTCAATCTGGTTAGAGAAAAAAAGAAAAAAATGAACCTTCCTTGGGTTTTAATTTGGGTGATTTGTGGCTTGCCCTACAACTGAATGTATCTGTCATAACTTTTAAATTATCCAGCTCTGGTATGTCTCTCTCCTCCTGTCTATAAGTGCCTGTGCATTTATATTGGTGGATTGTGTCTCTTCTGAACCACTTCATATACCACTGCTAAACAAAAGAAACTAAACAGTGAGCAGCTAGATCTCAGATAATTTGAATAATTACTGCATAATAAAACCTTATCAGATGAATATACCCAGTATCATATAAAACCAGGTATTCCAGCTAACATACTGCTACATGCATAAGTATTTATCAGCTCAACTTCACAGGTCCCTTAAATATTGCTTGCTTTAAGAAGAAAGCTGTTTAAAAGATTATTGTAATTGCTGAAGACCCACCAAGCCCTCTGTGCATAAATTTCATTACCTACTTGTGAAGAAAAATTAGTTCACGTAGTTGCAAATAGCATATGAGAAACCATCCTTCTTAAACAGAGAATCTACGACTTTTTCCATTGTGCCAGTGTGCCACTGTTTTCAAGAGTTTTTTCCACATAATTGCCACTAATTACAACAGGAAGTTAATGTTGCATTATCAGCATCAATAGACGACAAACATATAAAGATACCTTTGTATACTGTTCTGAATTATTTGCGGTTTCTCTGGGGAAGAAAGTGCATTAAAAGTATTTAAGAAGCCAAATTTTTGTCACAAGATCCTCCCCAGATATTGTTACTGCTTAATCCCAAAGCTTAGGGAAAAAAGAGCAGCTATAGCTCAGACCTCATCAATGTGTCAAAATGCTGAGTAAAGGTTTATATCTTTTTGCTGGCATTTTCTTTCTTGCTTTCTGTGTGATCAGGATCATTCAGGAGTTAAAAGCTATCGATGTACTAGAAGGCTACTTGTTTTTTTTATTTTCAATAATATCAGTTTGATTCAACAAAAATACTTTTGAGCAAAACATGGAACTTTTCTATATTGGTTACTGTACTATATTAGAACCCTTATGCTTCAGAAGGAGTCAGCACTTAGGACATTATTACATGTAATTCAGCTAAAAATTTACCAACCTTTCCTTCAGCATCTGTTGTTACCTTCTCGACCTTGTTCCTGTTTAAAAATTTCTTCACCAATTCTTCTACTTGAACATTAAACTTCATGAAAGTCACATAGAAAAAATATGCTGTCAGGAGTGTAACACTTTCCCACCACATTATGAAGTTATCCAGAAAAAAGATGATTAGCAAGATCAAGTCAATGATGTAAAAGGACATATCTCTGAAGAGTGGCCACCAAGTAAGGTTCAAGATCTCTTTGGAAAATAAAGCACACATTCCAATAACGAAGAGGATATTGAACACGGCAGATCCCACTATTGTACCGATGCCAACGTTGCTGTGGGATATAAACACTCCTATCAAAGAAGTGAAGAGTTCTGGGGCTGACCCACCAGCAGCCATGAAGGTTGCCCCTGCCACATCATCAGAAATGGCCAGTTTTTCAGTGATGACAGTCAAGGAAGGAACAAAGAACTCATCACAGACTATGGCTAAGGCTATAAACATGTAAATCATTCCAATTATATGGAGGATCACTGCTCCCTGTCTTCTCTCCTCAAGAGAGAAAAGGTCCTCGGGGTACTCTCCCTTTGCATGATCATCTGTTTGATTGTCATGCCCAGCTTCATATTTCATAGAAGCATGTGGATCTGGAGTGCCATTTTCATTCTGTTCTGTGAAATCCAAGAGAGTTCTTTGGTGCCCATGCACCAGCTTTTGGCTATCTAGGCTGCTGACCAGTGCTATGCTATGTGGTTCCATCTTGAAAAAGGCACTCATTGAAAGCGAGAAAGTACTAATGGCCACTACACTGACAAGGAGCCCTACGATTCGTATCAGTCTCAGTTTTTTCCTGACATTCTGGTGCCACCTGCAACCAAACAGTGGTTCCTCCAAACACCACTCCTCCAAGACACCAGCAACAGTTTTTTTCTGAAGAGCCATTTTGTGTTCTGTGTGAGATGCTGAGGGAGTCAGATGGACTGTTCCTTCATAATTTTCTCCAGCTTTGAAGTTGGAAGTGCTTTAAGAGTCTTCCCAGAATCAAGTACTTTTACTCTTCACAGGATGTATTTTCTTCATTCATCTTAAAAGGACAAACATATTATTGATATTAGTGAAAAAGGAAGTGATTAGAAACTTAAAAAAGCATTTTAAAGACTGGGTTACACTTAAAATTTGAAGCAGAATATGTAACATAAAGCCATGTCACATCCCACCAGACACAGCAATTATATGTTTATTTAAGCAGTAACCCTGTGGATAACAATTTATTGATACTCATTTTATGCCTTTCATATGCCTCTGAGCCACTGCTCTCCTCAGTTGCTGACAAAAAAAAAATCCTACTGGAAGGCAAAAACTCTCCCCAGTTGTTGTACAAAAGTGAAGCAACTATTATTTTAATGGATACACCAAAGATTATTACCTTCTGTAATTACTTTCCACTATGAACATATAACGTCCAAATCCCAAATGCAGGGGCAATAGTGTCAGAAAAAGCAATCAAAGTGCTAACAAGCATCTCATAAGACCTTTAGACAGCTGAGGCAGCGTTAATTGAAATGTTATGTGTGCACAGAGCAACAGTCATTGATGTGTAAGTAGAACACTCTGCTGCCGGAACAGGATTGAAATGGGAGTTTCTTTAGCTCCTCTGTAAAATCAACTCCGTTTTCCAGAGAGAACTTGGCTTGCTTCTGTTCTAGGACACTATCATGAATGAGCCAAGACAAAATTTTCAGTCACTCCTTGTTTTGTTTTGATTTATGTCATGCATTCAGTAATAAACGTAGGATGTTAATAAGAATACCTATGTGGTACCTTTAAAAAGTGTTCCTCTTACAGATACTTAAGAAAATAGTTTAAATTGATACAAGAATTGATCCTGAAACAAACAAAATGGTTAGGAATTATGCAAGAATGACTATCCATGTATGCCAGAGATGAGCGTTCCTGACTAACAGCACTTCCAAAACAGGAAAAAACCTCTAGATAATAACAGGTGCTTTGGTTAAGGAATTTGAAGAATATTTGTAATGTAGAAGTTAGTTGCATTTACGTCTTGCACCGTAGGTTGTATTTTATATGAAACAAAATATACTTTCTCGATAAAACTGATCATTAGTCTTTACTATTACTGCCTCAAAATACTTTGTTACATCTCTTAGTCAAGTCATTTGTAACCATAGCTGAATTCTGAACAATCTATCAATCAGCAGAATAATTGATTTTGTATTCTCAAATACAGGATTACAGCTATTACATGCACTTATCTCCCTAGAAGTTATTAAGTCATTCGCAGTTTCTCCTGATTTTTTCAAACAGTTTCCACACTAAGATGTCATAGTGACATACTTCATCCGCAAGATACAGTAACAGAGCAGAGATATTTATTTTCCACCTCGGAGTTAATACTCGACGAACTGCCACCAAAACATTTAGCGGGAAAGACACCGGAACGGCCCCACCGCTGCCGTGCGCAGGCGGCGGCGACGGGCCGGTGTCCGCGCTCCCTTGACCATTACGCGAACCGGGTACAGGAGAAGCGCTCGTGCTGTCCCCTGCCCTGGCACTCGCACGGCAGAGCGCAGCCAGACCGCTCCCGACACGGCGGACCCCAGACCCCGACGGAGCGCAGCGCGGCCCCCCGCCGCCCCGCCTTCTTCCCCGTCCCCCCGCGGAGATGCCGCAGAGCCTCGCCTAACTCAGCCCAAGTTCGCACCGCTCCGCCGCGCTCCGCTCCACGCCACACAAACTTTTTCCACCTCCGAAGGGCGAACGGGTCCAGCCCCAAGCGCGGAGAGCCGCGGAGGCACCGGCCGGGGGCTCGGGGCACCGGTCCCCCCTCGGCAGCCGGTACCGCCNGGATCCGCCCCGCAAAGGCGGCGCAGGCGGCGCCCCGCCCCGCCCGCCGCGCTCCCACGGGAGTTGGGTCGCTGGCCAGGCGGCGGGGGCAAGGAATTTATTATTTTGTCTTTTCCCCTTCGTCCTGGGTTAGCTGGCGCGGTTTAAGCCAGGTAAAATCCAGCGCTTCTAACAAAGGTAATAAGCTTCGAAGAGCGGGGTTATTTTAAAGAGGTGAGGCCTTCTGATCAAGATGTTCTTTATGCCAAATGAAGGGAAACAGGGACATGAAAGAAAAGAACGTTTGATTTTGGTTTTGGTTTTAAGGAAGATGACATATCCACGATTAAGTTATTCGTCGTGATTAATTTCTGCTGAACAGAATTGCTTCAAACTGCATCTCAAAGTTGCCACAGAGAACAATAAAGATGCACTGAACACACAAGAAAACAGGAGAATTCCTTAGGCAGAACTGTCCACTTCTGTTTTGATCTTCTGCTTTTAACATTTCCCCAATAAGCTGTGCTTCATTTAGTAATTGCTTCAAAATTCACATACATTGAAACAGTTACAATGCAGCTCTGCCACAGCTAATTTCCTGTGACATGTGCTGGAGATCTGTTAGACTACACAGGTGATGCTCTTTTGAAATACCGGTTGCACTCCTCCTCTGTGCCATTGTTAGAAAAACTACATGGTAATCCATGGATAAACCAAAATAATCCAGTGTAGACAGGCCAACAGCCCAGGAAGACCCTGATTGGTTCAGGGCAGTTACAGAAGAACTTCATGAGGAAGTCCTTGAAAAATGCAGAGCCCAGACAAGAGCAAGGATATTCAGATGGGTTGGGTAGGACAGAGGTTGAGATCTGGGAAGACTTAGGTAAACAGTGACATCCTTTGCACGTTCTGAAAAACCCTACTGTAAGACGTGAATTCTCAGTCTCTTTGGGGTAAAAAATAACCTTTTACAATTTCTACCTTCTTTGTTTTGATCTCCAATTTCATCCCTTGGCAAACAGAAAATAACTATTAATTAGTGCTTCATGAAGAATACAAAAATGTAAGAATTCTTAATTAGTGGTAATGCACAGATATTATAATTATTATTAGGACATCACATGAAAAATAAGGACTGTTGGGGCAAGCCTGGGGTGCACAGTCTGTTTATATTTCCACACTGGCATTTTTTACCACCTGGGCTGTTTGGCTTGCCCCTGGCATTCATTGATGGGAAACCTGTAAATTCCAAAGACTTAGAAGGTGGTAAAACCAGATACACTAAAGTACAGCAGGCATCTTAGAAACTGTGGTCACGAAAGAGATGTAAAAGGTTACAAAGTTATTTCCAAAATTCCAATAGTTTCTAGTGAGAGCCATAGCTGAGTCACACACACCAAGTGCCCTTAAAGGCCAGAGTCTGCATGTGCAGTGTACATTTATTTAATGTTATACGCAGGGAGGTGGTCATTAGTGGCTGACAGTTGATAGAGGGGGCCTGTTGACTATCACAACTTGCATTTGTGCAGTCTCAGGATGATGCAAGGAGGCATGTGGAGACTGCTTTTAACTGTGTTTCTAGAGACCCCACATAGATAAGAATGAAGTTAAAATGTGGATTTACTTCTGTATTCACGTATGCAAGACCTAAATGAAGTAGCTACATCTCCAGCATACAAGGTGTCCCTCCTATACAGTGGTGACAGGGATTAAGCATAGGCATGCTTGTACAATTTCTTGTGACTGCTGAATTGTTGGCTTGCAGTGTATGAGAAGTGGCCACTTGAAAAAATACCTAAAATGGATTCACAGCTTCACAGATGGCCCAGAGACAGGCTGAGATATGTGCATAGTAGCCCAGTTTCTATCAATTTCTGAATTAAAAGTGGAAGCAGGTGACTTTTACAAATGACCACAGGGAGAATATGTAGAAAATCCCCTATAATTATGCTATTATATTCCCTATAATTAAATTATCTACTACCCAAAAGTCCATGTATCTGAATTCTAATACCCATCTGTTTCTCTGTACTTGCAACGATTTTTCTCCAACAATAAATATGCGTTGCAAGCCAGGGACAATAATATATGGAACAAGAATTGTGTGGCTCACAGATGGGTATTTCTACCAATGACTTAAGCATTTTGAATCGGCAGACCCTTTCTCATATAAATGCTGCCTAATAATCAGGAGAGAAATAAACAATCACAGTTAAATTAGTATAAGAAGGATAATAACAATAAAAGAAATCCCATACATTTCCTCACAAAATTAAACACACAAAAAATTAAAATTAAATACAGAAAAATTAAATTATTTGAATGAAACAATATTTGCCTCACAGCTGGTTCAATGTTTCTTCTTTAAAGAGAGAAGACACTTCTGCTAAGTATTTGGATTCTACTCCTACACCCTTGTGTATGTGACTAGGTTTTCATTTTCATTTTTATTTATATTTATTTATATTTATGCTGAATATGTAGTTTTAAATACCTCATATGTAGTTTACTGCATCATATGTGAGGAGTCATCTGAACTCATAAGCCACTCTTCTTCACTAATTCCTATTTCCAGGAAGCTCCAAGAAGTAAAACCTTTTTTTTTTTTTTTTTTTTTTTAAATTGTATTTTCATTTTGTCCATTTTCTTGCTGTTGTAAACCTGAACTCCATAAAAGCTAACACAGAGGTGTTTTTTGTGCTGGAGAGGGAAGGAGGAGGGAGTCAAATGAAAAATCCTAAATAACAACATGTCTAAGTACCCCAGCAGTACCTTCTAAAGCTGAAAGATAAAGCTGATGAGGAGGTTACCATGACTACAGAGGCGGCATATTTGAATGAAAATGGATGTTAAGCTTTTAAATGCTAATTGCAGTTGGGAATAGGTGACATTTGAAATATCAAAATTATTTCACACTTTGCAATTTGTAACAGATGAAATGGGATGGAAAAGATGACAACATAGAGTTAAAATTAAAACACTAGTTCTGGTTTCATCTGAGATACAATTAATTTTCTTTGTAACAGCCACTAAGGGGTTATATTTTGGATTTGTGATGGAAACAGTGTTGGTAAATCAGGGATGCTTTATTACTGGTTTTATTACATGGCGTCAAGGCCTTTATTGTTCCCTATGCCACCGCACCAGCAAGAATGCTGAGGGTGCACAAGGAGCTGGAGATGAAAACAGGAAGACTGCTTTGGAAGGAAGAACCCAATTGACCCAAGAGATATCCCGGATCATATGGTGTCATGCTAAACATACAGAGCTAGGAAGAAGGAACAAGAAATGTTCTTAGTGATTGTCTTTGTTTTCCCAAGCCATCATCACACATGATGGAAGCCTGCTTTCTTGGGGGTGGTTGAGCTCTTTCCTACTCATGGGAAGTGATGATTGAATTCCTTGTTTTACTTTGCTTGCATGTGCAGCTTCTGCTTTACTTTTTAATCGTCGTTGTTGCAAACTCACAAGTTTTCTCACTCTCATCGTTCTGATTCTGCCCCCTATCCTGATGTGTGAGAGTGAGCCGGTAGCTGTGTGGGGCCTAGTTGATGGCTGGGGTTAAACCACGACAGTCCTTTTTGTCACCCAATGTGATTGTCAAAGGGTAGAAGATAATGTTTGATTGGGATGTGCTAGATTGAATTTACAGCAGTTATGCTGCTTGGCTATTAATCAACAGGCTCCTGTACTTGCCAAGGGGCTCACTTACCTAGCTGTATATTAGAGTCCAGCGCTCGTTAGTGACTGCTTTTTGCTTTCACTGCTTGCCGTAGGGCTGTGCTGCTGATCATGTCATTCTGCTGGCCTGGGAACATGCTGATAACAGCCATGGTGATGCGCCTGGGCTGGCAGATGGCCAGGGCAGCTCTGCTCATTCTGTGCTACAGTACTGGGCAGGCCGGAACTCCACTGTGAAATCAACTGGAAGGCAGTGTGACCTGTGACTAGGTACCCACAGGAAGGAGCATGGCACCCCAAAGTGTCTGTGGCCATGGATATGCCTGTACCACTGCAGATACACCTATGAGAGGACTGTGGCCCAGGGATAAATCCATGCTGCAGCAAGAACACCTTGAAGCATGCATGAGATCCTGTTGGAGCAACTCAGTGTGTGTAGAGAGGAAGAAGCCCATGGTAGAGCAGGTATGTCCCACGAGGGACTACAGCCATGAGTAAGGCTATGTTGGAGCAGGTTTGCTCCTGAAGGGACTGTACCTGTGGGTGAGGAACCCTTCTGTCTCCTTCCCCTAGCTCTATATGCTGAGCATGACGCTCTATGGTCTGGAGTATCCCTTTGGTCAGCTGGGGTCATCTGTGTCCTCTCCCAACTCCTTGTGCAACCCCAGCCCACTCACTGGTGGGGTGCTGTGAGGAGCAGAAAAGGCCCTGATACTGCCTAAGGCCTGCTCAGCAGTAATGAAAGCATCTCTATGTCATCAACATTGTTTCCAGCACAAATTTGAAAGATAGCCCTTAGCCCTTATAGATAACTCTATCTCAGACAGAACTGGAACAATGTGGATATGGTCTTTATAACTAAAGTATGTTGAATAATTTAATTGTTAGTAATAATAAGCAAACACATTGCATATAAACCATAGTGTTGATGGAGCAGAAACTGTTATATCACCTGAGTAACGCATTCTTGAGGAATATATTGAGCAAAATTAATCAGACTTCTTTAAATTAACTACAGTAACGAGTTTCCAGTAGCCCACATTAAAGAGGACATCTGAACTTAATATTCAGAAACTAAAATTCTCAATGATGAGTAAACCTATGAGTGCCTTAAGATAGGAGTGTTAGTTATTGGCACTCCATATATTGGGAAACAAAACATGAACATATACACAGTGGTACTCATTCTTCGCTAGAGTCAAAACCACAAGCTAAAATGGCATGTAGACAGTGTAACTATTGTAACTGTGTAACTATTGTAGCTTGCTGTCACACCATCCGCTAGCCCGACCGTGGGATTTAGTGGTAAAAGATGCAAAGTAGGTGCTTTACCTTCAACTGTAAGTATTTTCTTACTGTTAAGCATTCTGTCACTAAAAGACCATCTGTCATTTCTGTTTATCTTGCAGTGGGTTAAATATTACTTGTTAACATATACCTTTTGAAACCACCTTGGTACTATTATTATATATTCCGAGCAGTTGTAATGAAAACTTACATTTTGTAATAAATAATTTATTTAAAAGGCTTTGAGAGTTTTTGAGGTTTTTTAAAAATGTTATCTATTTTATTTGTTTGTTTTTAGAAATAAATAAAATGAGAAATCTGGGGACTGTACCCGTGTACTGCGCAGTTACAATGAGTACCATGAACAGCTTTATTAAGGAGGCTAAAGCTAACTGCTTCCTAAAATTCCTGTTTCTGCTAGTGAATACTGTGATAGGAAAATATAAAATAAGCATAACTTTAAACACAAAAGTTTTATTGGCTATGTTTGCAGAACACTAAAAACATGTTTTTCTAACGCAATGTTTAAATACTAATTACATATAAGGCAATTGTAAATGTTGTCATTATAACATGCCAGTCTCCTTAAAGGACAGTCTAATTCAATGAAAGTAAAAATCTTCCTTCTCTTTATCTAGGCTTGAGAGGACTATCTCAAAGCAGAGCCACAACAACCTAACATTTAATGCTATGACAGAAGAAAATACTCTGTGGAATATCATTCTTGAAATCCACTAAAAAAATCTGGATATATTATACACAGATGATTATTTTTACTTAGAGGGTAATTCCAAAAAATCCATCACTGTGGAGGAATATGTCTTTTGCTTTCACATTACATTCTCTTTGAGGTGGGATAAGTTGCTCCTCTGAAGCTCCTTGTATCTAATGTAACCCCAGTGATCTGCCCTGAAATCAACAAGAATATTTACTTCACTCTAATCTGTGGCCTACCAGCCTCATTTATAAGAACACGTGCAAGGTGGCAAGTCAGCAGAGTTAGGAAGAGTTGTTGGCTTGGTGGATGAACTCCAGCATCCTTGCCAGTTGCCCAGCAGTTCCACATGTCACACTGCTTGAAGCCTCAGCTTGAAACCCTCTGCTCCCAGTGGCTTGTAATACTGAGGAGTGCCACAGGGGTAGAGGTCAAACTTGAGCTGCAGCTCTTGATTTCTTGCACAATTTATCTATGACTAGGCCATTGTCCAGACAGAGTAGGAATAATGTCTCCCACTGACCATACTCCTCTCAAAAACTAAATTGCCTTTGTTGCTATACCATCACACAGAAATTACCTTTTTCTACCATTTTTCTATCCTTATCTTCTCATAATCCTTCACTCAGTGAGTTACAAGTTTTTTGTCTTCATCTCTGCAGTAATATAGTTTTCAGGTAAATTCTTACACTCTTTTGGATTTATTTCAGGGAAATAAATATGAAGTAAAAATTGTCCTCAAATAGTGAGGTTTGAAACAGTGAGAATTTATGAACTATGCTTAACTATGCACAGAGCTGGTGTACAGAGGAGGCAAAATGAAAGAGATGAGAAAATCTTTTGGCATTGCCAATAAAAAGAAAGGAAATTCATGAGTCATTTCCCTCTTAAATTTCTAGGTCCTTACATGCATAGTACCAATTAGCATTGCTCAGTTAAAGAGTCCTGCACACATGCACTGAAAGTGCTTATATCAGGGACTAAAACATGATCAGGTCAGTAGACAAGAGAATCCATCTATCAGCAGAATTTCAAAATTCGCAGTCATTGCAATAGGAACAAAATCTTTCAAAGAACAGCTGACGTGCTGGACTTTGTATTTGGTAGTGGTCAAAGAACTGAGTTGCATTATATCGAAATTTAGAGCAAGGTGAAAGGGTCATTTAAAGAAACACTAAAGAACTAGTCCCATGAAAAGAAAAAGCTAGGCATCTCAAACTGACAATGGGATCTGGAACCAGAATATAAAATAGAAGTTTGAACCAAAATAAACTGATGATTTAAGAAGCTTTCAGAAGACAAGACACCCTTTTTTTTTTTTTTAACTGGAAGACTGTCATGAGTTAAATAATTCATGTGTGTGTAATCTTCCTGCATTCATTAAGAGCTTTTTACAGAAATACATCCCAAAATCTATTCAAATTTCTAAAGCTTACAAACCTGTTTCTGCAGAATGATTCTGATCACAAATAAAGAGCAGTGATCTTTTTGATTTTTAAGAATTAGAATAACAAACCAGACAAAAAGAGTAGTTCAAGAGAAACAGCAGACAATTATTTTTACTGTTGAGATTTAAGACAAAAAAAAATAGATCTGGAACTGTCCATATGCAGTGGTTGTGTTGTTTTTTAATCCATCTTTATTATGATGCAGTTCAGTGCACAGGCTAAGGTAGAAATAAACAAGTGAAACATAATTTGAAGGTGGCTTAAATATTCAAAAAGCTTAAATGCATCACCCATTAGACATTCTAAAGGTCACTGTAATATGTTCATTACATTAAGAACAATTTAAGAAGACAGATGCAATTACTTGATCTGGGTTTGTTTGGTTTTTTTTTTCTCCCAGATATGTGATCTTTAGTGTTAAGAACCTCTGCTCTATGTCAGATTTAAGAGATGTTGACTTTTGCAACTCTCTGCAGCTGGACCACCAGCATCAGTTCCTGCAGAACCTAAAAGTCTCCCTCCAAATACCAAATGGCCAGGGCTACCTTGAATGTAGTCTCCAGTAATAAGTATTTGTTGCCAAAAGATCTGAGGACCTGCTGCTCCAAATTTGTTTTACTACTGCTTTCAGGCAGTTTTGGACTGTCTCATTGACATTCACTGGCTCGGTTTATCTCCTTCTGAGTTTAAAGGACATGAAATTTACATATAAGTGCAAAATTTATTAAGTTTAGCTCCATTTTAATGTCAAGAATTAGTAAAGATCTTTACTGATTTCTCTAATCAATGGGAAAGAATAGCCTTTTTATGATCTCTTGTCACTTAATATGTCCCAGGTCAAAGAAGACCTAACACAAACACACAGCTAGAATTAAACCAAGCATTATAAGTGTAGTATAAAATGCACATTGATTCCCTTTTAGTATTGGTACTCCAGATTTGTATTTCTCAGCACTAGCTAGAGAAAGTAGACTAAGAACATTCTGTGGCTTATGAAGCCTTTATCACATACATCCGCAATCATTTCTGCAAGTGGAACTCTGACTTGTAAGAAACAGGTCTGCCATTGACTATGCAATATTTTGGCAGGTAAGTGAACAGTTATAAGCTCAGCATTGGACAATAACAACATTAATCCATCAGTTTAGCTAAACTTGTAAATGTTCTGAGAAAATGAAAGTGGGTCTAATCAATGCTGTTGCTGAACTAAGGTGAACTACCCCAGAGTGGTGAAAGAAGAGCGACTTTACAGACTTAGTCAGTGATGATATTGCAGCTGATGCTACAGGGGTAAGCTTTTCAACAAAGTAAGAGAAACATGATACTCCTCACAAAACCAGCTGGCAACTTTTGCTCACAGGCTCTGGCTTAGAGTTTGATACAGCAGCTTTCCTCTGTATGGGCTGTATAAACAGCATGAGACACAAACACTTTGTGCTAAGGGTATTCTCTTCACTTGTAAAAGGAGAAAGAAATCTGCTTTTGCATACTGTGCCTGTAGGGCAACAGGGAGGCAAGATAGGGAAGTGGTGCCTTGGGGTACTCTCCATGCACGTGGGAAATACTCCAGCAGAGCCCAGGTAATGAAAATCTGTTAAACTTGTCCTCTCTCCCTAAACATGTAGAGCAAATGATTGACAATCCTTTCTGACTTGAAGATTTTTGAGTCATCTTGCCGGCACAGAGCAAGAGAAGAACCTGAAAGAACAGGTTTAGATCTACTGCAGGATGCCTTGAGATGAAAGCTGTAGCTCTTTATTGAAGTTTTTGTAACTCACACTTCTGTCATTTCTTTAGGAAGAGCAGGCCTGGAAATTGATGTGTTGATACACAACTATTGCCCAACAGTGTGGCTGATTTCCACGCATCTACTGAACAGAGCAGGCCAGTCTATGACAGCATGAATTTTATTTCAGCAATTAGTTTACTGTCAGACATTCTTGTAAGAACAGTGAATTTGGTAAATGATGATGTGAACATGTTAACATGTTAAGGCAATTTTGCATGATTTGGGGAAAAGGGTGGCTGTCTGCTGAAATTTTGTGTGTTTGAGCTCAAGTGAAATACTGGAAATTCCTGCTGGCAAAAGAAGGCCAAATAAATTGTCCCCACTTTTTGGGGACAATTTCTTCTTTTGGTCCTTTAAGGGGACATTCTCATTCCTCAGGTGCAGTAAGAACTTGTAGGGTCAAGCAGCACCAAGTGGTGTTCAGGAGTCAAGGGCTGGGTCTGTCATTACTCATAGATGCCCTACACGTGTATCAGAGATCTGTGTGGCTTTTGCTAGCCTGAGCATTGACGCTTCATGATTTCCATGGAAATTTATTATTTCAAACCTTATCCTTTGCATACGGGCTGTTTGCTGTATTGTAACAAAGTACAGATGCACCAATGTGAAAAGGTTTGGGACAAGCAAAAACATACTGTGGCAGGGGCTGCACTTTGCTGGAAGGACATCTTGGGGAGGAATTCTGGGTGTGGGAAGTAAGCTTGGAATGGACACACACAGAGTTGAAAGTCACTGGGGTCAGTGTCAGATTTTATATAATGTTAATATATACTTATATGAAGTAAATATTTACTTTTATATAAAAGTAAATAAAGGATTTGTAGTTTAGGTGCCTTCAGAATGGAACTAGGTCCATTCTGTGGCTTGTATGGCCTTGCCTGCAAACTGTAAGAACCAAATCTACTTCTGCTAAATTGTTCCATCTGTGAGTAATTTCTGTCCCTTCTAAAGGTCCCAGTAAGTATGTTCTGTTTTATTTAATCAGTGGCCTAGCTAATCCAAGATTTCAAAATGGATGAATCAGTTGTGGCATTTACCTGAATTGCCAGGGGTTTGTGTGGTGCTTGACTCTTGCCAATCTAGTTGTTACTCAGTTTTATCCCAGCTTAATGTTTTATTTTGGGGGAATGAGAGGGAAAAGTTTGGCTGCTTCGAAAAATAGGACTTTGCTGGTAACCGAAACTGGAAGTGTAATTATTTACTGGATTTGTTTTCGCATCAGTCTCATTCTGTCAGTCATTTTGTTGAACTGCTGACTAATACGTTTTAAAAACCAAATTTAAATATGCAGACATGATACACTTTTCTTATGTATGCATACTAAACTCAGATTCTGTAAAGTTTATTTGCTGAAACTTTACTTGAACAGAAATAAATGCTTTCTCCTAATATATTGACATGCCTTAGAGCCAAACAGTATCTCTCTGCTCTCCAGAAACTCAGATTTCCCACAAATAAGCAGAGCACATGTGCTGTGAGTTTTGGAGGGGAGTAAAAGACACAAATGTGAGAAAGGGACTACAGGGAGAGAGGTGATGACCAGAGTGCTTCTGCTTTCATGCAGTACCCCATGCTCTATGAATATATGTATATGAATGTGTATATGAATGTATATATTCTTATATATATGAAGAATGAAATGGAGGCGTATGGAGGAAGTGTCCCATAGAAGATTAGCCTGAGTTGCCAAGGGGTGTTGCAGAGATGGTATTGGGACTGCCCTGTCAGACACTGCATCTGGGGCAGTCCTGAAGATCCCTGGGCAGGTGAGAGCTGCCTGCAGGCACAGGTACTGCAGAGGGGAGGCAAGAGGAAGGGACCAGCCCTGCTTCCCTGTTGCTCCTCACAGATGTCCTGGCCCATGGATGCTGCACGGTATGTTGGAGACTACCACAGGCAGAGGGATTCCTTGGGCTGCTGTGAATATCCAGAGGAGGGAGGCATGTTGGCAAACACCAGCAACCACAGATTGTTGCAGGTCCCATAGCTCTGGAAGAACACACACTTTTCTGTGCAGTAGTTCAACCACTACAGCACACCTCCATGAGATTTCCAAATTTTTGTAAAGCTTCAGTTCCAATAGCATACCGTTTTTTTCCAAAGAGTATTACTATTTCAACATTTTATAATATGCACTGTCAAATACAATTAAGCTTTCTAACTCTTTATATTTGGTCTCTATCTCATCCAGTTGCTGGGACTTTCAAGGGGTAGTAATTTTGTCTTTTCCTATAACAATTTATATCCTGAGTTATGTTGATGTGCGTATTGCCAAATTTGGACTCTCCCAGGTGCTATAGCTTGTCTCTTCTCCTTCTTTGCTCTGAAGAAAAAGGTATCAGCTATTCTTTCAGTAAGTCAATATGATACTCTTATTATTTCCAATCATTAATTTCCATCATAAATTTATAGACAGGTAGCAGCCCCCATAATTTCAAATAGTTTGGTTTACCTTGGGTGCAGCTTTGCAAATTTCATCATAATTCTCTTAATTGTCGGATTACAGACCTCAGTTTAACAATATATTCCAAGTTTCAAATCGATGTTACCAAAAAATCTCTGTAGCAGCAAACTGTAATTTAGTGGTCTCGTCTTGCCATTCAACAGTGCTAACTACCTTCAAACTCTGACAACAAATGCCGTTTGAGTTGGCTGATTTATTATTCCTGTATGACTTTCCACCGACTTTTTGAACCAGTTTCAGCAGGGCCTGTCAATTATGAAATCTACTTTCCTGCCAATTACTTAAACTGATGACCATTATACAACATGCCACTGTCAGACATCAGCAGCTGTATAATGCTTGGCAAGAAAAATTTTAGTGAACCATCACATAGTGGTCTGTGACCTGTTTTCCAAAAAAGTCTTTTCTGAGGTGTTAGGATAATAATGCGATTCCCAGTCAACAATACCCAAGTTTTGTTAAGGGACCATATTTTTCCTGATACGCAATGTAAGCATTTTTTGTGCTGGCTTGGCCTGAACCTCTGACGCACAGGACAAATTCTAACTTTTTTATTAAAAACAGAGTTGCGGATGAGACTTTCACTTTAGTTGTAATTGTGCAACATGATCTGCATGGTAATTCTTGCTTTTACAAAATAAAATTTTCTTTCTGTGTGTATGGGAAAAAAAAAAGGCCATATTTACTGAGTTAGAAGAGTGGGAAGTTCATGTTTTCTGCCTAGCAAAAAAAACTGCATCATTTTTCCTAGCATGCAGGAAGCAACCAAGAAAGATTGCTTAAGAAATAATTTCAGAAGCAATGTACAACACAGAATGCATCGTCAGCTCCTGATTATAAAGGTGATTACTGCTTTGGCTCTTAAAAATATTATTTCCCCTACACACACATGCAGGTCCAATGCTCCTGTGCTCTTTTTGCATCCTAATTAAGAAATCAAACATTCCTACATGAGAAACACAGACAACAGGAAGATGAGTTGTAGAGTGTCTGGCAAGAAAGACTGATAAAAAAATCACTTTTATGATTTGAGCAGTTTGAGACCTATTTTCCAGACCTGGAATAATGCTGCTTTTTTTATCTTCATGTTTTCACACAGTTGCATACTCTTACATTATAAACTATGAACTTGCTGATCAGATTAAAAATCGGAACCTTTCCAGAATGATACTGATATTGTCATACGTTCTCATTTAGTGAGATACATGATGCTTTCAATTGCTGCTGTGTCTCTCAAAGTAAAAAGCCTATGAGGGCTCATCCCAGACATCTAAGAAAATGTAATTACACATATCATTAAAGGTATCTTCTGTTGCTCCCACTGAGAATGTTTTTAAAATTCAAACCACTCTTTCATATGCACTTCTATCTTATAAGAAGGATTTACTTCACTTGGATAGTCAAGTAGGACCAAACCTTAACTGCTAGAGAAGGTAAGGGTCTTTGGTGGCTGAATGATTCCGAGACTGCTATTAAGAAGTAACATCACCCAAGAGATAACACTCCGCATCAGTGGAGTAAAATGGCCAAGGATTATCCCAAAGACGAAAAGTCCCAACATCTACTAGTATCATTGATGATATGGGTAGTACTGCAACAAGGAAAAAAATATTGTGTTTTCTTCTTAGTTGTTCTTGTTCTACACTTCAGTAGAGTTATTCCAGGTTTATACTGAGCTGGTCAGATTGACCTTGCTAATTACTTTAGCCACAGCATGACCTCCACCTAGAGCAGGCTGAAATCTAGGACAGCAGCCAAGCAGCCTGTCTGTGCAAAAATAACACTTTCAGAATTCTCTCCCTGCTGATCTTTTCACTGCATGCTACTTGTGATATTTTATACAATCCTAATCATTGGATTAGAATCTGAATAACGAGAACACATTGACCAAATAATTTTGCTCTTTTTCCTCTTGCTTTACTTTTAGGATCACATCAAAATCTTATTCTTTAATATAAAATTTACTGTGTCAAGAATGAAAATACTGCAGAAGAATGGCTTTACTGAACATACTAGGGGGAAAAAACCCCACAGGAAAATATTATTAGTTTAATCTTTTTGTCAATCCTTATGCTTGGCTTCATCACAAATGAAGTTTGAGGCATATCTTCTGGATAGCATAGACCTACTTTTTTCTTTGATTATATATAATATAGATGTTGAAGCAAGATGAAGTGAAAACATCTTAGTTCTGCACAATTAGGACTTGCATGTGTTTAAAGAAGAAAAACATTTTAAATGCAAACTTGGTAATAAAACGAGTGAAAATTTAAACTTTACTAAACTTACCTCTTGACAGTTTCCATTAATTAATTTAAAATTGTTTTGGTTTTATTGCTGTAGTGAACTGAAAACACATTGAGATGGATGAGAAAATGGCCTGTTCTGATGTCCGTAATCATGTATTCCATGTGTAGAGTCACTTAGGTCTGAGTCCAGGAAATAATAAGTCTGGTTTCAAAACTATCACAGAGACAAACAAAAAAACAACCAAATGTCTTATGCCTATTGATATACAGAAACCATGGCCCTTGCAAGACACTGTTGTGATTTTTTCACAAGAACAGTAGAAGAGTTCATCTGGAGAGGTTATTCTCTAGATCAGATGAGCTCTAATCCTATTTTAATCTCAGTGGGCTATATTAAACAAAAGCAGAAGGTCTGGATGTTAGAACAGATTAGCCTTGACCTCGCTGAGATCAGATTTAATAAGTAATCAGGTGTACATAAATTGCCATCAACCAGGGCTTCCAATGTTGCATTATGGGTAGCAACAGAGGGACAAAGTAAAACTTCCTTGTACTACAGAGCAAATCAGAAATTCCAGCAACCACTGCACTGCTAAACTGTGCTGAAAGGCATACAGTTCATGGTAAGATCCCCTCTCTCTATGAAATATTTTACTGTTCCTTAAGGATGAAAATTTAATTCCTGTAGGTATTGAGAAAGGATGAGGACAAAAAGCTCAGGTGGGAGCTGCAAAAGACTAAGTGTTTAGCATGTGTTGTATTGTTTTACAATACCATCAGTAAAAAACATGAACTGTATAAAGTATGACACTTTTTTAAAACTCAGTTCACTGTGATTTTCAGCAGAAACTCTCTCAATCAGCCACTCATCATCTGATTATCATTGCTGTTTATTGCTGCAAAACCTGTTACCTATGACTGTGGATAATCTTCAATCCAATACCCTGCTATATCACCTAATTTTGCGTATGGCAGTATATTAAAAGGGCAGTATATTAAAAGCTTATTAAAAGTCCACTCAGAGAGCTCTATGAGATTTTACTCATCTGAGAAACTGAAAAATTCAGGTACACTGTTAAATAAAGATACTAAGTTTTCATTTCATTTGCATATTGTACAACTGGCCTTTGTCTAGTCCCATTTGCAACCAAGTTTTTAACTGTTCCCTTTTGCAAACATGTGACATAGAGGTTTCTTTAGGCAGTGGTCATGTTACAATAAATCCAGTTTCAAAGGATTGGTCCAAAACCTTATCCACGTAAAGGAGAGCACTGAATTGGTCTCTCCACTGGAGTTGTCTTCTACAGACAGTGTAGCTGACATAACACAGTGCCACATATGCTGGCTAATTCAACAGAAATGAGAATCATGCATTCCCCCTGGTCTGGCTCAGCTTTCCTCTGCCAGATGATCTGCTGTTGTGCAAATGTGACCTTAATCATTATAGAACTTCAGCCTAGTGGCTGAATCTGCATTTTCCCTTTTTTTCAATACAGGTACTATTTATACTATATTCTATTCACATAGTATAAACTTCAAAAAGCATGCTTTGTAAATCAATAATAGATACCTTCAAATTTATATTTATTAAATACTCTGCAGTTAGCTCTAATCTTAATACTTGGGCTATAGTTTTCCTTTCCATATTTTTATTTGCATTCTCTGTTTCCATGTTCAATACCATCATATTTTTAAAAAAATATTAGTTTTATTTTGGAACACATATAAAACCACCTTAATCTTTACTTCAGATTTGCAGAGAGATGTACCATGTCTTTTTGTTACATTTCTTAACATAGTACTGGTGACTAAAAAACTTACTTTCCTTTGGAAGTTTAAACTTACTTCAAATTTTGGCAAAACTAATTTTATTACTAACTGCACAGGTATAAATTCCATGGTTGGAAGATTTTTTTTTTCTCCTTTTCCATGTTTTCCTTTCCCTTTCTTTCCCCTCCCCCTTTGCTTTTCTTTTTCTTTGTCCTTTCCTTACATGTTCTGTTACTCTTACAGAATTTTACACACATTTATCTCTTCAGTAAGATCTTGTCACTTCCCTAGAAGATTAGGCATAAGAAAATGCCAGGCCTGCTACATGTCCAAGTCCTTCAGTGCTACTAATTTCACTAACAAACCTCTTGTTTTAATGAGGATGTCTTGGCACATGCAAATTCGTCAGCCAGTTTACAGTGTTAGCAGCTTTGAGAAACATATTACTGTTGAAAAAGCAACACAGAGACAGATAGAATTACTAAATTGACTGGAAAAATAAAATAGCTTTGATATCTGTAAACAAGAATATGGTTTCCCATTTGTCTCATCAACCTAGTACATTAAAAGAATTTTCTTATCCTCCTATCTCTGAAGACAGGCATCCAAGACAGTATTTTTTCGTCTCATCTACCTGTCTGCTCATACGCTTGTCTGATCTCTTTCTCAACAAGCATCAGCCACGCTGCCTTGCAATTTTATGACAAGAGAGCTCCTGCTTAGCTGCTAGCAGCTGTCCCAGCCTCAGTATATCTGCTCTGGAGTGGTGGGGTGTAAGCTACAGCTTATAGTTACTATCCAAAGATCTGGTTCATCTCTGACCCTTTCAGAAGCTTAGAGCTTATAACAGTTGCTTGTTATTCCAGATGCCCTCTTCGGAACGGTATTTCATCATTGACAGCTGTGTTTTTTCACACTGAGCTGTGCCTTGGGTACTCAGCCTTGTGCCTACCCTGGGGGGTGCCACCTCTTCAAGGGCGAGCAGCAGAAGCCCCTTGCTGCGCAAGCAATAACTGTGTTGAGAGCACTCTGCTGATTGTAAGTCTGTCAGCACTGCAGTGGGCAGAGAGCTCTGCAGATTAGAATCCCCTGGGTCGGTGACTGCAAAGTAGAACTGAGGAGGAAGAGGAGCAACACAGAAATGTTTCTCTGCTCCCTCCAGAGCATTGGAAATATGTAAAACGATGTATGCCTTGTAATGGCTGGATTCTTGTTGCTCCCTGTGAAGGTAGCTTCATATTGTATTCTGATCTTGTATTTTGATAATGATTGTCAAGTTAGTAAGAAAAATATAAAAAACCCCAAGGAATTCAAGAAAAGAAAGAGAAGTGTGAGACAGAGGTACAGAGATGACTTAACACTTTTTTTTTAAATAGGTCTCTGGTCCATACTAGGTTATTTTTATTACTGTTATTGCTGTTGTTGCCTTTCTTTCTAAGCTACAAACACATAGGAAAAAAGCTGCATCTTCCCAGTTATGAAATATGAACAGACTTCTTTACAATCCACATCTGCTTCTCCACTGGCTTCTGATCAGTGGCTGGAGTCCATCTGCAACAAGACACATACAGCAGAGGTGTCTCTAGTGAATCTCTTATTTTTAAACAGCACTGGAAATATACATTGACATCTGGTTTCTTGCCAGCTTGATTCAGAAAACAGTAGAAGAGTTACAGCAGGTTAACCCAGGCATTCAGCTATAGAATGGGGTCAGAACAAAGGTTCTTAATCAGAAAAACAGTGGCAATCACAGATGTTTTGTGCAGGAAAGTTCTAATTAGTACCCATAACACTTGGGGGTCATGATTTCTTTTGTCACCAGGTATCACAGTAAGTGTACAAACACACACGCCCATACACACACAGAAGAGAGGGTACTTTTTTACTGCAAATTAGCTTTGGGAAACACAAAGTTATTTCCTAAATCCAGCCATCAAAAGTAGCTGAGTTATGGTTATTACTGTAATAAATAAATAATTTTGGTAATAAATAAGTGTGGTACCAACCTGTCTGTGTTGGTATTCATAATCCACTGCAAAGGTGAGGGGGAAAATTCCTTCCACTGGGGTAGCCTGCTTTACTGTGAATTTTCTCCTAATAAACCACAGGTAGTTATTGCAGGTCATTGTGTGCACAAAAATTTCTTTAGCTACTCTTCTTCATTTGGAGATAAAACTGTTCCCACTGGCATCTCTGAGAGAGACATCTTCCCCTTCTTCTGCAAATACTAAGCAGAAGTCTCAAGAGACATCTCCCAGTTCTGTGTCCATCTGTTCATGGCTTCTTAAAGCAATAGGGAAAAAATTATGTCTCTGCTGCTAGCCACGAGGTACCAATAACTGCTCTGTACACTGTGAACTAGTCACTGAAACACTCCTTGAGCTGTAGGTGTTCTTGTAAGGTCACCCTCATATGTCTGCAAGCCATGAGACAAGTTTTGTTTCATTTGTGAATGCAGGAAGCTCTGTGGGCAGCTCTATCAAAATGGTTGTCCTGAAGATTTCTTGATATAGTAGCTGTGTCTTACCACTCCTACATACCAGAAAAGGTTGGACATTGCCTGCTAGAGTGGAAATTACGTAAATATGGGATCTGGGTTCTGTAAATATATGTGTCTATTTTTTAGGCTTTCTTCTTTATAAAAGGGTCTAGGGACTGCACAACCTGCAGGAGACATGCAGCTGCCATGCTTTCGAAGGTCTGCCTGTTCCTGTTGAGATCTTTGGCCTAAAAGTTGTTCTGCTCAAGCTTTCCGTAGGGTTTAGGATTTGGTCCTTCTAAGAAATTTTTGAGAATTTTAGAGAAAACTGCCATCTTATTTTCTGTGTCTTTTAAAAGAGGGTCTGTCAGTAGTCTCCTTTGTGGAACCTGTCCCTGGATGAACTGTGCTGTAGAAAGGCATTTTCCCCTTCACCAGGAAGAGGAGCCTTATGTAACTTCTCCTCACTGATTGCACAGATGCATTCAAAAAGCCCTGTATAATTTATTCGTCCTCTCACATGCATAGCTCCAGCACCACTGACATGATGTGGCATTTTTGCAAGTGGTGTGGAAGTTACTATGAATTAATTGTCCAGGTGGTCAGGCTGGTTTTGAGCTGCCAGCAACCTTCACCCAGTTGCAGATCAGCATAGCAAGCAGTAGTGGGAAATATCTGTGCTTTTTAAGGTCCTGCTTTGCTGCTTCGTTGCTCTTGTTGCTGCTGTTAGCTGAATGGTAACAATTTAGAAAGATGTCCACTGCAGGTGTTTGAATTGCTTTTAAAAAGATGTTTCAGTCTTTACCTTCAAGTGGAGGTACCTCTCTCCAGTGCCCCACCGCTTCCTGCCATTCTCCTTGAAGCGTTGCTCCTGGGGCTCCCAAAAGAATCATGGAGCAGGCAGAGTGGGCAAGAGGAAGGGCAGAGCAGATGCCAGACTGTGTGGCACTACGCTGTGGGTACACCCGTACCGGCTGTGCCTTGGAGTACACTCATGGGCATACGTTTCAGTCTGTTTTCCCTCCTCTAAGTCCAATATGGTTTAAGATCAGTAGCTCACTAACACCACTAGTGATGGTGTGTGCAGAGATGTTTTTGCAGTTTATCTAGATGTAGATTTACTGAAGGTTTTTCAGTAGCAGCAGAGTTACGGTAGCACACATCTCAGCTCCTGGGTACTCATTGAATGCATCTCGTCTTGCTCTGCTGTAGCTTTACTGCTTTACCTGTGAGATGGATACTTCTGTGAACAGCAGTCATGCCTTGGATTTGCACCACAGATGTTACTCTGCTGGGAGAGTAATTTATTAGAGTTGTTAGCAATGCCTTATACTGCATGAATTAACATTACATTTTGGAAGATCCACTTGGGATAAAGAGACCTTAACAAAAACAAACAAACAAACAAACAAACAAACAAAATTAACATACGGCATTTGCCATCTGCATAATGATTCTACCCATAATGAGAAATGGATCCTCCTAAGATGAAAAAGCTTTTAGTTTTAAAATTATGATTTACCTGCTTTATACACAAACAAAAAAAAAGAAAAAAAAACAAGACAAAAGTACTTTGGTTTTTTTTAAGGAATATCCTGTTCTTCTATACATGCAAGTCTTTTTCTTAACCACTTTTTCCCTTGGTTAATAGCCTGGTATATAGTATGTTCAATAATTCAAGACTGAGCTAAAAATGGGTTTGGTCTACTTTCTTGGAATATCCTCTGGGAGTGTGGAGAAGAGAACTGGAGAAGCAATTATTTCATGCTGCAGCTGTATATTTAACTGCTTTCTTTCTCACTCAAGTGGCATCTGCATTCTCACAGCTGAGGTAATGGAGGAAGTTAGGACTCTTAAGTGCATCTGTGAGTCGTGGGAGGTAATTATCACAGCAGCCAGAAATTTACCTCCTTTGCGCCAGCCAGTTCCTCATGTGGACTATTTCTGATTAAGGTATCCTCTCTTCAACACACATCATCATCTGTTTACTAAGGTCTTGATTAAAAAGTTAATTAATTAATCAAGTGATGAAGGCCTTCGTGTGTCTGAGGGAATGGAGGCTGCTATACAATTTGCCTTATTTTTGCAGCATACCTATACAGGTGGAAGATAGCACAAGCATTGTCACAAGAGGCTACTTCCAGCTGATCAGTTCTCCAGGGGTAATACTTATGTTTGGGGAACAATAAATGACTTATTTCCTTTGGAAGAGTCTGCTTGGAATCAGCCTTTTCCTCCAATTTATTATAGGCTGGCTTAGAAACAATCACAGAATAATATAACCTTAGCAGCACAAGGAAAGTAAGATGTGGGATGTAAAAGACAGTGAAGATCAAGAAGACTATGGTCCATCCTGGTGTGTACCTTGAGTGTGAAAGACCATCCTACTTCCTTGAGAGGGCATTTCAGCCACTTACCTCTGAACACCAGGACAAGAGAAAATGCACCTCTTCTCAGTAATATAGCCATGTAAACTTGCAAAACACTTGATCAGTGGATAAATCAGTTACTGAAAGCAAAATTACAGGAGCCCATGACCTATTACACTGGAGGTTCTGACTCCTGAGACTTATATAATCAGTGCAGAAAAAACTCATGTCAGTGATAGCTGAAGAACCGTGTGAAACCAGCTCAACTCTCTTCAAGCCTCTAGAGCTAACAGCAAATGTGTATTTAACATTTTTATAAGGCATGCAGCTTTTCACTGAAGAGGAAATATGAAGAACATGTAGAGTGCAGATACATGACTTTTGGCAACATGACCACTGAGCAACATGACCACATGACCACAGTTTCAAGGTAAAAATCTAAAATACACGAATGGCTTCCAAAATCATAAGATTAAAGAAATGCAAAAAAATGCAGGTATTTTTTAGTATAGCTTTTTCCCCAGGTGACCCAAAATCCTTGTAGAAATGTGAGAAGGTTAAATATTTGCAGGTGGAATGTTGATAGTTACAGCCTGTGCCTCTTCAAAGTTTGCCAGCAGAGCACTGTCAGAAAGAGCCTTTTGCAATGCAAAGAAGATGAACTTAGGAAGCCTAGTTCTTTTTCACCAGCAAGAAAAACGATGCTTTAAATTTTGCCAATTACTTTTTTATGATCATTGTTAATAAGTAATATCACAAAGACATGATTGAAGGTGACATACGCTGCATCTAAGCTTTTAAACTATTATGAATGCTACAGAGACTCCATCTTCTGCATCTTATTCAGCACCTTAGGTTAACCTGATGAAGCCTCATTCCATTTTGTCTCAATCTTTTCTTACTCTTTCAAGCTTCAGAAACCTTACCAAGTATGCCTGCCTTTCACCAATGACAATAAATGCAAGAAAGTTGTTAACAGAATATAGTAAGATTAATAATAGTGCCAATTTGCTAGAGAGGCAACTGAGAAGTCTGCAAAGATGGACCAAAGTAAATTCCCTCATGACACAGGAAGGAAACAACCACCTCAGCATGAAAGATTTCATTGAAACCAGCCACTGAAGAGTGCTGCCTGAGGAAGAGCCAGCTCACAGCAGCACTTCCCCAGTATGGTCACCCAGACAGCAGTGTTTTAATGCTCAAGGACATAATCAGATTCTTCTTTTCCCCCTTCCATTTAAGGGTCTTGATGACTTTTCTTCCCATGAACTTCTGCACTCTTCTCCTAAGCCCATTAAAATTAGCTCACAACTGTGAGCGCCACAGCTTTATTCATGAGAGAGGTAAAAAAAACTGGTAAGGTTTTAGCTTTATGCCTTCTGTTTCACAGCCTCTTTTGACAGAAGAGATGTAGATCTCTGCCTTTCATATCACTCACAAGGATGCAGACCCTGTCATAGTGCCCCCATTCAACTCTCTTTCAGGCTGAAGTGCACAATATGTCCTAGTTCTTCAGTAGCCTAGAAGAAGGAAAGTTTCTCCTTATGCAATGACAGGATAAAATTGAAAATGCTAGACAAAGTTTTCTTCAGTATTTCCTCAGTCTTGTTTTAAGAGGACAAACTCCAGAAGGCAGTTTCTTTCCTGTAAAGCTTTAGCTAAACAGTGCCAGATGGGATTGCACTTCCTGAGGTGTTAACAAGGACATGGCCTGTCCTTTCCAACAGCACAGGCCCCACAGCTTTCAGACGGCAACAGTTCAGCCTGTGCTATTGATCTGGAAGTGCCAGTTACCACATGGGGACAAGCTGTTTTATCCCAGGGATATAAATAACAATCTGAGCATATGGAGAAATGAACGCTCTTGGTCTAGAACCAGCTTCATATTTACAAGCTTAGTTTTTAACATCTGGTCTTGCTCATAGGGACCAAGAGCATGTCCTGACACTGCGATATTGTTCCTTCTTATGTTCTTCCTCAGTCTTATGGTACTTAGCTCCTGTAGGTTTCAACATTGACCTTGTGTTCTTACTCAAGGTGAAAGCCACTCTTGCACAGATATAGCTGTTAGAAAACACACTTCTCTGTTCCCCCGCAATACTGTGTTACCTTGACTAAGGGAAGAAAAAAATCTGGCTTTGGGGCCCAACTGAATCCATAGATGTGATATTATTTGGCAAATAAGTAGGCTAACCTGTCAGCTACAAGCCAGGAAAAAATCAGGCTGCTAACAAATTTTGCTGTCAGCAGTCAGCTACATTGCAACTTGTGAGTAGGAATAAACTGTGACCTTCTGAAAGTCTACAGCTAAACTAGTAAAATTTCAGGCACAAAAACCTTAGTGCATTTCCCAGAAACTTCAGTGGAAGTACTTTGTGGTTCACAAGAAAATTTGTGTGGAACTTAAATGTTGATCACACATTCACTCATCTCTTCTGTGTCTGTACATTCACATGTTGCGTGCATTTAACAGTATTTCTTAGGACAAACGATAACTTTCAGAGAGAGGCAGTATTGCTTTGTTGTGCTATTTTGGTTTGATGCATTTACACAAGAAGATTTGCATTTATTGCACACATGATATTCACACTCCTGTTCTTACTGAGCAACCCATATCTTTCCATAGTATGAAAGCTCACATTCTCAGGAAGATATGAGGAATCCAGGATGATGGAAATTTGGGAAACAGGTAAAGAAGGAGAAAGAAAAAGTATGTTTTTAATGTTTAGATTAATATTGCTGAGAAACTCCTATTTTGTCAAGTGAAGTACAGGTTAGAAGATCTTTGAACGGTTTGAGCTGGATCTAGATAATCCTCCATCTATGTCTCTCAAACTTCAGGAAATTTTTGTTCGTGTTTCTGTTTTCAGGCCTGAAAGTTAAAGAGTTAGATTAAAAGCGTGCATTTAAATAATTTGCTATTATGTGTCCATCCAGTCCTCTAACTATAGAGATGGTAGTTCATATGCTCTGCAAGGCAGCACTTCAAATGCTGCACAGTTTCTATATCCACATGCTGTCTAGATGTGTCTGTTTCCTTCAGTGGCAGGATAGCAGTGCCCTTGGCATGACAAAAGGGCTGTTTCCAGCCACAGGAAGAGCTGCCATACCCTTCCATGGCTGGACAGCCCTTTTGCACAGGCAGTTCTCTATCTTTACCAGTGCTGTTGGAGGCCATGTGCACCTGCAGCCCAGAAAGTGCACTGCATCCTGGGCAGTAACCAGAGCAGTGTGGCCAGCAGGACTCCTCTGCTCTGCACTGGAGTGCTGCTTTCAGGGAATGGCTTCAGGCTGAAAGAGACTAGGTTGGGACTAGATAGTAGGAAGAAATTATTGACAATGAGAGTGCTGGGGCTCTGGAACAGGATGCCCAGAAAAGTTGTGGATGCCCCATCTTTGGAAGTATTTAGGGTCAAGTTCGATAGGGCTCTGAGCAAGCCGGTCTCGTGGAAGGTATGCCTATCCACGGCAGGGGGTTTGGAATTAAGCGACCTTTAAGGTCCCTTCCCACACAGGGTATTCTGTGATTCTATGGCACAATGTGTATGCATCTAGAAAGTGTCCATCACCACGTTTTCTCTGGGTACATTGTGGACTGCTATTGTAGACATCAAGGTCCTTCAGGCTCCAGGGAGATCAGATTGAGGCTATTACCGCAGGCAGTAAAGATGTACCGATCCTTCAGAATCTGAAAAAGACGGAAAGGTTTTTTGCTGGTGAACTACTTTTTTGTGGGGACACCCGCGCCTCGCTGAGTGCAGCGCGATCATCTGCAGCGTTTTACCACCACCCAGTGGGGGCCGCGGGGACAGCCCGGCACCGGGGACCGCCGGGTGCGACCGCATCCTGCACCGACCGCATCCTGCACCGACCGCATCCTGCAGAGCCCCCTCCCACTGCCCCGGCGGATTCCTGCAGAGATCCTCTGCCCGCGGAGCCAGGGGTTTGTTCCCCTCCGTAGGCACACGTAGGTCCCGTGAATACTCACTGGGCATGCACCCTCACACTCGGAACACACAGGCTCTTATTTAAAAAGTGTGTTTCCCTTCTTTTTCATCTGCAGTGCCCATGATGCAAGTTTTGATTGTTGATTGTTGTAATAATACTAACAACATTAATAATGATAATAAGAATGAGAATAATGATGATGATGATAATAATAATGGTAATAATAACAGCAGCAACAACAACAACAAAACCAGCAACAGTGTTTAGGGCAGGTGTTATTATCTTTGGTTGTTTGGCAGTTTGTTTTTCATTTGTAGGGGTTTGGGGTTGAGTTGGGTTGGATTGGGTTCTGGTAGGTTTTTTTGTATGGGGATCTGTTTGTTGTTTGGTTGGTTGGTTCGTTGGTTGGTTGGTTAGGGTTTTTTATGTACTTCTTCACAGAAGAAATAACCGGCCTTTGGAATTTCATGTGGTAAGTTGGCTTAGTGATACATTTAAAAAATTTTATGTTGTTCAGCACTGAGGTCTTCTACTGGTTTTCTGTTCTCTAGCCACTTCTTAGTCTAAGCTGTAAAATTAGCTACTTCTACAATCCCACCTGGAAACCACGTATACTGAATGAGAACACAGGACCATATTTTCTTGCTGATTGCTATCGTTCTCTGGTGGTTAAGGTGCTCACAACAGCTAGAAATTTGCTTTTTTGCTCCAGTAAACTGTGAAAATCAGTGATGAGCTCCGGCACACAGCTCTCACAATACTATGTGTGCACAAAACAATGCCCTTTCACTGAAACACCTCTACCCTGACACCAGGAGATGTATTGCCTTGCAGTAGGCTGCACCAACTGTTGGTAGCCACAGGTAGCCACAGTAATAAAAGGATCTATTAGATTTCTTCTGGCTTCTTAAGATGAACCTCACAGAACTGGCCAGATGTTGTAGCAGCATGTGGGGACCATAAAAATGATCATATCACATCAGATCAAAGGTTTGTCCTGTTTAGTGGTTCTGTTTCCAGGTGTAACCGATAGCAGATGCTTCAGGAAGACTGTGATAGCACAGGTGTGTGCTGCTACTTTTACACATTGCACACTTGTACTCCACAGACCTTACTGGTCTTGGAACCTGACTGAGCTCATTGGCATTTTGTAGTGCTCTGTACTTCAGCTTCTCTTCCCGGCCACAGGTAAATTTTAATGCCCATTGCTGGCAGAGCTACGGAGTCTCAGTTTGATTGCATTCTTTTTGATTTGAAGCCCTTAGTTCCTGTTCACACTTGATACATTTTTAGAAGAGACAGTAAACAAACTGCTTTTCTGGCCACAGATGATGTTACAGATTTCTTTTATACTCCCTTTTTCATTCCCTTATGAACTGAAGTATCTAAACAAAGAATTTTTCACATGTGAAAACCAGCATACCTAGGATCACCCTTGATACACTTTTACTTTTCCTAGCATTTCTGCACCTTTTTTTCAGCTGGGAAACTCTGGACCAGATCCAAAATATCATTAGAATAGTGTCTGAATAAATGAACTGCATGCAACAAATGGAATCCATTCCTTTGTGGAAGGGTGTGCTGGGTGAAGAACAATGAGAAAAAGAGACATGTGGGACACACTCCCCTATTCCAGATATTAAGCCATGACCTAAGTTTGGAAGGTGGCAAAAGTGGCTTAAAACCTCCAATTCACAGGTAAGTATAGGAGAAACAAAGAATACAGGTGGGGTTTTTACAGGGATTTTTCTGCTGAAATGAGAAATAAAATACAAAAGAAAACAATTTTTATGTCTCAAGCCTGCATTGTGGCACCACTTCAGGTTTAGCAGGTCAACACATCTTCAAATTTACAGGTTCACTACATCTGAGAGAACATAATTACACACAATGAAGCACACAGGAATTATTTATTTGTTATGCAGATAAGTGAAAATCTTCTTTCTTGTCATGGCATATTTTTGGCTTTAAATGGAACGCTTTTGTTCTTGATATAAGTTTTTCTGTGGACGGATTAAAAGCATTTCCTCTTAAGTGCTGTCTGCTTCCAAAGATGGTTCTTTTTCTTCTTGACAGGCACTGAGGCACCTAGGAATATCACACCCTGAAAATTGAAACTACTGGGGTAGTCACAGTTATGTTTACTCGTTTGCTTTCTTTCATTAGTTAAGGAAACATCAGCTACAACAGCAATACTCTGTTCTGAAAAAGAAGACCTCCACTATATAAAGAAAGAAATAATTCCCTTGGACTGTAACTCAAAGGAGGACTGTAACCTTCCACCTCTTACTTTTGGCTTCAGGAACCTGCTTAATATCGTCAATGTGTAAGTGCTGTACTACACAATGGAGCCTTTTGGAAGCAACGTGTCATCTCTGCCCTGTTAACAGCTGCAAGGGAAAGTCCTAATTCCTGCATGAATTCCTGCATGTGCAAAGTCAGGGACTTGAAGGAAGGCCGTTATAAAAATATTCAGATAACAAGATCGCTTTCTTCTCAATGCTTGAGAAACATTCATACTAGAAAATACTAGCTTTCTCTCTGAAGTCCTGTGAAGGGTTCCCTGCAGTATTAGGCGAAACTTCCCATCAAGAACTGCGACTCAAAAAAGAAATACCTGAGCTCAGAGAGTTAATAAAGCGTGTATTTGAAGTAGGGCATTAGAGGCTCAAGGGAGCAGACATGATTCTCTTAACCATGGGATTTGAGGCAGGAAGAAAACAGACATCACTGGGGATACAGATATACTAGACAACAAATCAAAACTGCCACAGACAAGAAACACGGTACCTTCAAAAATAAACTGTTTCATAGAAGTATATTGGTGAGATGAGTTGGACAATAAAATGACCTTTATATCATGTGGAAGGTTAAGGCTATCTGATATCTAATATCCAGGGTCATAATTTCAACTTCTGCCATGTTCCAGGGAGGATAATAAATTCTCAGGATTCTCCTCCTGAAAAAAAGAAAAGATCAATGTAATTTAAAATTTAAAAAAAAATAAGGAAAGGTAGAGGAGTGGAAGGAAGGGTGGTTTTTTTGCCAAACAAGCCAAATATAAAAAACCCCAAAGATATATGAATGGAAAAGTTATAGTTCCATGTATCTCTGGCTCAGTCTTTTCACTAATATCCCTTGAATCATATAAGTATATTTGAAGAAAATCCATGCTGCCAAAGAGCTGTGGACTCTAGCATGGCCACGAGGAGCACAGAGAACAGAAGGTACACTCTGTGTGGAGAGAACCAGAAAGGGGTATTTCTTCCAGTGTTTGTAACATTTATGATGGGAGGTTGGCCTGGGAATGGAAAGATTTATTTTGCAAGCTCTGTGGTAGAATGAAAAAATAAGGAGTTGAATTGATCTCTTCTGAAACTACAAGTTAATATCTTATGTTCATTATTAAACTTACTGACTCCAAAACGCACTTGTCTTAGTCACAAAAAGGTGGGAGACCTAAGAGAGTAAAAATTATGTAAGGCTTATACAACAATAAAATGCACATAGTGTGTCAAGCCTGCAAGTTGTTAGAATTCTGGCCTTTATTCTAGTGCGTATCTAAGTGTATTCAATCAAATTGATAAATAAATTAGATGCATTATGGGTAATATCACTGGCACATTTAACTCAGTAACTGTCTGTGTTAAACAATGATTTTCAAACAGTTTAACATCTTATACCAAAATGGACCACTATGTATAAAGGTACTGTCAGTCCAGACAAGGCAAATACTTCACCTTTTTTGATTCATAAGGAATGGTGTTAAGGCAGTTATTTCTCAAGCTCTGGATAAAAGGAATGTCAAAACAAGCCTGTATTTGCAAACGTGCCGTGTGACTTTCCTGATCCATTTCTTATCCAGTGTTTAGAGAAGACTCAGTGCATTTGAGGTGGGAGGAGGAAGGAGGGGGAAGAAGCTTTATATTGTCTGGGAGTCTGCAGCCAAACAAATGTACATCCTGACTGATTTAAAAGGTAATTAATTTGGAGCATTTCACTCAGCACCTGTCAAAAGATAAACCAGAATAAGACATTAAAGAAAGTTCATTATGAGCACCCCAAACCCCTGTCTCTTCTCTGTGCTGAGAAAATACTCTAGGATTTTTTGTATAATAAATGTCCATATCTTTGTCTTCAAGGGTCTCCTGAAATGTGATTCTGCTTGTCTAAAACACAGACAAAATCTTTATGGGTCTGTACTTGGCAGACAAGTTTTAGAGCTGCTGGCCAGGGATTAAGAAATGAACTCCACTCTAAGTCAAGGACTCACCTCTACAGATTTGTTAACTGCTGCTGTTCCACCAAGACTCAAGGTAGTGTATAGCACGCACACACTGTGATTACTGGAAGGAAGGTGAACCCAGTTGCTCAGTACCACCCACTGCTCGGGGATTATGTAGATTTTTAACGAGTTCATCTCCCAGTGCAACATGTTTATTGACCTTGATCTTGATAGCTCAGAAGCTGCACACTAGGCAAAAGGCTAGTGTTATCTGTGTTACTCGTGTTTCTCAGTGCACCCTACCAGGAAGAACTGCGAGGCACGGTGGAGACCCAAGAAGTGACACAGGAGTCCCATAGCGCCTCTGCAAGACACTCAGCACCGGAGCAGGCTATTCTGAACGACGGGAGGAGGCAGGATAAAAAGCTGAGCTGTTAATGCCCGCTAAGAAGCTCCAGCGCTCCGTTTGCTGCGTGAGAACTGAGCACGACAGAAGTGCCTGCCACCAGAATAGCTGGGAGCTGAACCCCACTGCCGCTGCCGTCCTGGCCTCTCCCACGCAGCCATGCAGGCACACTGATTACAACGTGTTGCTTTTGGAAAGCCTCATGGAGCAGGTCTGCACTGCCCAGGGGCATGCAGACCAGGCCAGAATAAAGCGCAAAGGTTAACGGCTTTGCTGATTAGAGCCTCTCTAATCGAGTTAAGGACCACGCTTGTTATTCGCTTAAGGTTGCGCTTGACTTAAATCACAAGCAAGTCAGTGTGTGGCTCTCCTCTTATCTCTACCAGAGGAAGGGCAAAAAGCTCCTGTTACCTTAAGAGCACTTGTGAATATCTTCCTGTTATCTTCCGAGCCACCCGAGCGTAATAAGGCTACCAGACCCTGTCTGGCAGAGCACCTTCAGATAGCTCTCTCCAGCTGTCTGCAGGGAAAGTGTCAAGGCTAACACAAAAGCACATAAAACAGGCTTTCACAGGAGACGTGTGATCCTGCAGTGGGGAGAGGTCAGGGTGGCTGAGGAAAGGGCTGTAAAAATACCTAATGAGCGATGGCTTCTGCAGGGGAGAAGACAGGGACAGGAAAAAAGCCACAGACAGCTGCCAAATCCCTTGATGTGGTTACAGCCATGAACCCAAAACTTAGTTTGCTTCTTTCATGGTGGTCACGAAAGAAGGAGATACAGCACATTGTGCGCACCCACGGGCTCTACCACTGTCAGCTTCTGGACATCTCACTGTTCATGAAAGTGGGAACAAATCAAAGATTTTATTTATTGCTGATATGGTTACCAACAATGCTTTCAATTTTGGAATTTTAAGAAAGCCTACAAATCTGCTACATTTTCTTGGAAATTTCCCATTTTGCTGTCAACTGGATTTTGGCAGCAGTTGAAAAAAAAATCCCGTTTATAAAATAAAAATAGGAGTTTTAAAATGGTGATTCCACCACTTGCTCACATATCAGTTTTCATTTTGTGCATACCTATGTTTTATACACAAAGAAAGAGTGATAATTAAGCTTCTTCCATCCATATTGAAACAAAACCATCCCAGAAGATACTGAAAGATGGGATCTGACATTTCCCCACAAGTTTTAAGGTATTCTAAAACCAGAGATTTAGGAGAGATTTTGGAGTTAAAAGAAAATGTAAACAGACATTTATATATATACATACAGGTGCAGAAATACATGCACACACATCTCTGCCTGCAAACACATATCAGAAGTTAATAACATGTGCTTCACATTTGAAAACTATTGCCATGCTCATGATGTCTCAGCAGCTTCACTGCAAACTTCATCTTTGTAACCTGGCATGACAAACCTTTGCATTATTTCAGAGATATAATACTGTCCTTCAGGCTGATATACTCCTTACACTCTTACATTCTTTCACTTTTATATGCTCCTTATACTTTTATATATTCCTTAATGATTATTCCCACCTTTACAAATGCTGCTTTGAAATCAAGGCACTCATGCCAGTGTTTTGTTATGCCAACAAATAAATTCTTACATTTTTCCCATATTAACTTACGGATTGTCTGGTCATGGTTAATTTATCTTCATCCTTTCATGCCAATTGCTTAGAACACCCTGTGTATATTTCATTACACCTATCTGTGTTGTCTTTTTCTCTCTGTGGTACTGATTTCCTGAACAAACACTGAAACTGACTGAGCTGCTCCTTGAAGGTCCCAGGTGATGGCAGCTCTGGGGCATGTCCATGAATCCTTGGGAAAGAAAATCAAGCCATCAGGTAATGTTTTAACACTGGTTCTGAAAGCTTTGCAATAGCACATATGGGACTCCATCTATTTCAAATCTGGTTTAGAAAACCTTCACAGCAGATCTCACCTTGCAAAGGGCTGTTTTGGTGATCTGAACATCAGCATTGCCTACAAGGGTTTTATGATGTGGCTTATCCTTCGTGAACACTGTTGACTGCTGTAATAGGCTAGTAGATTACCCCGCCAGTAGCAGACCATCAGGAAGGTAATGACCATCTAATCAGTGAGTTCAAAGTGTTCAAGTATATTGATCCCTTATCTTATCTTCTTGCAGAGTCCAGCAGTGCAAGGGAAACTGGGAAGCTAGCTCCTGGTTTTATTGTGATCCTGGTCATTCTAAGAGTCATTTCCTTGTCTTTCAGGGAGATAAAGAGGCATATATTGTGTGGGCAGAAGAATCTGTGCTCTTGTCAATGACATAGGCCACAGAGGTCAATGGCACTTGGGCAAGCCAGCTTGAAAGCCCCTATAAATTTTCAAAGGTGAATGAGGCAGATTTAGAGACTGGATGTATTCTGCCTGTGCAGAAGGAAATACAAAAACACCACTTTGTAAGGGGAAACAGAATATTAAGTCTCATAAAAACCTTTAAGAGGCTATATAGTCTCCCCAATGGAGGAAGAATTCTGCCCACCCAGATTTTGTTTTACTGGAAGGACACATGGAAGGGCACTTGATATTAATGCATAAAACACAAGTGAAGCACCAAGGCAAAAGCAAAAGCTTTCTTTCATACTCTTCTTCTACCCAGATTCCTCTTTCGTCACTTCCTATTTAGATACAACTTCTTTAGAAGAGGTATTTTGTCACTGACATCATGATGAAAACTTCCACCATACCTCCTTTCCCAAGGTTTCTCACTCTCTGTTTCAAAATAAAAGTGGGCACAGTCCCAAAGAAATACATATAGTCTCACTCTGTTTAGGAATAGATGTACTGTGTCATGAACTATGAATCCGGATTACATTATTATCTAGGTTTCATAAAAACTATTCTTCAGAAAACACTTTGGGACTCTTTTCTATAGCAACACACTAAGGCAGGTCATAAAATATCTTGACTAGCTCATCTGGATATACAAGGAATAAAATATTCCTTTTCTTTTTCCTATTAATGGAATAATGCTGGATATTCAAAATATATTTTTATATGACTATGTAGTAATGTATATATTGAAGAAGTGCAATGAAAACAGAAATGATTGGTATGCAAGGAGATGGGGAGCCTTTTTTGCTTTACTCTCTTTAGAGTGTGCCCAATCCACTTTTCATCCATACATTCTGAAGTGCTAGCCAGCAGGACAGTTGTGTTGTCATTTTTCACAGTGACAACAAGTCTGACAAACAATTCTGAGATTCTTCAAAAACTGTCTCAAAAATACAGAGAATAGGAAATTGAACTTGAGTTTTCAGATTCCCAAACAATTTAATCCAGTCAGATATTGCCCCATATTTTGATAATTTTGATTTTCCTGGAATATCTGTGATCTCCCTGAAAACATATTTAAGTCAGTACCAGTGCATAAACCAGTCCTGCAATCTTATGCAAAACCATCTTTAAAAAATATGTGATAATCAAAGAAGGATACCACATATCTTGGGACCTGTTCAGGATCTCCTCTAGGATCTAGTCTCAGCACTACATTGATCTGTATTTTCTATATTTTTTAAAATTTTCTGAAAATTGGGACCTGCAAAGTTTCCTTCACCTTCAGCAAAAACAGGAGCATATTCCTACAAGGGAGCACTCCATTAATTTCATATCTGCTAAACCTATTGGCTTCTAATATTGCTTTGCTTCTTCTATTCATTTCTCAACACATACCAGTGCTTGCTTCTTCCTGATCAGCCACATATATTTGAAAATGTTTGGGATAGTTCCTGGCAAGGTCAAGTGTGGTCTGCAGAGATGTAGCTAGAGTGAGGAAATGATGAGAGAGAAAGGGCAAACCACAGAATAACAGATGGAAAATTTGTGACATGTTTAAAAAAAATTGGTAGTTTCCAGGAAACTCAGCTGGAGACCAAACTGAAAAATTTCCAAGCAAAAAGACAGTACATATGCACATGGTACTCATCTGCTGTAGTTTGAGACAGGTGC
The DNA here is from genome assembly GCA_013400515.1 of Erpornis zantholeuca. NCBI lineage: Eukaryota > Metazoa > Chordata > Aves > Passeriformes > Timaliidae > Erpornis > Erpornis zantholeuca. The sequence goes on along the minus strand of VZTN01019833.1, from coordinate 22,930 downwards.
CACAGCTTTTCTGAGGATGGATGAGGACTACTTGAAAATGGACAATTTTCCCCACCCCTGTGACTCCACAGGCTGAGACTATTACCAGATACCACTGGCTCACAGTACAACTTTGAGCCTTCTTTACAGCACTGATGGAAGATTTGTCAAAACTGAAATGGTTTTCTGTCTTTCTTATTTTCTCTTTCTTATTAAAAGAGAAAAGTAGGGATGCAGACCAAGAGAAGGCTTATTTTCCCCACCACGGCAAACATGGTTGATGTACACAGCACATAGACATCTAACTAGAGTAAATAACCCAGTGGGTTCTGTTGGGAGACCATTACATGTCTGGGATGTCAACAGAGGATTTGAACTAAGAAAAACAAGAAGTGGATCAGGGCTGAAGGGAACAGTAATGTAAGCAATAGACATATAGATCTTCACATTTATTAAATCTTACTTAGAATTTTAGAATGATAAATGTCCCAGACACAAATACATATATTGCAGAGAAAATACAGACAGAATGGCACAGCATATCTTAGTTCAGTTTCCTCTGAGCTTTTGCAATATCATTTACAGATGTGAATTTGAGACCAATGTTTAAGATGTAAAAAAGAATCACATTTTGAAGAAAAGGAGACATAGAGAGGAATGACCTTTCCCCCAGCTACTTTTCTTTGACTTCAGGAGTCAGAACACCACTGAAGAAATAATTTGTTCTGTAGAGTAACCATTTGTCAGAAACAAGCAGGAGGGACAATAAATTGCGAAGTGAGGTCAGAGCAATTTTGCTTCCAATTTCTCTGATTCAGTGACAATATGTTTTCTTTTGTCAAAGGAAAGAAGGAAGGAAACTTCCTTCAAAAATAAAAATACAGAGAGCAAGACACAGCAGTATTTCTGTGAGGGTGAATTGTCAGATATTAAGAAGAATGATCCATTTATATTGCTTTTTGAAGAGATTAAGTATCTGCATCTCCTTCAATTAAAGGGATTGTGTTGCAGAAAATTCTTAGTTCTCTGACTTCTAGATGCTTACACTTTTCTTCTGCTCCCTTCAACTTGTAGATTATATGACCAAATTTCCCTAGGTGGGATCAACCAATTAGCACATATAGCACACATCTCTACTTATAATAGCTCAGGTTGCCTGATTTGAAAATATACAGATGGAAAAAAGTGCTCTTGCAGACAATGGATTATTTTGTTATTTATTATTTTGCTATAACTATTCTTATAGGTGATGCCTTGATGATATTTGCTTCTCTGAAGTCCATGAAGTGAGTATGAGGTGACATACTAGAAAATAGATACCCAAGACTGGACAAGATAGGTCTGAGCTCTATGGAAAGGAATTTGTTCTTACTGCTCTTAGGCCCTTGAACAGTGTCACAGTGGCCTTAAGCAATTTTAGAACAGCTTTGCTACGCAGCATGGCTGGATGATTTGTAACATCCAAGCTTCATGAATGTTAAGTTCTTCCAGAATCCTATAATTGGTTTATGAAATTTCTCATCTGCAGGATTATGCCTCTGTAAAGGAGCTTATGTTAGTCGAATCTGAGTGTTGGTGAGTCATTTTAGCTTGTGCTGTCCATTACATAGACTCTACTTGCTAATCTAACATAGATATAAATTCTAAAATTAACCTAAATTTTAGAACGAATCTAAATTTCCTCCAGTAACAACTTCTGGTGATCCATGCAGACTACAGGTAAAATAAATTTTATCACATTTCATCAACACTAATTTATTTTTAAACCCATTACAAGCAGTCTAGACATTGAATAATAAAATGTAAGAAGGGCTTTTATCTCCAATATTCATTTTTCCATTGTTATTACATAACAAACTGGAAAATATAATTTTCCAGAACAGCATAATTATAGCAAGATTTGAAGTTTGGTAGTTGTGACATCTTTTCAGAAAATAACTTTGGGGACTGGAAAAAGTCATCCAAAAGTGAACAGTTCATCCACTCTCTGGGAATCATGATAATAAGTTGTGTAATCAGACAGAATGCAATTAATGATCTATTGTAGCATACATATTTTTAAAGTGTTCTATATTGCTTTTTTTCTTTATTTCTCTTTTATCATAATTCAGCATAAAATTAATTTCAAATCAGTGTTTCAAATTCAGGGACAGAAACAGCTAAGCGTAATTTCCAATGCAAGCCTGAAAGCAAGGTGAAAGGCAGGCAAGAGTGTCAACAGTATCAAAGTCCGCCTGTATCAATCTGTGACTGTGGCCCAAGAGCATTAAAATGCGTGATCATTTTTCCACATCTAGTGAAGCTGATCATGTTATAAGATGGCAATAGTGAAGGAGTTTTTTCAGCCTGAACAGTGCCAATATCAGGATTTGTGGCTACAATCATAAGGAATGCAACGACAATTCCAACAGCTCTATACTGTCCTGAACTGATGTGTGCAATGCTTGCTTGGGCTTTTGTTCTTCATCACAACATCTGAATGCTCCATCATCTGTCCTTGACAGGGGTTCTCCTGAAGCTGGGACCTGACATTGTTTTCATGTAATACGCCTGGTTCTGAATGCTGCAAGCATGATCAAAAGAAATTATATTAAACAATGCCACCGCTTTATTTTCTGACAAATTGTTTTGTATGCTTTGCTAGAAAAAGCCCATGAGCCTGCCTTCCAAATACTTCACTATGATGACTGTGCACAGCATACTGTACACACTAACATGTGACAAGTACTTCGCCAATAAATACATGAAGTCTAACACAAACAGAACATTTTCTGCCAAAATAAGCCCAAGCAAATACTTGTCTCTTGCTGAATTTCAACAGGGGAGAAATTCCAGCAGGGGTGACTTAAGTGCTGAACAGATGTAAACAACACTTGGGGGTCTGAGAGCCTGATTCGTGATTTTGGACAAAAAGCAGCAAAAAGCAGCACCCCACCCATCTGTGCACCATTATACACTGGCAGGATTAAATTCCAGATCTCCACTCACCCATCTGATTTTGGAAATGCTTTAGCTTGATGTAGCATGGCAACAAAGCAAAGCCTACTACAAGTCCTTCCTTATCAAGGAGGTAGAGTGTTAGGTGTCTCAAATCCCCATGTGCCACTCTGCCTTTAAACAGTGCAAGCACACATAAAAAACAAACTAGTGATGGTATGATGCATAGAGATAACATCACCAATCTCAGTCCAATTCCCAGTGGAAAAGTATGTTTGCCACAAAGAAACCATGAAAAACAAACAAACAAAACCCCAAACAAAATAAAACCCCACTAAAATTATCACTAATTAGTGACACTTGTGTTGCTAGTTTCTGGAGACTGAAGAAACCCCTAAAAGACCTAGGCATTTTCCCCAAATAAGCACTGAAGTGAAATAAAATTCTGGAAACCATTACATTCTCCTGTATCCTTGTATATGGACTTCTCTTCTGTCCTCTAGCCCATTGAGGCATTTTCTTTTGAATTAGGTATAGAAATTGCCTCTTTCTGTTGACCTCACCATGAGGTTATATATATGCAAGAGACAGAATCAGGGGAGACAAGGTTCCCCCTGTTTTCAGGCTCTTCAACACACTGTGTTGCACAAAAAGCAGAGCCAATATTGCCTCCTTTTGCCAGCAGAGGACAGTACCTCATCTGCTCAAGTGAGACCTGCTGCCTTAGTGGCAATCACTAAGGCTTCCCTCGCAAACCGGCGATACTTGCTCTGCTTTCTAGAATTTCAGGGGAAAGAAATGCAGCAGATTATCTTGTATTACTTTGACTTGGCCTATGAGCTTATTTACTTTATTTTCTTGTAGAGGGCCTTTCTTATTCCAGGGAAGATTTTCCTTTGTGAATTTATTGCACGAAATGATAGTAGACCCTATGGAGACAGATCTCTCTCTGGCTGTAGTTTAAGGTCCAGTTCTGAAGGAAGCACTTGGATGCACTGCCATGGGATCTGGGATCTCAGCAGCAATAGGACAAATTATGTCCCATGAATTGTTTCTGGGCGGTGTTTTGTACTGTGCATGTGTACATCACTTTGTCAGGGTGTTTTGCCATCACATGATAATTCTCAGTCTGCCATAGCTAAGACTCACACTTATCTATTTGATATACTCCTTTGCACACCTGTGTGAAAAATGTATTCTTATTCTTATATGGAAGGGGACTCAAGCAGAACTTAGGGTAGGATTCACTTCAAAACAGCTGTTCAAAAATTAGCACTTTCCTATTTTAATGTAAGTAACACTGGCATTTTCACGTTCCAGTTTAGCCTCATCATACAAGCATTTCTGCTGTACAAGTAATTTCCCTTTTAAACTTTTTCTCATTCATTTTATCTGTCATTCAAACATTTTGTCACTGAAAATCAGGCCATACCTTTTACTTTCTAACAAATAAAATAGGCAATATTGTTCCTACCATAACTGGCTAGTCCAGCAGCTCACAGGAAGTCTGCCATGCTGCAAACAGTCATCCTGAGATTTCTTGAGGCCTGGACCAGAGGCTTAACCACCGAGCTACCCAAACCTTTTTTTAGTAATTGTCTGGTACATACAAGTTGCCTTAAAAAATCAAACCAAATGATGGATTGTGGGAAGTATCAGAAATCATCTATAAGGAAAGCTATTGAGACAGTGGCATTTTAAATAATTGTGCAAACACGTAGCTCCATATAATTCATTATTTCCTCTTTAGTCCTATCAACAGCACTAAGAAAAATTTTTGAATGAAGAATACAGATTGGGCTTCTGCAAGAGTATAAAATTAAAATCACATTTTCTTCCCATTTGTATGTATTTTCAGTGTACCTACGTAGATGTTACTGAATTTATAGGCCCAGAGTTTCAATTTACCTATATATCAAATACACATAGAAATAATGGCTCTCTTTCTACACTTTTAATTTGCTTCAATACTGGTTGAGGGAGAATATTTAAACCCATTCAGAGTCTGTTAAGCATCGTGAAACTAGGAACAAAGGCAACAATTAGTGAGATTTGTAGAGCTTTTTTGTGACAAACATATTTTTCCAGTGGGAATGGGACTGAGATTAAACAGTTTCTGTGTAAGGAATTTTACAGGCATTAAAACACAGCAACTCTTCTGGAGTGGATTCAGACCTACAAATAAAAAATGCATGGCATTATTTCCAATCTCTCTAGCTTGATATTTCTTTTTAAAACCCAGTTCAACACAATACCCCATCACAATTTGTGGGTATTTTTTATTTTCATAATAAAATTGCCAAAAATCAGGCCTCAAAATGTGTGAGATTTGACAAGTAATGTTGCAATTATTAAACGTAGAAATTATTTTAATAAGCACAGTAAAAATAATATTAAGCTAGGAAGTAATCAGTTTCTTCCTAAACATCTATGTCAGCACAGATGATGTGGTAGCCAAGTATTGGCAGAGTGCTTCCTATGGGGGTTCTAATAGCCTCACAATAAATCTGTAAAAGTACATACCGTAATTACTATGTTTCTTTAATAAAATCTGATTAAAACAGTCGTTAACAGATTATAAAGGTGAAAAATCATAACAAAAAGCCAGGAAAAATTAGTACTTTAGTGAGGACAGGCAAAAGTCCAGATTGTTGAACACTTCACAGAACTAGATGCCTCACAGATAGTGATATAAGTAGAGATGTGACGTCTCAACCAGCCACTATTGGTCAAAATTGACATACAGAAACTTCAGGATTTCTCACACTGGGAGTTACCAAATAAACTTTAGATTAAAAATTAGTAACATTCCAGGCCTGGCTGAGCTCTCTGTGATAGCTGAACTGTATTTGTCAAACTTGAAGTTTTAAACTTGAACTGAATACTTAGCATTGCTGAAAGGGGTACTGAGTGAGTGTGTTCAGCTAGACTAACCGAAGCCACATAGAAGGTGAGGGGTCATTTATAAGGTTGAATAAAAATAAAAAGAAACAAAGTCCTCTTTAAAATGGTCAGAAATTCTACATTCAGGTAGTAGAAAATCAGACCACTTAAGAAATCAGGCTACTACAGGGTCCTTAAATATATGGAAATGCTGGACTACTAAATAAATTTGCCTATGAACACTAAATTGGGAGGATCTGTCAAATCTCTCAGGGGCAGAGAGGACTTGCAGAGGGACCTTGACAAATTGGAGAACTGGGGAATCGCCAACCCTATGAAGTTTAACAAGGGAAAGTGCCAGATTCTGCACCTTGGATGGGCATGTATAGACTGGGGAAGGAGAACTTGGAAAGCAGTGCCATTGAAAAGGACCTCAGGATCCTGGTCAATGACAAGTACAATATGAGTCAGCAGTGCCCTGGCAGCCAGGAGGGCCAACCCTGTCCTGGGGGACATCAGGCACAGCATCACCAGCCAGGCAAGGGAGGGGATTGTCCCCTCTGCTCTGCACTGGGGCAGCCTCACCTCCTGTGCTGGGGGCTGGTTTGGGTGCCACAATAAGAGAAAGATATTAAAATACTAAAGAGTGTCCAAAGAAGTTGTATGAGGAGGGGCTGAGCTCACTTGGTCTGTTCAGCCTGGAGAAGACAGGACTGAAGTGAGAATTCACCATGGTCTTCAAATCCTCACGAGGGGAAGTAGAGGGGCAGCAACAGATGTCTTCACTATCATGACCAGTGACAGGACAAGGAGATGTCAGGAAGCTGTGTGAGGGGAAGTTCAAGTTGGATATTGGGAAAATGTTCCTCACCCAGAGGGCGATTGAACATGGGAACAGGCTCACCAGGGAAGTGGTCACCAGCCTGATAAAGTTCAAGAAGCGTTTGGGCAGTGCTCTCTGGCACATGGTGTGGTTCTTGGGCTGTTTTGTGCAGAGCCAGGAGTTGGACCTGATGATCCTGATGGACACCACTTCCAATTCAGCATTTCTGTGGTTCTGTGATTGACCCCAGAAGGAAAGGCAGGCACATTGCTGAGATGGGAAAGAAAGGTAAGGGTAGGAGAAAGAAGCAGTAGAGAGATAAGACCTGTCAGAGGCTGAGGGGAGTATACTGGTGCTTGGAGAGAACCTAACTTTGTAAGGCAGAGACAGTTTTGCATCAACCATCATTTCTTGCTATGGAGAGCATCCTTTTTTAAATATCCTGTCCCAAGGGATGAACATTACCTAAGAGAAATATAGAAATATCCATCATCTTTATAATCAATTTAAAGCTTTGTTATTTTGGTTGTAGCTCTATTTCAATGACCCTCAACCATCTGATGTTAATTGAGATGTTTGAACACCTCATGAAAAACAAACTCATGAATCCCTATATTTTACACATCTGAAGTACTTCCAAGTACAGCTAAGTAACAGTGCAATTTTGTTGCTAAAATTGCAAAGCAGAAACACTCTTTGATGATTTAGGAATGGGGTTTATTTTGGTTTGTTTTTTGTTCATTTGATTTGGGTTTGAGTTTTGTTTATCTTATATTCTTAAAAATCCAACAGGTTGTATTAACTTCACCTTTTCTGCTCCAGGTCTCTCTCAGACCAACTTCCTCCATCTGCAGTTTCATAACACAACAAGTCAGGTATTCATGTAGATGTTCAAAAGGCAAGAGAAACAGGTAAGGGTTATGAAATGCTCAGAAATAAATTAGTATGGAGCTTCTCCAACTTGACTCAGCACAGCATTTATATTCATGTTCTATTCAGGAGAGTTGCATGCTCATAAGGAGACACCAATCCTTGTACAACAGTCTTTAAGTACCTTTAGTTACTTTAACAAAGTTACCATGGAGAAAAACACAGGCCAAAACTGTATTTGGCTTTGAAGTACATGGCATTATTTCTTTTTTGTCAGCAAAAATTCTTTTTTCAAAAGGAATGTTGCCATCAGCAAAAACTTGACATTTAGAACTAAAAAAACCCCCAAAAAACCAAAAAACAATTCAAATTATTTCCAGAATGTTCAAGGGATGAAGCTGAAGTTTCTTGCCTTTAATTAGAAGAAGTCAGTAGGGGCAACATGTTAAATTGATGAAAAGTCATTTGGGAAATCAAAATTAGTACAACCTACACCAACACTTTAAAAGAAGCAAGGACAGGTACATCTATAATTTGTCTCTAAGGAAAGTATTAAATGATATTCAAAGGTACATTCAAATCTTAATTTTTCCAGATAATGAGGCATTACAAATGTGAGATACAGAAGCCAAAATATTAAAGTTCTTTGTATTTTTACCAAGAATACCTTTCTGATGAAATGTAGCAAGGAGCATTGGTCAGCTTAGTGGCTGTAATATTATGAAGAAGAACGCTGAAATTGAAACGAGAACCCACAAAATTGTATTGTTTATCCCTTAATGCACAAACTTATAATTCTGTTTTGCTACAGGGAAGCGCTTTCCTGTTATCCAGGTGTGCAGGTAAAGCATTTGTCTGTGGGGAAGCCTGCCAGCCAGCTGGCATACCTGACGTGATCTGTCCTGCCCTCCACACCTGGGAAGCGCTGGTGGGGTACACATTGACATAACTGGGAAGGAAGCAAGCTGTCTCTTCTCCGACTGAGCTTTCTAAACAGATCAGTTCCTCTGCTCAGAGGTGGCCCTCTTTCCCCCCAGGCCATTTCTTCTGCACTGCAAACTCTGCAACTTGACTGTAGTCTCAACCTGATACAAAATCCTGTGAGCTTGCTTTGCTGCAAAACTAATAATTTGTGTAGAGTGCTTTTCTTTCAAACCCTGCAGGTACATAGCTGATGCCAACAGTTTATTAAAGGTTGGCATTAAAATTGGTCTGATTATTCCGGCTGGTATTTGAGGATAGATGAGTTTGCTTTGTCTAATTTTGAAAACCATCTTACAAATCAGAGGTTTGAAAGATGGACTTGGGTTTAAATATTTTTGAGTTCCTCCTCTTGTGATGAATTGCAGTAAAATGTTACAGAGAAGGTGAAAATAAGTTAGAATGAAACACAGCAGACATGGTGGAAAATAGAGAAGAGTGCTGTGAAAACTGAAAGAGAGATGAAGAGAAGTTCTGTTTTTAATGTCCAGGATAGATGGTATAACCATATGGTTCCACCAAAATGGAGTGGGTGAAACTCAGAGTGTACTTCACTGGAAGAGTGGCAGGGTAAGAAGTGTAACACAAAGGCTTTTACTATAGAGTATGCTTTACAAACTTTAAAAACTTCAATTTAAAAATATTTTAAATATTTTAAAAACATCCAAGATGGCCACTGTAGTTCTAAGCACAGGCAAGTATCTCCAAGGAATTGACGATTATCAGTCCCTGAGCCCATGCCTGTTTTAGTCATAGTGAGTCTACCCTTGAAAAATCACATCAAAGAGCTGCACAGGCTAGTGCACCTCCTGCTCTCTCCAGACTAGCCTCTTCTGCTCCTGCATCTGGAGGCTGTGTGTGCACCACTTTGCTTCATCACATACCAACAACCCCTTAGTCTTCCAGCATTCACTCCTGACTCATGTAACAAAATACTTTGCTCCTTGGTGTGTTTGTTGTGTTGGAGCACACATGGCTCATGACAGATAGTTTTCAGTGGTAGCCACCAATAAAACCTCATCTAGAATTTTGTAGTCAGGGTCTGCTGAGGGGAATTCACACTGGAAAGGTTTTAGAGAGAAGGGTTCCAGCAGAGCTAGGCAAGAATATCAGAGCAAGGCTGAGAGGGATGTCACTGCTGTATGTATAATCTGTGGGAGAAGCGTTTTCTCTAAAGAAGTTCAGCTCAGGGGAAAAAAATATTATGAGCCAGTCATTTTCCTGGATATCATCTGGGAATTATAGCAGTCCTCATAATCTGAGTAACAAGTCTCTAGGACCAGCCTACCCATGACAGCTGTGAAGACCAAAACCCTAATCTATATCTGCACCTTGATAAATCTATGAAAAAGAATAAGAAAGAGCAGTTGCAGGGAATTGCTTGATGACAGCAACCTGTTTGTTGGTAAGATCTTACAAATTAAAAAGTGACCTTTTTTGCATTTTCTTTCATTGAAAGAATGACAAATAACTAAACATCTGCAAGTAATTTTTGAGATTTATCAATTGATTTCTTTTTAATATAGCTAATTAACTACATTCATTTGGCATATTTCTTTGTTCTGATAAATGTCATGACATGACATGATCTTCTGTATGCGTTAGAGCTTATTTTTTGCAACCAAGCAACCATTAGAGCTTATTTTTGAAAATTATTTTTGCACTCTTATCCAAAATTTCAAGTTTGCCAGACAATACCTACTTTCCATAAAATTATTTTATTGCCTTCAGTAATTGCACAAAATGGAAACTAATTACTGAGAGAGTGCTGCCTGAGATTCATTATCATTTCATGCAAGACTCCAAAACCTATTTTATATACTGGTAAAACACTGGCTGTTTTCCCTGTACTCTCTGAATCTTCCCTAGTGACTGAAGATGTATTACACTGCATCTTCAGTAGATTACACATCTCCTCAGCAAAATTCCTCTGGAAATCATGGGAGTAAACAAGTTAGTTCCTGCAGATATAAGATGTTTAACTTCAGAAGTTGCTGTTGAATATCCTCTTGGATTAGAGCTGGAAATGGAAGGATTTTATTGTCACTTGAAGAATCAAATACATCAGCCAGCTGGTTTCCAAATGCAGAACCCAGAATTCCATATGGAGACATATGAGTGTCTCAGCTAACCCATCCTGTGAATCTGCCATTGTTCTCTGATAAATACCAGACCTTAAAAACTGATGTTCTTAAATGATGACTCAATACATCCCAAGTGTTAGAGTTTGCCAGGGGTTCAGGAAGACATGCTGAATCTGTTGTGTTTCCACTACTTTCTGTTTGTAGGCATATCTTTTCTTCTAGACATCATCAC
>VZTN01019833.1:2088-12124 GCA_013400515.1 Erpornis zantholeuca | reverse complement strand
CTTCTAGACATCATCACCATTGGGAAGTGCTTTAAAATAGAGAGGCAATTAGAAAGAAAAGAAGAGGCACATTTGCAATTAAATGGATATTTGTTTACTGGTGGAAGTGAAGTTCTGTTAGTGTCACAGTTTTTCACTATTCTGAAATGTATATGCACCACTTTTACTCTTTAATGAAGTTCATTGAACAGCAGCTTCTGGGAAATTTTTCCTTTTTCTAATTTAATTACTTTTTCCTGTTTCCCTTTTTGCCTTTGTAGTTGATTTAGTGCCATGCAGTGTNGATTTTAATCCCCAATAAACACAGGATTTAAATACGGGAAGAAAGGTGGGCCACAACTTGAAACCAGCTAAGAACACAGGGAACCATGGCTGGCACTGGCAGAATATAATTTAGTGGGGTCTGGTACCATTGTTTGCAGCACAGATAAAACCAGCTGGCCATGTTATGCTTGACGAGAACTAGACAAGGGAGGGAGGATCATATGTGAATAGGAAGTGGTATGAAAGGAGATGAAGAAAGAAAGCTGACATGCTCAAGACAAGGTCTGAGAAAGAGAAAAGTGATGAAAGCCTTCCTGGCTATGCCAACAACAGCAAAATTCATCACCCCTTTCTGCCATTGGGCAAAATATAGAAATAAAAGGAGCTTTGGAATAAACTTGGCAGAGACAAAATACAGGTACTGTATACAGCAATGTACTAACTTTCTTGAGTGCACACTACTGCCTTATGGGTATTTCTTTATAATCGGATATACATCAGTAGAAAGTCCACCTTCATTAATATCACTCATTCTGAAATGGTAATTTCAGTACTACATAAGAAAATAGGGATCTGCCTTTAATTTATGCTCTGGAAGTTGAGAAAAGTAAAAGAAAGAGAGATTTGATCTCAAGACTAAGTAGTTTTGCAGCAATATCAAAGCTGAAGTGTTGTTAGTTTTGAAAGTTCTGAAAGTATAGTTAGTTTTCTGTAACTTCTAGTCATTAGTCCTACCACTGAATACAATGAAAAAAGTTACATAAGTTTGAAATTCTTTGATTGCTTATGGAAATTAATCACTAAATAACTACACCTGAGGGCTGCAGCTACAGGTATGTGAAATGATACTACATAGGTAGAGGCTGGATTGTTTTTTCTAATACATTGAAAATTTTTATGCTGTGCTTTTAATTAATGTAGATTTTCACTACATATGTAAAGTCAAGTTATAATTTCTTCTTAGTATATATTTTCTCTACTATGAGGTGAGGGGGTAATAACAAAATAATATGATGAAAAAATTGAAAAGGATCAACACCTATTCCTTTGTTTCAAGAAATAAGCATTTTTACAGCAATGTAATGTTACAATTAAAGTAGGTGACATAAAGCATAGTGTGTAGAAACAACAGAATTCAGAAAAAGTACTTGATAAAAAATTAGGGTATAGCACAAACAAATCTTCCAAACTGCAGTTCAATATTTTGTTTATGTGGAGTATGTTTTCTCAACCACATTTCCTAAAAAAATAAGATATCCACAGATATGCTTTTTCCTTCTTATAAGTCCATTGGCCATGTGTAACAGGGGTATACTAGGCTCAAGAATATCAAGTATTTACAAACACTGTGAAGATCAGTGGCTGGTAAAATTAGAATGAATCTATTAAATTCCTCCACTGAGGCAGGATAGGCTACATGCACTGCCCCTGTCTGTTTGCACCCTTACTCAGCCTTCAAAGCAGAGAACATGGGTGGAGGAACTGGCCATAGTGGGAGAAGCAGGACCAGTGAGGTTAAAAGAAGCTTGTAGAGGAATTAATCTTATTGTGACATGGTGTAGGAGTGTACAATATCAATCCATTGAAAAGCAGGGTTCATTAAGTCCAACATTTACAGAAGAAGTTGCTTTCATCAGCTGTTTTGATCAGACAATCTCCAGTGAGAATTTAATTATAGTAGAAAAATGATGATTTGCAATTCAACAGTTAACTGCTTTCCTTCTTCAGACACACATCAGTCTGGGCCCTTTTCTGTTGCTCACACAATGTTAGTACACAGAGGGTGACAGTCAAATAGTGTTGCTCCATATGTAGAAAAGCCTTAAGGAATTTCCTGCAGTCAGTGAGATATCTATTGTTCTACTGTGTACCACAAAATGTCACTGTGATTTATTGTGGTCCTTAAAGGTATTTGGCAGTTTTTGTGGTCTGACAAACTCCCTTGAAATCCAAGCACGTCTGATTTTTCTTTAGTGTGCCATCCTGCTTAAACGGGACCAGAACTGCTCCACCAGCTCCTATGCACAACAGATGTGTGCATATCATGCATATATATCAGCTGTACATATGTAAATTCATCTCCATTTCAGCATCTTCCTCCTCAGATGTCAAACGTGCCTCCTCCAAACTGAATGATCTCATCTGAAAGGTTCTAAAAAATGTGCAGATATTAAGGCAGCATAGTGGAAACAAACAAGATCACTGTCTTCTACAAGCTCTGTGTAAGCAGGAGTGGAGGAAAGGCCTCTGATGGGTTGTGGCAGAAGCAGAGGCAACTGCTAGAAAAGTGCTTCTGTTTTATGGTAGAGGAGCCAGCTTGCAAAAACCTCAGGATTTTTTCTGCAACGATTGCAGAAGAGAGACAATTAGCAGTGCAAAAAACCAATACTCCTCAGCAGTCTCCATGGTGGAGCTGGAACTCCTCCATTTCTCCCCATAACTCTTGGCCATGTTGATCTCTTGCTGCTTTCTCCATGATTCAGTGACGGTTTTCATTTGAATATTCCCCTTCAGTTCTTGTTCAGACCCCCACAGAAATCAGTAATAGGATTTTAATTACTCATTTAGTGAATGAGAAGAGTTAGGTGGACTGCAGAAGGTTTTGATGATACTTAAAAGGTCTTGAGTTTTCTCTAAATATGAACCCAATCTGATTCCCCAGAGCGACTCCTTACCCACTGAATTCTAGCAAGGTTTCAAAACTTTGACCATCTTTCCTAATCCTGATTCTCAGGAAGGTCTGATTTTCATTACAGGCAAAAATTGAAATCCTACCTTCCCTGAAGTTCAAACTTCAGACCATACTGGCCATACAGCTGATGTGGGCCACACTTTACTCAAGACTGGTCTCTGGAATGGGAAAGAAATTAACTTAATGAAGGATTTAATAGTAGCAGGTACTGCAAACCTTCCTGACAACAACTTTTTGCAGGACACAGGGTAACCTATTTAATACTCTAAGGTTCTGTTGGAAAATATGGGGGAAATGGGAATGAAATAACACATTTTGTTGTGTGGTCCTCTAGCCAAATATATTCTCATTTTACTGAGATATCCGGAGGTAGTTAAACAGATTTGATTGAGCAAATCAGGGCATTTGGTTACCCACAGGGTGATTTAAAGATGAAATTTGGGCATTTTAATAGACTGAATTTTTCTATGTTTGAAAAGAAAAGGATATGAGACATTGCTTAGATGAAATGATAAAATTTAGCATTTTCAGCGGAAACAGTTTCTCCTATTAGTAATTTTCAGCTGTGCCTGTACTGAAACAAAAACCTCACTGGTATGTTTAGAGTTATGGGACCATATTCCCTACTACTAGTAAGCAATTTTGCCAGAGTTCTCTGAATTCAGGCATTGGTATCTCGCTTTAATGTTCAGATATCTGTCTTGACACCAAGTGCTTAAACAGAGCCAGAGCAAAACTCCCCAATGATGTGTTGGAACTGGAGATTCAAGAGCAGAGCTCTGAGGAACAGAGCCTGTAACTTCCACTGAAATCTGGAGCTGGGCTCTGGAGATTTTTGAGTTCATATATATTTTCTGAGTGCAAGGTTTTGACCAAGGAGAAAGCAGATGTAGAGCCTTCACCAATACCCTGGTGACCTGACAATCCTCTGTTCCTAGGGAACTCAGTTAGCTGGGACATCACCTCTCTCACCTCCAGGTCACAGGTACCAACAGCCTTGCTGTGAGGAAAGCCAAGTGGAAACAGGGAATGTCAGTAGAGCCAATGGGACCAGAAAGAGGTTTTCAATCAGTCAAGTGGCCTTGGTTTTCTGGATTCACTTTAATTACCTGAATCCCAAATTTCCCACTGAAATAATGTTTAGCAAAGGCCTACAACTGTGAAGCACGCATCTGGTTTCCAAGGCAGCAAGTAATCATTAGGGGAAACTGACAGGAATGCAAAATGCAATGATGTTTACAAACTGCTCTTAGGACTCATATTAGCTCTCAAAGGTACTGAATGCCAAGCTTATGCTGAGAAGCAGTTCCTGTTACCTAGTCAAAATTCCTGACAATGGAATGCAGGTTAACACAAGGCGTTTTTACATCTTGTCTCCATCCTTCTGGGTCAATGTTCCCTGTCCATATGTGTAGCTTTGTGTGAACCATGTTCCACTGATTTGCTTAGCTGGTAGACCAAAAAGTGGCACAAATTCACCTATATTGCAACTGCCTAATCATGTGCCATCTTTCCTTGTGCCTTGGAAATTACAGATACTGATATTTCATTCAGGACAAGTTATTATAAATCAGATTATACAGCCTATACTAAAACCACAGCACCCATATTAAAAACATCCGTGCCTAATTTAAAAGACAATTTACACTTATTTCCTCATTTCCACTCTTATTTTTCAGTTCCCAAGCCCTTCAAACCTTTTCCAGTTACTTTCAAAATTCATGTTTCGTGTTGAACTTCATTGGTGACAAGCTGAAAGCATTTGCTTTCAAATGGTGTCTATCATTTTTGTTTAACAGTAATGACACTGCTCTTCCATGAACCCAGAAATTATGTTTGTAGCATATAGCAGTCATGTAACCTACCTCCAGCAACAGAAGAACCGTTAACTGCAACAGAAGTCCAATGTGCTAAGAGCTCATCCTTCAGAAAAACTGAAGATAAAAAGAGAAACAAAAAGCAGTCCAAAAAATAAGAACGGAAAAATTCCACCCCTTTTCCCAAATCAAGGCATTTTCACCATCTTCAGATGTTCATCTGCTCTTAGGTATGTATCCCTGATCCCTACAGACCCAGAGTTTTTAGGGAGTGTAGGTATACCTGTAACCTAAAAATTAATTTAAACATATTTATATTTGTTTTCAACATATCAGTTTGTGATTTTCATGTGATATGTTCTGGTCAATCTTTGATCTGTTGACTGGTTGTCTGTGGTCCTCTTAGGGAGGAATTTTTTATACATTAAAAACATAAGGAAGAGAATTCAGTGGTGTTCTGGTTTGAAAAACAAACCAGTGGGAGACACCAAGTCAGAATAGCAATTTATTAGGAAATTTGGAAATAAAGGCAGAAAACCACTGGTTTAAACTGACAGAGTCAGGATACAACCCAACACTATGTTAGTCAGGGTGGTGGTAGCAGTTCAGTAAGATGCTGTCTGCAGTCCTCCTGAAGTGATGGATGTGGTTCTGTTGAGGCAGTGATCCTGTAGAAGGGTCTGGTCTTCCTCAGAAGGTCCAGTGGTGGCTATGTAATGCAGGGCACTCTGGGGAGGGGGTGTGGAGTGTGATGGAGTCACTGCGTTATAACCAAAAGCATCTCTGGCAGGAGAACACTTTGGCTTGTGCAGCCTGGCCTAGCAAGCAGACTCCCCTGCACCCGAGCCGATGACAGGCACTGAGCACACGCTCCCACCTAGGCTGGAATCACCCATGTGTTACCAGAGACAGAGAATCAGGAGGGCCCTTGGTGTGGAGTTCCGAAGCACTTTAGCTCTTCTAAGGAGTCCAGAGGCAAAGAGGGAGGGACTGGTTTGGGTGCGGACTGATAAAAGGTTACCGAGCAATAATCTGAGGGCACAGGGGTGGGGAAAGGGCAGGGGGGATACCAACCACCTATGGGGAGAGGGGAGGGGTGGAGCGAGGGTCAGGGAGAAGTGGGGAGCAGGAAAGGGAGGAGTGGGGGACCAGGCCAGCCAGACCGATTTCGCACACAGCAGCACTGGCCGATGGCTGAGGTGGTTGTCCCTGTTCCCTGAGTCTGGGGGGTTACTTGTATTTCGGGGCTAGCCCACCAGCGACCGGTCTCACCAGAGCCCTCTGGCCCTTCTACCTTTCCTTTAACAGCTTCCCTCTTTCCAGTGGGAAAAGCTCTCTGTGGATTAGATTATATCCGGGATGTAACACTTGGCTCCTCCCTCTGGGTGGAGCATCTCACAATGGGATGGTGAATCCCAAGATACTGGCCCATTATCCACTGATAATCCATCCACTGAAGGGCCATTAAAAGGAGATAGTCCAGGGAAGAGTTATCTCTGAGTCATGGGGTGAGGCATTGATGGGCCATTAACAGAAGATTGTCCAGAGGGAGGAGGCAAGGAAAACACTCCACCTGCTTTCAACAGCTCATAAAGATGGTGATAGAATACATACTTTTGGGCACATCCTGTATTGTAACCTAGGACAAATAATAAGTACATCCTTAGGCAATTAGCTTGTCTTTTTTTGGGTGGCCCAGAGAGTTATATTAGCTCTTAGAGCTGTGTAGTAACAATTTGGTATCTAGGGGGTAACCCACAATGTCTAATGCTTTACAATAAATATTTCAGGTAAGAAAAGTCAGAGTAAACTACATATATCATTTCATTGGCAGCAATTTATGAAAGGCTATATCAACTGGATATGAGAAGGAAGTAGTCTGAATTGATTTCTATATCTGCGGAATTCCTTCTAATAGGAAAGTTCTTAGCTGTCATTGCATTCTCTATGCAATGTTAAATCAGCAGTAATATTGACTGACCCATGGCTGCTCCATAAAAGCTTCCAAACTGAGAAAGGGTGAGCATGAATTCATGCAGAAACTTTTTTGCACTTTTATAGATCACTTATTAGTGCTTTGCTGAGACTTTTTAACATAAGAGCAAAGCTTCGTCCCACCTTGATGGGCAGAGAATCTGTCTTCGTACAGCTGTCATAACAAATATTTTTGTCAGTCCAGTTACATAGGCAGATGCCTCCATGGCACAGGACTGATGTTCCAAGACTGGTTACAGGATATATTTATTTCTGATGTTTGACAAGAAGAAATAAAATTCTCTGAGCCTGCTTTTGGTATGCTTGTCTTCTTAATGCCATCTGAAGTTTTTCTTCAAAGGTTTAATCCTGGAGACATACGTCATGTACACATCAAGACACTGAGTAAAAGCTCAGGTGAATCAGAGATAAGGCACTCCCAGCTGGAGCCTCTGAACTCCACAATGGCAAATAGAAGTTAACATAATTGAGCCAAAGCAGACCATGTACAGAAATGTATATGTACATGTACATGTACAATATGGCTATTTCTACTTTTTTTTTCCAGAACTATTCCTCTCACTAAAGGACATGATTTAAAAGGAAGAAAGGAAGGAGAAAATCTGAGCTGCCAACAGCTGCTGTTTCACTAAAAATCAAAGTGCGCTTGCATGAGTACAGCCTTCTGTCATGCACTTGCATATTGCAATGGCAGAGGTTGGTCAACAATTATGGGGAGTGTAAAGGGAAAGAAATAGGGCTGGAAGGGAATCTTCATAACTTTGACTTGATGTTCAGAGGTGAACATTCAGGAAAAACCCAGTTCTCAAGTTCACTCTTCCTTGGATCAGCCTGCATCCTCTCGTCCCCATGCAACTCCATGTGCACATTCATTATGTGCTATTCCTGTCGAGTGAAACCTGCACCACCTTCACCACTTTTCCATTTTACTGTCCTCTCCTTCAGTCTCCACTGCCTCAATTTCATTTTTAATTATATCAGTCTGTGAAACCATATGTAACTTGCCCACATACTGGATGAAAATAAATCTCTTGAAATTATATTGTCTCTCCAGAGACTAGGGTTGATCGGACTGTGATTCTATCTCAGTTCTATCTTCTTTGTGATTTTCTATAAGAAGGTTATCTAAGTCAACTGCAGGCTAAGTCTGTTTAATTTAGCCCACAATTAGCATATTTATACTGCTGAACAGTAAAGTATTCATCACACATTTTTTATGGGCGCATTTTATTAGGATCATTGTTTTTGTCTTATTTCTCATGTTTAACATCATAAAGAGAACTACACCATGCATTCCATCTCCTGTGTAATAATTTTGATTGCAGGTGGCAGTGGTTATCCTGGAAGCAGACAGAAATAATTTTATAGCATAACCTACTCATGGTGAGGTTTTCTGCTAAAAATTTAGGAAAGTAGGGGAGGATCTCTCTCTCTTAAAATATATATAGATGCATTCATTTCCTATCTTCTGAAACAAGAAACTTTCTCATTTAATCCTACTGAAGTGTCTGCTCTTAGTGGTATCTTACTGCAGTGAGTATCACAAGCTAATTATACCTTATCTGCAGTGGTGGAAAGAAAGCCCTCCTTTTTCAGAGATAAATTGTGCTATCAGGGCAGACAATGCACAGATACCCGAGTCTTTCACAAGCACAGGAAAAGCAACTGAAGACATTTTATGCTGTTGTTTCTCTGCTACAGGTGTAGTAGGAATACTGTACCATTCTGATAATTGCCAAGAACTCTCTCACACATAGGCAGATGCAGTTGCTCTGATGAATACAGTGAAAAAACATTTGGTTTTAATTAAACTCAGGCAATGAGCAAGAGCATTGCATTGCATTGAACAAGAGCACTGAACATCTTTTCTCAAGAATGCCCCACAAAAATGAGTTATTTTGTGTCTGTAAGCCTTGGTGAAGTACTTCCGGACAAAACTTAAATCACTGTTTGTTTTAAGTAGGTCAAATAGGGTGATGTAATAAAATGTTCTCACCCCTGTCCTCTGTGCAACGTAAAAGCAATGGAAAACTGTAGGGTCTGAAACAGACATCAGGCAGTTCCCGCTTCATTCTCTAAATGGAGCAATAAGATTTATATTGCCATAGTAAAATAAACATTGCTGCAGTGTTGATGCTATCTGTCAGAGACAAACTCCACTCTCCAATACACTCCTACCTTCCCTGATAAAACAAGTGAGAGCTGTATGTATAGTAGCTTAATACTCCCCCTCTTGTCTGCTACAACTTGTTCAAAAGCCCTGGAAATAAATGGGAGGTTTTCCCATCAATTTCTAGCTGTTATTCATTTGTGGTAAGACCTGCAGTGTTCGGTATGTGCTACACCAAAGCACATACTGGAGTGGCTATCTCTGACCAAGAGAATACAGCTGTAGCAGAAGGCTATGTATTTAGTCCACTATGGTGCAGGAGACCTGGTCACCTTCAGTGACAGTGAGATGTGTCACACCATTTCTCTTTGCCTCAGTTTTCCTTATTAGATAGTTATCACTGTCTTTTGTAGTCATGTACTTTGTCACACACAGGTGGAAAACTCTGTTTAGGCATGAACTGTAGTCAACCTTAGCCTGGTAAATTAGAACAGAAAGAGAATTTGCTACAGTTAAAGATTTGTTCATATTGCCATCACAGTCAGTTCCTGTGCTGGATGAGGCAGGAACAGGTCTGGTCTCAGAGTCAGAGAAGACATGTGCTGAGGAATCATATACAAATACAGGTTCATTGTACATCATTGAAATGGTTCTATGTGGACCAGTTGCAGCACTGGAGGAGTCCCTGCATAGGAATATCAGTGTTGGTTCTTGACTTCGCCGGTGTGGATTTGGGGTCAGAGAAGTCTTGAAATTAGGTGTACTCCCAACTCTGTTTACTTTACCTGCTTTTGGATAATCCATTTAATGAAAGACTGGGTAAGGACACATCTTCACAAGAGGCCTTGGAAAAAGGGGCTGTGAAAGGCCAGCTCTGGATTATCACAGCAGCACAGCTGCACTGCAGTACAGTGTATTTGATCCTCTTTGCACGGAGGGAAATGAGGAAAAGGAGGACTATGAAGACAGTAGAGGGCCTTGAGAGGAAGCTCTGTGAGGATCGCCTGAAGTTGCTTGATTTTTCCAGCCTGGAGAAGAGGAGAGTGAAGGGAGACCTCAATAGAGTTTACAGCTTCCTCACAAGGGGAAGCAGAGGGGCAGGCACTGATCACTTCTCTGTGGTGACCTGTGACCAATCCCAAGGGAATGGCCTGAAGC
>VZTN01019832.1:68245-179684 GCA_013400515.1 Erpornis zantholeuca | reverse complement strand
GCGGTTCAGGGCTGACTGCAACAGTTCCCACTTTAACTGTTACCAAAATCTCAGCCTGAGGGAGGAAAAGCATCTTCTGTTCTGCCTTCAGAGCCAATGAAGTTAGAGAGGCAAACAGACGATTGGTTTTACAGCCTGACAAATAAAATGTTTCTGAATTCCCATTCTAAGTGGGATGGTGAACTGAGATTATTGCTACTTCACCCGGTAAATGTGCAAAGAAGTGCAAGGTTTTTTATGTGCAGAGGAAAACGCCACAATAAATTAATACAGAATAGTTTGTTGCATTTTTGGATTTGCATTTGCCCATCAGAAAGTTCAGAGAGGGTTGTGTGACAGAAAAGGGGAATATGCTCCAGCATTTCCCTGAGTTGCCAAAAGTGTGTCATCACAGATATTTGCAAACCTGAGTGTTTTTTCTAAGGAAGCAACATTTAACTAACTCATCAGCTGATTTGTGAGTTGATTACCCATAAATCTGGGCATAGGTAACACATACTTATCCTACCAAAAGTTGAACCCTTTAGCTGGCACTCTCCCAAAAACACCCACTCAGAGAACAGTTTGCAGACACGATATTTACTATTCTTTTTCACTTCTCCATCTGTGTTATTTCCAGCCCAGACTTGAATATCAGCATCTCTTCTTCCTAATTTGTCCTTATGCCTTGGCTCTTCACATCAAATTCTTTCTTTTTTAGAAATTCACATTAATAATTATTCCAGAGCTCCTGCTGTACCCTTGAGCTCCCAATCTCCATTCATTACCTTTTCTCACAAACAAGAGGGACAACAATAGTTTTGTTTGAATACACTGGTCTGCTAAAAGAACATATTTCTTCAGAGTGAGCTCCTAGAAGATAGGGTCAGTCTGATATAAGGGCAGATGGCAACATAGGATTGTTTGGAGAAAATTTCCTGTTTCAGCCATTTTTTCCACCATAGAATCAGAGCTCTGTTGTGTGAAATCAGAATTCCAAAACTTATTCTTGTTCCAATGTGTAATTAGAGCAATTTGTGCAATGAATATTCTAAAAGCCACTTGCTTCTGGGGAAATAAAAACAGTTTAAACATTCCATGTTTTTCTTTCAGTTTTTATGTTTGTCTTGATGCCTTAAATGGCTACCTAGAAACAGAGACTAGACAGGAATAAGGGAATAAAGGAGGTATTTATTTGAAAGGCCTTCAAAGGTAAATCCTGGGGATCCGGACGCTCCTGCCTCAGTGGATCCGAAGACAGATGACATGTCAAGAGTTCTTCACACTTTTATAGGTTTGGTCCATTTGCATATCAGCATAAATTCACCAATTAAAACCAGCTATGATGTAATTTCCCCTAGCTTGTGCCCCTCTCTCCAAGATGAAGGTTTACACTTTTGGGCCTAGGACGGTCTGGGTGTCCTTGGAAAGCAAGCTGGAGAGGCTTTGTTATGTCTATCTTAGCATAAGAGAGTGGTACCTGACAAGCTACAAGATGCTTCAGAGTTATACTAGGCAGTACAGGATTTTGAAAAATATAAAAAAAGTTAAAACCTCAATCTTCTGATATGACATATTGATAAAGACTAGATTTAAGGAGTTTAGTTCTTTTAAAACAGTTCTCTAACATCCCAGGTGACTTCTCTGTGCTATGTTTTCTTCTCAATGAGTGAAAAATCCAAGTGTCATTGATTGGAATATTCTTTTGGATTTTAAGATAAACAGTGAGGAGAGGCTCATTTCATCTTCTTTTAGGTGCATGCTTCAGCTACTCTGCTGGTGCAGATTCACTTGACAATCTGTGGAAAGGAAGAAGCAGGCACTGATGGGAAACAGTTCATCAGATCCTCAAATAAGTGCCTGAGTGACAAAAACCCTGGAGAGGTGCCATCTTTCTGGTGGTCGTGGAAGGAAAACACACAACCACCTTAGACTTTAATGACTAAAGTTTGACAAAGCCGTCATACAAATTCCTTTTGCAGCATTTCTGAGTTAATTTTGCCATTATGTTTTGCTGTTGGAATGTTTTCCTTGCAAACAAAATCAACAGTGCAGTTTGGACAATCCAGAGAGATTTAGTTCATGTTTCTGGAGATTGCTTCATATACCTGAAGGTGAGACAAGTCCCAGATGTGGCTGTGTAAAGAGGAAGTCTTGATGTGGGAAGAAAGTAGTAAAATACTGGACTAATTCAATAATATCCTTACTAATTTTATGCCTTTTGGTGTGAAAGACAACAGCTCAAAGCACAAGGTCCTGTTCTTGTCCTGCATTTAAGCCAGTGGTGAGAAGTTACTTGTCTGAAACTATCAATATATATTCAGAAGGGAAATCAGAGTAGTAATTCGCTGTATCTATTAACATGATGCAGCCAAAAAATTACAAATATTATTGTTCAGCTTATCAGGAGGGGTGTTTTGATTATATAGGGAAAGCTTGATGCCATCATTTAACTAGTAAGACCTACTCTTGAAAAATGAAAGCAAAGCTATTAAAGAAATATAAATTCAGCTTGGTATAGAACCACAGGATCACAGAATCAATTAGGTTGGAAAAGACCTGGAGGTCATCAAGTCCAACCTAGTTTGGACAAGGTACAGGCAAGGTCTGTTCAAACCATATTGGGGTGTGAGCAGTCTAAAAGAACTTGTGTAGTCTCACAAAGCAAAGTCTGAGAAGGGAGGGATTCGCTGTGTGTGAATATATCCATGGGCAGATCTGAGGAAGAGGAAATGACTAAAGCTTACAAGCAGCACTGCTCAGAATCAATGGACACAGAATGGTGGTGGATGCTCTTAGACTGGAAATTAGAAAGGAAATATTATTGCAGAGCACTGCCAGGGTATTCTGGAACAACATTCATACAGGAGTTTGGAGAGAATGGCTCTCAGGGTGAAGCTTTCTCCTTTTACTTAATGGATTATTATTTGGTGATTTGCTTTAGTAGCAGGAAAAAGGGCTTGGTTATATTATTCCCTAAGTTCATATATTCACACACACACATATATAATGTATATTTGTATGTGTGCACATACTGTATGTATACATCTATTTATTCATCTTATACAAGTTCTGGGCACAGGGGTCAAGTTCTTACCAGTCCATGGGAAACAAAGGGCAGAGGCACCTGTGTACATTTATAGGCTGACACAATCTACAGCACTGATTTCACTATTCCCATTTTGCCTTTGACATCCAAATATCCAGGAGTGACTCCAATAGAGCACAGAGGTGCCAGGGCTTAACTGTACCAAATCTGAGTCCTGGTGACAGCAGCCATGGAAAAGATCTCAAGGACCTGAGCAATCAGCAGTCTGCAGTCATAGCATGGAATGATGGAATTGTTGAGGTTGGAAAAGACCTCTGAGATCATTGAGTCCAACCCTTCTCCCAGCACTGCCGACTTCACCAGTAAACCATGTCCCCAAGGGCCACACTCACACATCTTTTAAATATCCCCAGGGATGGTGGCACAACCACTTCCCTGGGCAGCCTGTTCCAATGCTTGACAATCTTTTTGGGAAGAAATTTTTTTGTAAAATCCAATCTAAATGTCCCCGGTGCATCCTGAGGCCATTTCCTTTTGTCTTGTGCTTTTTACTTGAGAGGACAAAGCACCCCCACTTGGCTACAAGCTCCTGTCAGGGATATATAGAGAACAAGAAAGTCCTCCCTGATCCTCCTTTTCTCCAGGCTGAGCCCCTCCAGCTCCCTCAGCTGCTCCTCATCTGACTGGGTTTATCAATTGTTTATCACAGTCCCACTTTCATCCTTAAAGGGGCAGGTAGAGGCACAGACCTGCAATAATGACTACAGCTCTCTCCTGCTCTAAAAGGAGGCTGAAATAGAGAAATCTTCTATTTCAGATTTCTTGGGCTGTGCTCCCACAACATTAAGCAGGTGAGTTACCACCCTGGCCCAGGAGTGCTGTTTGACAGCTGCCAATTAACCCCTGTGGTCGAGCAGCAGTGATAGGTGCCATACACAAGCCAGACACTTAAACTGTCTCCACTTGTGCAAGCTGTGGCCTGGAGTGTCTGTCTCTGTGAGGCTGCCAGTCCAGCACCTGCCACAAGTGTCTAGTTCAGAGCAAGGGAACAAAGGGAAATCCCAGTGACACATCTTCCAGCTGCAATCCCAAGGAAGTGTCATAGGCGGACAATAGAGTGCCTCTTCTGCAATGAATGAATGGGTGTTATTACAAGGCCCATAAAATATGCACAGGGCTGAATTTCACCCCTACCAAAGACAGGAAAGAGACACAAAATATGTCTAATTTTAGTAGACTCTGGAGTTTTGCTCCACAAGGTCCTTCAAGAAACTTGTAGTGGGATGAGTGTTGTGGCAGTATCTGGTAACAGCATTGTAACTTCTATTAGAAAATGTGATGCATATGATGTGGTAATCACGATCTCCTAGGCTGCATTAGCAGGGAGGGAGGGAGATAAAAACCAAGAGCCATTATGTCATTTTTGCATGGCTACTTCTTAGAAAATGAGAAGATCTTTATTCCTTCTAACTGCTTTTTTTTTGTCAGTACAACAGCACTGCCCTATGCAGTCCTGAGTCTCCTATTCCTCTGCTGTGTCGCCTTTCATGTGTATTTGGGGCCTTTTTTCAATACCTTCTTCTCCCTTGGCCCATACTGTTTTTTCTCCTTGTCCTCCTCACCTCCACATACACTATTCATTTTTGTTTAAATTGTGCATCCATTTTTATTTCTTTCCATAAAACCATTTACAAAAGAGATGGTATCTAATCCAGAGGTCTGTTCTGTGTATCTTGCCATTTGTAGGAAGTGCTGATAACTTTTGTACTATGCTTCAGGATTATACTTGTCTTTGAAGCACCAGCTATTCACCTGCTGCCTTAAAAACCCACTCAAGTCATTCCCCAAAGAGGTTTTAACAATCACAAATGTGTTAAAACTGCCTTTGGCTTTGACTGTCTAATTTTATAAGTCACCTGGTTTTCATAAAGTAACCTCTACCCCCAATTTCAGACAGTCTGGACATGGGAAGCAGAGCCTGATCTGAGCAGCAGTGGGGCAATACCAGAGAAGGAGAATAAAAAGTCTGTAGTCTGGGAAGGCAGAGGAGCTCCAGGCACAGATGCAAACCAGAGAAGCTGAAAAGACAGGAGGTCAGAGGGAGGAAAAGGCTGATAAGGAGTTGTAGCCCATAAAGCAAACACAGGCCACGGAAACAAAGACCTTCTCCAGGAAATGAGCACAAGTGTTGGAGAGGAAACTTACCTCACACAAAGGCTTTGTATCAGATAGATCTGAGTGGAGCCTGGGAGACAAAAACATGAGGTCTAAAGAAGGGGAACCCCACTCTGAAAGCTCTTAAAGGATGGCACCTGGAAAGAGGGAGCAAACAGCTGGAGTCTGGAAGCAGGAAAGGCACCTAGGGAAATGGATTAATTTTCATGTTTGAGGAAGCCATCTGGAAGACACTGGATTTTCATTTAAGTTCTTCGTATTTGGAGAATTCCTGTTAAAAAAAATAAAGAAAGTAAAAAGACATGAGAAAGGGTAGGAAATTACACAATTACTGTAACACTAGAAAAACCTGAGCCAATTCACCAAGCCAAAACAGGCCTGGAGTGACTGGTCTGATCCTTCACAGCTTGTAGCTTCAGGGCATGAAAGTACACATTTTAAAAAAAAAAGAGAGAGAAGGAATCATAGTAAGGAGGGTCTTAGGGGGAAATTGGGTCTTGGGGTTGAAATGACTGAAGAAGAGGAATAATGGTCAAAAAGGGACTGTTTGCTAGAGGAGCCAGAAGAGAGAAGCAGCTTGCATTAGCTGAAAGGTTGTTCAGAATTGAATCATCAGCTTTTTTTATCCTGGGAGGAGAGACAGGGTTCAGAGTCTGCCAGTTAGTACTGGAGACACAAACCCTGAAATTACAGAAGGAGACTTCAAATCGTTTTACTTTGTTTATTGCTTGACTTTGGGAAAAGTGCACCTGGTCAATACATGCTATTCTGTTCATTTTCTCCACCTTTAACAAGTTGCTGTCATTTTAAACACTGAGATTCATTAGTGTGATGGGAAAGGAAATTCTCTCAGGTGTCTGGGCTGGGGCTCAAACCAATCTTCAACAATAGTCCCTCAAAGATAATCAAAGTCAGCCCTTATGGCTGCCATCCAGGGCCCTCCAGAAATATTGTGGAAAAGCTGAGAGTACTTTTATGGCTTACTTGGCTGTTGGAAAAAGTCTGCAGCTGCAATAAGTAGTGTGAAACACCTGTCCTGAAAATCCGGCTCCCAAAAGTCCAAACTGTGGGAAATGACATGGGCCACAATTCTGCCCAGGATCAAACTTTATTCCAAGAAGTACAAGAAAACAGTGCTAGTTCAGCCCAGGTAGAGAATTAAAAGGACTTAATGGAAGAGGAGGAATTCAGCAACAGGCAGATTTTAGAAAACCAGAGTTTAGCCCAGTAGGATCTGAAGGCTGCCAGTTCAAAATATAAACCAAAGCTTCTGAATATAGTTTTTGAAAGGCGTAGTCAGCCTATGACAGTTTATTGTTATTCTGAGAAAGTTTCTTTGTGTCCTTGTGTTTTTTCTACAACAGATATTTATAGACATTGTAGTCATAAAGTTGCTAAAAGCACTTCCTGTAAATTACATAAAGGTCTGTCTCCTTCCAGTATCACAAGGACCTGGTCACAAGCTTCCCAATACTTTTGAGACCTTTTTTTTGTACAGAATAGAAGAACTTTCTGACTGTTACCATACACTGTCCATGTCCTCAAGGAAAACACTTGCCCATAGGAGACAGTCACTGGCAGAGAGTAGCTGGAATAGTAACTGTGAGCGATTCACGTTGTTGGTGGTGGTTTTGTTGTTGGGATTTTCAGATCTTTAAAATGTTTTCCTGAGCTGGTTTATCTTCAAAGTTATTTATTTGGATTCACCAGCATACTCTGTGTTGTTCATTTTCCCTGGACAAAAGTGCCTGTGATTGTGCCCTCTCTTTAATATCCATGAAAACATTGTGTGCTTCCACCCTACCCAGTAGTTTCACAATAAAGTAGTTGTGCACCTTCTGTTTAGATCTGGGCTGTGTTCACCTTTATGGATGAGAAGACCTGGCTTATTCCCAGCAAAATTAGATAGTTTAGAATAAAGAACATTCTGAAATAAATATGAAGTGCCTGGGTTAATTTTATATCCAACCAAACATAAAATGGTTGATTGCAGTGTTCAAGAGGAAAACATGAGATTTAAGAATTGATCTAATCTGCATTGTAGTTTGTTAGAAAACATTATGTATTTTAGTGGGCCTAAACATGCATGCTGCCTGCAGTTCAAAGGAAAATGAGATCCAAGCAAAAGGTTTGAAAATGTGGAGAGCACAGTTGCATAGTAAACAATCCCATGAGCTCATGCTGTGCCCTTTCGTTGCCTGCCTTTGATGTTGGAGCTCCCATTTTAATTGTACAGACTTGGTTTTACTGCTTGTGAATTTGGTGGGAAGACCTCTCATCAACTCTGATTGTGCAAAAAAATTACTTCAGATTCTTACATGGCTTTTTGGAACAATGAGGCAGTTTTGTGCTTTGATTGTGTGATGGAATCCTAAACTCCCTAGTGTAGGAAGGAAGCAGAACCAGGGCTGTGTTGCACTGGCTTTCTGCTCCCAGGGACAGGAGCTGCACCCCTATTTTCCCTCTGCTGTCCTCTTTCCTCTCTTCACCAAAATGACAAAAGGCGACAAGCAATGGAGCAAAAAGGATCAGTGGGGGTATGAGAGGAAGGAGCAAAGGAAGCATGGGGGAGAGGGCTGTATTGAGTTGAAATAGCACCATAGAACCTTAGAGTGGTTTAGGTTGTAAGGGAGCTTTGAAGCCCATACCCTGTGCAATGAGCAGGGACATCCTGAACTAGATCAGGTTGCTGAAAGCCTTCAACCTGACCTTGAGTATGTCATGGTGGTGGCAGAGAGGAGGTGGTTCTGATGCCTCCCACACTGTACTGATGTTTTTGAGGGGAAATGGGATACCACGTCCCTAAATTCAATGTCACCCATTGTGGATATAAGACTGCCTGCTTCTTCTCAAAGAATTTGTTATTAGTTCTCATGCAGACAGCCATGAACACATGATGTGTGATACATTGCCTACATTTCCTGATTGCTAGAGAAGGATTTTGATACCAAGCTTCCCCCATGAAAGGAAGGAAAAATAATTCAGAAAAAAAATGAAATAACTTACCTCGTCCAGTTTGCATCTTCGTCAGCTCTCTCATATTCACAAAAGAACAACTTCCCTTGAACTGGCTCTGTCTGTGACTCAGACTCCTGCCAGCAGCCCCTTCCAAAGGTGGTCTCCACTAAATGAGTAATCCCTGACATAAGAGCCTGTGGCAATTATTAACTGAGGAGAAAAACCATCTGAGGCGACTCACAAGAGCAGACTAAGTGAGATTGGCCCAAGTCTGTATGGATCATTTTAGATTAAGGGTTACAGTGCTATAGAAAGGATTAGAAAGTGCCAGTGGAGCATGCTCTGGCCCTGGCTGCTGCCATCATTTTCCCACAGGAGAGAGAAAGCAATGGATGCAAGCAAGGAGTCCAGGGAAGTGTAAAATATCTTGAGGCAGCAGCGAATGGAGAAGCACACTGAGGGAGGGGAGCAGAGGGGCTGCGAGCATTACACAGCTCATTATGGCTTCCACAATGTCTGGCAGCATCACACACTTCTAATTGAATTGGAATTGAGGTGATTTCCCAACACATTGTTTTGCTCTTGAAACCTCTCCCTCGCTTCCCCTTTTGCTAATTTATTAGCAAATTAGGGTGTTTGCTATAGCAGATGAAGCAACTTGCATTCACAACTGCACAACACTGGTTTAAAAATAGTAACAAGAAATGTAATAGCTCAAATACAGGGTGTCTACTTGGAAAGTAAACATGTCTTCAGTGTTAGCTCAGCTTTTAAAACAAACTTAGTAATTGCTTGCAGAGGTAAAATATTTACAAGCTATTATTACAGCACACTTTCATTAAAGGGAAGGAAACACAGTTGTCTCTTTGGAGCAGGCAGACAGGAACAGAGAAAGCTGTTATAATTAATCTTCAAGAGCTGTCAGGTACTTCTACCTCTGAAAACTCAACATTAAAACCTTATCAGTGGAGCATTCATCCATGCTGCTGTTTCCCAAGCCAGCAAAAGAGGTTGTGAATTTGTTAATTAATTTCTGGGAAACACCATGGGTCTGTCTTTGAAAGCAAATAGCTCAGGGAAATGTAAAATGTCTTGAGCAGAGGATATAAACCTGCAAGTGATTTCAGGGTTTGAATACTGTCTATTCATCAAAAGCAGTGGAAGGGGAGGGACTGTGCCAGCTAGCTCATGTCCTTACACAGAGATGTGTTTTTTCTTGAAAGTGGCTGTTTCACACCAGAGCCTCTGATCCTGCAGCTGCTAAAATTGACAGCCAGTTTCTTTACACCAGGATGAGTTGGAGTGGGGACTGTCTGGAGATAACAGAGGCAGCACTTTGCTTTCTAGAGATTTCCTTAGGGTTATNTCACAGACAGCAGAGCTTCCGATCATGGTTTTAGTTCAAATTCTCCTGTCCTTGACATAATTTGGAACAATTTTGCACTAAAAATAACAAGGCAGGAAAAAATAACCAAAACAAAGAACTCAGGCAAAACATAAATCTACATTGTTTCCTTCTCAAGGGATAATAATATGGTGATATGGCAGCAGGCCAGAGCAGTAAATTGCCCCATATCTGCACTGCACACATGCTGCATCAGAATGGCACATTTCTGCTCACAGGAGCACAGCCTAAAATTAACTGGAGCTCCATACCACAGCAAGATCAGCTAAAATTGTGATGTTTCAAAAATGAAGAGCCTCACTAGCACTGCGCACATCTGAAGCACACAGAGTGCTTTGGAGCTTCTAGCATTTTCAGTGGTAATGTGGTACATGTGAATCCCAGGGTTACTCACATGTTTTACAGTAAACACTGGTCTGGATTAAACTTCTCTGGGCTTAATTTTTGGCCAAGGGCTACTTAGAATTCAGAAATTCAGCAACATTGTTGTACACTCCAGTGCTGTGATCCCACACACACGGCCAGGGGCAATGCCTACCTTTTGTAGGAGCCCCACTGCCCAGATCTCTTGCCCAGGAGGAATACTTCATATTACAGCTGCAGTTTTTCCTGAAATCCCCACCTTACTGAACTCTAATTAACAAGATTTTCTCAGCAAAGACTTTTCCTCCACCTCTGTTAAGGTAAGGCCCCTGTGGACCCACAGACATTCATGGCATCCATCCCTTTTTTCTGTCTGGGAGGGTGTTTGTTTGGGGCTGGAGCCCATTAGGGAATTGCCTGTTGGATTTTTATGCAAATTTGTAAAGCCATCATTTGGCAAAAAGCAAAGAGAGACCTCCGGGAAGCTCCTACCCTTATGAGCATTCTGCTGGTGGTCACCATCCTAACACTGCTCTGGAAACTTCCCCATTCAGCCCACAGAGAATTTGGGCATTGTGAATTCTGCTCCTGTAGTGTCTGTTGCTACCATCTGCCTTGCAGATCTGTCTTGGGAACCTGGTGTGGAAAGGAAACAAAGATCTTCAGATTTCCAGACTACTGCCCCTGTTTCTGCCATCTTCCACCCTCTTGTGTGCAGGTTCAAAGAAAAAAACTCCTAAGAATATATTCTTTGACCAGGAGCAGCGCCATATGGTTATCCTAGTTCTCTTGCACTCTTTATTATTCAGAAAGAGTCTCTGTACAGAGGAAGGAAATTCTATAATGAATGTCAGCAAGGATTTCCAACAATCAGAACTCATGATCCACAAGGATTATTTGCAGTTGATTGTGAAAGGTGTTTCATTTGTCCTGCTACAGAGGAAGCTCAGTGACTCACTGTTTGAGGTATAACAATGATTTTTGCCAGATCAACTTCCCACAAAGGAGAGCACTTAGTGCAAACAAATCACTTACTGTGGAGCAGGACTGGTTTGCAGTGCAAGAGAGGACAGAATTTACTGCAGCAAACACAAGCTGGAACAGTTCAGTCACTTGGGACTTCAAAACATCAGTGCAAGGGTAATTTCTGTAATTTGATTATTATATCTCCCTTCACACTGTTCAAGAAGAACAGTTCTTATCTTCTTTTCAGGAGTTTTTTTGTGTTTAAGAGTTGTTAAAATATTCTCCAGCTGTTCTCTTTTCTAGAACTGTCTAGAAGTGTCTAGAAATTAATTAGTTGGCTACATCTTTTCTGAAGTCTTTTTCCCAAACCAAGAACATGTATTCCTTCTACAGCCTTGTCAATGCTATCTAGACTGGCAAGGATATTTCAGCATCTTACTGGTGGAACAAACTGATTGTCTACAAACCTGCCCCGACTTTTCTTAATGAGATGTTTCCTGCATTTTACAAACACTGTTCTGTTATTTTTTAAGAAGATGCAATCAGATTGATTAGTGACAATTCCAATGCACCTCCCTTCCTTCTTTTCTGAAAACAGTCACCCTGATTGCTCTTCTCTGGTGCCCTGGAGCCTCATCTGTCCTCATCACCTTCTTGGGGAGGATCACTAACATCTCATCCTGCTTACAGCAGCTACTTAAGTGTCTTAAATAAACTTCCCTTTTTTAAGTGACTACGGGCGGAAAAAGGCCTTAAACCTGTCACCCATTATTATTTCTCCTTTCCAATCACATGTTGAACTAACTCATCGTTCGTATCTTTGGAGAATGTCCTCATGTTATTTTTCATTCCATTTTCTTGTATCTTATTCTGCTCATTTTTGTCCCTATGATTATAGTAATCATAGGAATTCATCATGCACACACCCATTTTATTCAGGACTTCTGTCACACAGGGCAGTAGCTTAGCTTTTCTCTGACAGATAACAGTAAGAAAGTACCTTTTAACCAAAATACCACAGGTATCTCTTTATTTTTATAAATAGACATGCAAGAGAGGAACAATTTGACCACTGAAAGCACATTTTATTCTGTTTGAATACCTGACTGTATGATTAAACAGCTGCTCTAGCAAAGGTTGGATAAATCCAAACTCAAATATTTTCTGACTATTTTCTGAATACTTCCCACTCTAGCCAGGAAACAGTTCTGAAGTGTTTCCATACTACTGCTTTTCTCTGATATTTTTTATTTCTACTGTTTAATATGTTTTAATTTAAACAGAATTGAGAGCTTTGACAGTAGTTTTTTGCAACATTTCTCTAAGCATGATTCAAAGCACATAGTGAGCCTGTTCCAAAATTAACAGAAATGTAAAAGGCCAGATGTTTGACTGCCTTTGTGAGCTGAGGGCAAAGCTTGAGCCACCTGGTATTTACCAGTTTTATTGCTGCACACTGCCCATCTTTAAAATCCTCTTCAATCATTAACTGATCTCTCATTCAGCAATGCAGGTAAAGTTCTTTCTTCTTGCCTGGCAGGAAAAGACAAAATGATACAGTGAGTTGAAGAGGACAGAGGGAGTTGCCATCAGTGCCCCCATTCAGACCATGATTTAATTAATTTTTACGTGATGGTAAAAATGTCTGCATCTTCCCTTTTAGGCAATGAGTCATCCATCTCTTTCACATTTTCTCATCTATATTGCACATCTTTGTCCTCTTGCTTTTTACAAAGAAATGCTTTTTTTTCCATCTGCTGGGTCTCTCCCTCTGAAAGCTGTGGTGTAGGGGAAAGAATCCTGTGTCTTGCTCTGGGATAATCTGTGCATTTCTCAGCAGACAATCAGGTAAAAGGCAAAGCAGAGAGCTTTGTCACAAGACAGAGCCTGAGTGTTTGGTTGCTTGGAAAATTTTGTATTGTTTCTAGGGGATATTTTTCCACATTTCTTCTTGGGAATGTTTCTCTTAGGCTGCCCTTTAGTCCAGGGAGAGAATAGGAACCCATTATACGAAAGGCTGAGGTTTGATGTTACAGCCATTCACAGGAAAGTGGGACTTTCCTTTTATTGTTTGCGACAAACATTTTCCTTCATGAGAAGCATAATAGAAAGGCAGGTCTGAAGTTAGAAGAAAAAAGTGTTTTGCCCAACTTTAATCAGATATGAATTGCTTGTGAAGTTTTACAAGAAATATATTGTTTGAGCTGAAGAATACCATCTGATACTTCCTTTCCTTTTTGGATGCATCATTACAAAATAAATATGGGCAAAGATAAAGTGTAAATACTCTCATGTTTCACATTAAAAAAAAAAAAAAAGAAAAAAATACAGAAAAACCCCTAAAACCAAAAAAAAAACCTGTTAAAAAATAACTTATAACTCATGGTGCTGGGTCTCTGCATATGGTCTGCCTGTCTCTGCTCGGGGGTGAACTGCTCTGTTCCTGGGTCTGTAGCACCTCTGCGTGGGCTGAACCAAGAAAAGTGATCCCTCATCTCTGCTTGCAGAATTCACTGCTAGCCCGGGGTCATTTCCCACCTTCCTGGCATGAAACATCCTAGAGGTGTCCATGCTAACCCTTTAACTGCCAGTTTTCCATCATCTGGCAGAAATAAATCCCTGTGTTTTTCAGAATCAAATATGACCCAGAACATAAAAATTTTAGCACTTTCCAAGCCTGGAGTTCTCACAGGCATAGTTTGATCCATTCCCACCACAGCCCCTCCTCGAGTTCACCCTAGAGAAGAATGGGTATTTCCTCACATTAATGCTGAGAACCTCCTGAGCCAGGGAAATGATGCAGAAGGAGCAGGAGAACCTTGGGCTCCCCAGGCCCAAACTCTGTTCTCGAGCTTCTTC
Organism: Erpornis zantholeuca; assembly: GCA_013400515.1. Classification (NCBI taxonomy): domain Eukaryota; kingdom Metazoa; phylum Chordata; class Aves; order Passeriformes; family Timaliidae; genus Erpornis; species Erpornis zantholeuca. The sequence goes on along the minus strand of VZTN01019832.1, from coordinate 165,930 downwards.
TTCACACATGCTCCAAGGTGTCTCATGAGAGTAGCTGAGTTTTGTTTTCCAGCTGCAGCCACTCTGGATCAGGATCACAAAGCCTGTTCCTCCTTTCTGGCAGAAGCCATATCCATTACATGATGCTCATCCAGGGCATGCAGTGCTCAGGAGTTTACAGATTGCTGAGCTTCAGCTGACTAACACCAAGTCCCTTGGCAAGAGCTCTGATCTGAGCAGTCTTTGAATTCTGAACTATTCAATCACCATTTCTGTGAAGCAGCTGTTTTCTATATTATACAAGATGAGCTCTCTTTCTCTGCATGCCCCATGTCTGCATAAGATGTTCATGAAGCACAGACCAGTCTTTTCTGCAGATCTTGGGCTTTGTCTTCATATAAGATGACTCTGAAATACACTAAAGTTTTACATGTTCTGTATTAATTCAGGGAGGGGGACATGTTTCTTTCAAAATAAACTGAATTTCCAGAAAACAAAGGAAATAGCCTGTATGGGAAGGTTGATAGAGGCTAAGAATAAAGCAGATCTAATTTAGGCAGATACAGAAAGGTGAAGTCTGGAGGTGTGAAGAGCCATGCTAGATCTACATTCCTGGAAAGGCAATCCCTCTACTGGAGAAAAATCCATGGGGAATTATACAAGTAATGCATGATGTGCTGAAAAAAACAGAACTAATAAAAGATGAATTGACTGGGTGACCACAGGAAATAAAACAAGTCAGTATTCGGATTAAAGCAGCGTTTCAGCCCTGTGTTTCAGCAGGAGCTGTTGGCAGGTGTGTATTTGGGTTCATTTCAGCAGCATGCCTGAAATCATGAGTTTATTGTATAATGTAAAAGGGGAGAAAATAATTTCAAGAAAATAATTTTTTTTTAGTTATAAAACCTTGTCCTAGTTTTTCCTCAGTGACCAAAGTGAAATTTCACAGGACTTATTCTTCATTTGAAAATTTTTATCAAATATCTGTGTCATATCTTGCAAAAAGTTTGCATGGGTTGTTCTTCAGCCATATATTGGATAGTTCTATAGTCATATAGAATAACACACTGGTAAAATTCTTGGTTTAGTGATTAGATTATATAAAAAATAAGCACCTATTATTCATACCATATACATATGCCAGTGGTGCAGAAGGATTTGGGCTACATTGAGAGGTAAAGTTTGCATCAGACATAGAAATTCACTTTTACAAGTTTATGGAATTTTGAAATCTTCTTTCTAACATATATGTTCTGGTATAACACCCTTAATTAACCACAGATTTTTTAAAGAACCTGATGTTTTTAATGGGAAATTTCTTGTAGGAATATTAAAGTTACTGTAATGTAGGAAAGATCCTATGTTAAGGAAATGCATGAATGATTTGCCTTCCAGCATTGCTCTCTGGTGGGATGTGTTTCTCTCTGTGCATGCTTTCCTATGTGTAAGTATTGGGAAAGCTCTCCAAGCAAAACTAGAGGCACAGAGTTAGCCTTGTGCCAAAATTTCTTTCATGTGATCACCAACCCCACCTGAGAGTGTACTAGGCTGTTTTTGCATATCCATCAGGCCCAGCAGGAGGATTAGTCCACAAAGCTCAGTCTGCTCATTGTCTACAATGATGTCACATTACTTCAGAAAATGTATCCAGAACCAGGTCAACCTTAAGATGTCACAAGAATTCCCTTTAGGAAGGGAGCATTTGGCAAAAAAACCTGAATGTTTTCCCTTGGTGTCTTGGTCATGTCACTCACTCAAAGAGAATTTTAGATGGAGAAGCTGCCTGAAACAAAATTATTTGAAAGATCAAAGGAGTTGTATTTATTATACCAAGTTTCTCTGCAGCTTTTGAGCATGGAGAGGTAGTCACAAGAAGCCTTCACCTTTTTCATCCTCCCTCAGTCTGCCAATACAATAACCAAGCAGGAGAGCATCCCTACAGCTGATTTCTGCTTGAGCTCTGCACACTGCCTGTCCCACAGCCAAGTGCCAAGCCCTTGTGGTTGGGTGAGCTTTGTGGCCTGCCCACAAACACTCTGGCCATGCAAGATATCCTCAGAGATAAGGAGAGACCATCTTCACCACCCCATGGTGCTCCTGCTGAAGCTTCAGGCAGCAGGTTCATCTCTCAACCCCTGGGACGGGATGGTCTTAAAGGTCTTAAAGATCTTTTCAAATGTAACCAATTCTATTATTTTACACATATGATGTACCCATGTTTTTACATATATGTGTGTTATCAAAACCCACCTGCCTCGAGGCTGACACTGCAAACCTGAGTTATCCCACCACGCAGAGCTGTCCAGTTTAGTTAAGGTCCACATGCACAGTTCTGTGTAGGCTATTGACAGCTGATTTGTGTGGGGCAGTGGGTCAGGGCCAAAAAGAATATGGTATTGTTGATGGTTGTCTTGAAGTGCTGCAGCTTAATCAAGGCAAACTCAGTGAAATTCACCAGGAAAACTGAGGGCTTCCTGTCCAGATGGATCTAAGATGAAAGCTGAGCAGGGCTGGCTGCAAACAAGTATGTGGGAGGTTGTTTGAAGAGATGTCCTGTTCTTCCCACACTGACCAGTGCTATCTTCTTGTGATCTCCACTGCATTCCACCAGAGGGACAAAGGAGAGACAGAAGGCTGCAAATGTCACAGGAGCCTGTGACCCAGTGCAATGCTCTCTGGCAGTTTTTCAGAGATGTTTTCCTGAGATGTTTTCCTGGGAGTGCAGGGCGTTCTCAACAGGGCTGTAGGGAAGCAGGTGGCCCTGCCAAGTGTTTGTCACCTGATGTCTTTGACATGCAGCAGTTCTGGGAAATAGGTCAAGTGAAAACTGAAAACAAGTCTGTATTCACAATTCAGACCAAGCTGGTGCAAAGTAGATTAAGATAACTGGCCCAGCTGGGAAGAGGTGGAGCCATTCCTGGAGGTATTTAAAGGATGTGTAGAACATGGCATTCAGGGACATGATTCAGTGCTGGGCTTGGTGTGTTAGGTCAATGCTTGGATTAGATCTCAAGGGTCCTTTCCAACCCAAGTGGTTCTATGATCTGCTGTCTGATTTGCTACAATATTTTTCTGGCCCTAATTTCTTACCAGCTCCATCTTCTCCTCAGCCATACAGACCCTCCCAAAAGGGAATGAAGGCCTGTTCTCATCATCCAGCAAAGAAGGGCACCTGTCCACCTGCAGCATCGTGTCCCTTTGGGTGTCTCACATGGCAGCAGGCTGGGAACGGCACTGTCACACTGTTGTTAGATGGCACTGAAGAACATCTCTGACTTGCAAATGTTCTTTAATGTAACACCAAATAAAACTAGAAAACCTTAGAGGGAATGTGGTGCAAAAGAGAGATGTGTCACATCAACTGGGCAAATAAAGCACTCCAGTGACAGCTGCCTTAACGAAAATGCTCCAGAAACACAGTGTTTCAGCCCAGGATTGCTATGGGTCATAAAAAAACCCTTAAAATCATACAAATAGGAACTTATAAGTAAGTAACAAATACATAAAGGGCATTTCGCATGCTTTGTTTTTGAAATGCAATGATGACACACACAGTGAAGGTGCATTTCACTCTGATGGTAAACATGAAGGCCCTTTTGTGGAGTATGTAATGTGTTATTTCACACATGGTTGGGTTTTTTTGGAGAGAATGAACATGTTCATTATTTATGCAATATATAGCACCTGCCCATTCCTATCAGTATTCGGTGCAGACACAGAACTGAAATAATTGTTCAATACATGTCAGCCCCTGTCTGCGGAAGTGTAGACATGCCAGCATGAAAGCCAGGCTCAGGGAAAAGAGGCCAGATATGTGCTCTGTGGAGAGAGCTTTTGTGTCAGGAGTATCATGATGCACTCTCACTTTTTCTGCATATTCTAATAAGCAAGCAGCACTCTTCTACCCTGCACCACTCCGGGCAAGCCAAAAATAGCACAAAGACTCACCTCTCTCACTTTCCTTTTAAAAGCTTTCTTCCCTCCCTGTTTTTCCTAGGGGAATGGCTACCATGATTTTTTGAGCTTGGTTACTATTTTTTCATCTTTATTTCTGATTTCATTTCACCTCTGCCAAAGTATCACAAACTGAATCACCAGGGGTCCTCCAAACTGCAAAAGCAAGCCCAGCTCCTGCTGGGAAGGAGGCTCTTAGATGCAGATAGATGCAGTGGATTGGTATCACAAACAACTGAAACCAACAGTGTGAGCCAACAGGGCGGGAGAAAAGAGGGGATGAAACACCCATGGGTGCTCATCTGGGACAAGATGAACACCAATTACAGCAGGCATGAGAATGACAGACACCCTAAGGTCAGGTTGGATGGGACTTTGAGCAACCTGATCTAGTAAAAAATTTCACTTGCAGGAGGGTTGGAATAAAATGATTTTTAAAGATTCCTTCCAACCCAACCCATTCCATGACCCTCTCAAACTCCATCCTAATGTCCACATTTTGCCACAGAAGGAGCTCTTTCTAGCCTGCTGTAAGCTCTGCTTTCTGTGAAGCATCCACTCTGCAAACCCAAGAACCACAGCATGTGTTTATAGCTTTAAAGAAAAGGTGCATTTCTACCCCAAAGGCACAGAGCACTTTGCAAAGGGGAATCATGCCTGTTCTGCAGCCTGCTGTTTGCACACAAATAAAGAAGTGGGTATTGCCGTGGAATAAACACACAGTCTGTTTTGCAGACCCAGGTCAGGCAGAAGAGATTTGTTTCTGCTGCTATCAGAGAGAAGGCAGCGATCCGTGTGATCTGATGCAAAATAGAAGTGCTGGAGCTTGTGTGTATTTACAGCAGATAAAAAAACTGCCCCAAGAAAAGGCATGGAAAGAAACTTTGTTAGAGCACATGTGCCTCTGCCTCTCTGGTAACTCAGGGTCTGCAGCCCTGTGGCCTCAGCACAGCTCTGCTTAGTCTGTCCCTATTGCTCCAGATGCTGCCATGTCCTCGAGCAACTTCCAGGCCCACATCCACATTATGTATTATTTCTCAGAGCCGTGATTCCAAGCAGAGCTCCTGTTTGTGGAGGGAAGGGTCTGTCCCCTGGCTTCCAAAAATGCTTCAAAAAATGTTTCATTTCTTCCTTCTTTGTCTTGCATGACAGATCCACAGCTACAGATGGGGCAATATTGGGACATTTCTTACAGAGAAAAGCAGGTATCAGGCTGGCAGGGTAAAACAATTCCTGTGCTGAGTTGTGTGCAGGAGCCAGACGACATTGTCTGTAGAGTCCATGGGCTGTATTGCAAAAAAACCCCTCAACTGCGTGGACAAAGTTGAAAAAAACCTGCAAGAGAGAAAAAATAAAGAGCCTCCTTGTGCTGCATCCGTCTGTCAGCAGATGGCTCTGCAAGCCGTGGTGCTGCCTGGTTAACCACTGAGTTGAGGAGGCGGCTGGGGCTCGGGATGGGCGGGAGGGAGCCTGGCTGTGGGCGCTGCTGCGGTTCCTGCTTTCTGCCTGGGGAAATTCTGAGGTGCCCCCAGCCCTGCAAAAAAACACGGGTTTTGTCTAACCCTGGCACCTTTCCCAACCTGACCTTATTCTTTTTTAACAGATGCCCATCCCATCCTGCCGGCTCCGAGGGTCCAGCCCAGGATGAGCACACAATCATTCCATCACTGCCCATCTCAGCTGCGCTCCCACGTCCTTGGCTGCGCGCTGATGGCACTCGCTGGGTGGGTTCCTCAGCTCCGGCAGCCCTGCAGCATCCCGGGCACCTCAGCTGCATCTCCACATGCGGCATCACATCCCGAGAGCGATGGAGACTGAGGCTGGCCATAGTGCGCCCTCAGGCACCCAGCAGGTTAAGTCAGCAGCTGCCATGCACCGCACTGCAGAAAATACAACCCGGAACAGAGGCTCGTATCACCTCTTCCCATGCCTAATTCTGGAAGCCTCTAAAGGTCCAATCTGATTGACTTTTTTCTTATCTGGCAAATCAATTTACTGGCGTTTGTCTCCTGTGATCGTGCAGAGTCAAAAATTGTGTTTCATAGAGAACACATTTAGGTTGGGGATGCAAGCCAAAAGCACTCTTATGGAACAGGACACGCTTGGAACACTCAGGGAAAAGGTGCATCCTTTCCAACTAGAGCAGATTGCTATGGAGATATCAGGAAGATTTGTCATGGGTAGTAAACACCTGGGGAGTTTAAATCATGTAAACAGATTTTACCTACGCAGCAGCATCCAGAGTGGCAAAAGGGGCTGCAGATTTACCTGTTATCTAAAAAAAAGTGAGCTTGTTCTCTAAAATTAGAATCACAGAATCATTTAGGTTGGAAAAGACCCTTCAGGTCATCAAGTCCAACCTTTAACCCAGCACCACCAAGACCACCACTAAACCATGTCCCCCAGTGCCACATCTACATGTCTTTAAATACCTCCAGGGGTAGTGATCCCATCCAGCCCCAAAGACTCCTGTTTGTCTCAGTGGTGTAGCAGGTCACTGACCATCTCCCCTTAGATTCTGGGGGCTCCATTCTGCTCCTCATCTCTGTATTCCAGCTCAGGGGCCTGGCTATCCAGAGAACAACCTGTCTTAAAAGACTTAAAGATTGAGGCAAAGAAGGCATTAAGTACCTCAACCCTTGTCACTATATGTCCTTCTGCATCCAATAAAGGATGGAAATTCTCCTTAGCCCTCCTTTTGTTGTGAATATATTTATAGAAACATTTTGTATTGTCTATTACAGCAGTAGCAAATTTCATTTCTAGTTGGACTTTGGCCCTTGTCATTTTCTCCCTGCATAACCTCACAACATCTTGTAGTCCTCCTGAGCTGCCTGCCCCTTCTTCCAAAGCTGGTAAACTCTTTTTTTCCCCTGAGTTCCAGCCAAGGCTATCTTTTCAGCCAGGCCAGTCTTCTCCTTCACCAGCTCATGGGGACAGCATGCCCTTGCACTTTTAGAATTTCCTCCCTGAAGAATGACCAGCCTTCCTGGACCCCCTTGCCCTTCAGGAATCTGGTACTACACTGTAACAGTGTTTTGTGTCCTCTCCCTCACCACACAGGATATGATTAAAAAAGGTCTCTGAAGTTGCTTAGGTAGGGGATGGCACCATTTCTACACTAAAGAGGGACAGAAAAATTTTCCTCAGGGGGTTGAAGCTGCTGGAAGGAGGTTGCCTGTGAATGGGGGGCTTGGTCATGTCATCAGATCTGGACTGAAAAGATGCCCCTTTCTCCACACTGAGCCCCTTCAAAGCCTTTCCATCCCCAATGGGGACACATTGTTCTGCCTGTGCAGAGCTTTTCTCAGCTAGAACCTCACCTTAAACTGGGACTCCAACCCCGTTATCAATATTTTGTTGTTTCTTTTTAACCCACTGCCTTTACTCCCACTACCTCCAGTTTTCTATTTATTTCCTCTGAGTGTTTTCATTTATGAAGATAAAAGCCATGGAGAAGTGAAAGTGAGAAACTTTCCCACTTGAATTTCCACAAAGGCAGATCCTTGACCCTGAGCTGCCAGAGAAGATACTTGCATGGTGGCAGTGTGCCTGGTCCCAAAGAGGGACACAAAGGCCCCATCTGTGTGAATGCAATGTACAGGCACTGGTGCCCAGTTGTCTGCACGCTTGGCTTGGTGGGACAGCCCTAGACACAAATTTGGCCACAGCTCTGCCCAAGCAATTCCTGGGGTGTATTCAGGACTTAACCCAACACAGGGGCCATCCCCAGCAGCAAACTGGATGCACACATTCCTTTAAAAGGTAAAAGTGTAACAGTATGGATGCAGCCTTATCACACCATGCAACCTCAAGGTCAGGGAAAAGGCAGAGAAGAGTTTTATAAGACAAAACTGGAAGCGATGATGTTTCAAAATGGAAATAAAAATGTTCTCTCTCAGTAATGCTGAGCTTTGTCTCCCTTGACAAATTCCAGACAAATCAAGGCAAGAGTGTGCTCATTTGGACAGACAGTGGCTGAAAGCCATTCCTTCAGGGAAGCTGGCACAGCCTGCCCAGCACACAGAACAAACCATGCTCTGCCTATTCCCACCTGCCCAACAGAGCCCTGCATTCAGCAGGGTCAGCTTCTCCAGGGGATGTCCCATGGGCACTGCAGGACACCATTTGGAAGGGAAATGTAAAGAGCTCCAGCTCACATGCACTATAAAAATAGCTACATCCATCTACAGTCACTGCTCTGCTTTTCAACTCAGTCCCACGTCCTCCCTGGAGCTGCAGCTCCCAAACAGATCTGACTGTGCAGAACCTGTGTCCACACTGTGGCTAGGCAGGACTGTGGCTCAGTGCAGACCCATCTTCATGGACCAGTTTGGTGAAAATGTGGAGTTGTGAACTACAGCAAGAAAGGCACCAGGTGCCTTCCCTCCTGTCCCACCTGCTCTGCTTTGGCAGAGCACATGGTCACAGCAGGGTGGCACAGGAACAGGGCTGGGTTGGACAGCTGGTGTGTCACAAGAGCCCAGATTCCAGGATGCATCCCAGGAATTCCATCCCCTGAATGCAGCTGTCATTTGGGTAAGCCACCCACGGCAGCCATCACCAGGGGACTTCAGTGACTGCTCACATTTCTGCTCTTGCCATGAAATTTGCAAAAGGTCCCAAAACTTCTAGAGCATCCCCATAGTTCCAAAAGGGCTGCCCAAGCCATGAGCAATCTGTGCTGCTGGGGTTTTCTGGGCTGTTGTTCCCTGGGAACCTCAGCCTTTCCGTGCCTCACTTCTTCACCCCTGAGCACAGGAGGAGACGTCCCCCTGCCATTTGATCAGGCTGTGTAGGAGGAATAAGTCAGGGCTCAGCAACCCCATAACACAAACCAGGACAGCCCCACATAGTGTGAGAGCAGTGCTTCAGTGGCCAGTAGCCTTAGGAATGAGCAGCAGTGCCTCTCTCCCCTTCCACCTCCATATGTCCTCCAGCCACTCCATTCCTCTTTTTCTGGTGACCATCTCCTTCCCACTGAGCTGAGCTGCAAACCACTGCTCTGCCTTCACCTTGGCAGGCTCCAAACTGACACCATGGTCAGAACCTGTGCTGGGGCCCTTCTCCCCAGGCTCAGTTTTGTTGAAAATCCAAGCAAACGGGGGCTGGCCTCCTTGCTGGGTTTTATCATTACTCATCCAGCTCGGGCAGGACAGGACAGGGTAAAGGTTGCACAAGGAAGATGCTTGATACCTTGTAAAGAGCCAGCCTGAAGAGCACTAAAATCTTTGGAGGATCTATTGCCTAAGGATGCCTTCGTGACTCACAGCAATGAAAAGGAGCCTCACTCTCTGTACTGGGCCCTGGGCTGGCATACAAAGGCATCCCAAAGCATCCTGGGCTGGGCTGACTGGTAAATGGCAAAGTTCTCAGGCATTTATGAGTGAAAGGTGTGTTTGATGACTAGGCTTTAACGTGTTAATGCCTGCTGTGCCCTGCTGTTCGATGCGTTCACTATTTTAGAATTAGCCCCCAAGATTTGTTTCAAATCAGCCCCGAAGGATAATAGCCTGTGTCTAAAAACCCTCATGTGTCAATTTGTTTCAGGACCCTCACTGGGTTATCACTCAAGGACTGAAATCTGTAATCAGAAGCTCTGCTGAGCTTCCTCTTTCCTTAAAACATTTCCCTTCTTGAGTATCATCTTCACATCAGCAGTAGGGAATGCATCAGCTCCTTCAATGCTGAGCAGTACCAGCAGGGCTGTGCATGACTGTGGTTTTAAGTTGTGATATGGAGAAGCTGATATGGAGTTGCTTGTCTCAGCAGTAAAACCCCTGTCCCAGCTTAGCCAGTCACATTTACTCCTGGCAGTAGCCCCCAGCCTCAAATTAGCATTGGGATACCCTGGGCTTGTGCAGAGCGAGGGCCCATGGGGTGGAGGAGCAGGGGCAGGGGTAGCAGGTTTTGGGTTGTGCTCACAGCAGCACCTGTTGTGTTGAATGATTGGAACCTGACATGTCTCAGAGACCCTCAGCAACAAGGGTAGACATGTAGGGGAGTGCAGGCTAGCTGCCCACGAGTGCAGGCATGAAAGGGAAAAACCACATTGGAAAGAAATGTTTGTTGATCCATACCAGTTGCATTCCCAGCCCTGCCTGCACCTATGTGCTCTGCTGGCATCATCAGCTGGGCCTGGCTAAATGCCCCTGAGGGGTATGAAATTGGTTACTCCCTTTCCTACCTAGGGCTCCTTCCCCTCCCACCACTGGCCTTCTTCAAAATCTCATGTCAGATTCTGAGGATCTCTATAATAAAATAACAAACCCAGCAATCCATAAAAAGTCTTCACGTACCTGTTGTACTGAATGGAGGCATCTGCCATGGTGTCTCCTGGCAGCTGCCCATCCCCTGAGCAGCCCTGAGACCCCTGGGAATCCTGTTATTTTGATCCAAAAGCTGCCAGGTATCTTGGAAACCAGATTTGCCTTTAAAAAAATTCTGTGTTTCCAAAATAAAACTGCAGGATTTTGATTTCTTTAATGTTGTTTGAGGTTCCCTTCTAATCCCACAGGAAAATAACTCTGCAAATCCCAGCATAATTTCAAGGAAATGGGGCTTCCCAGTCAGATCTGGCATTGTCAGCCCTCTCTTACCTCCTCTCTGTTGTGCCTCAAGTTGCTGAGACTTGGAGGCACCAGTACCCTGGTTTGAGGGAACACTGCCAATTTTCCAGAAGAGCAAGAAGCAAGGCTTTAGGAGAGGACAACAAGGTCTTAAACTAAGCCAAAGCCCAGGACTTTCCATATCCTTCTATCTCATCTCTTCCAGCATCTTCCTCCCCTTCTTCTGTTAAAGATGGCTCTTCTTGAGGTCTTCCCGAGGAGAGGCTGCCGTAGGCCAGTAGTTCATGTGTCAGAGCCTCACAGGGTGTAGGATGATCTGAAAGGAATGACCTGTGCAACATCCAATTAGCCTGAAATGGTGTAGATAGCTACAGGCAAAATAAAACTGTTTCCTTAAACGGAAGCTGAAGAGAGAGCTGCTAATTGCAGTACTGATCAACTCTGCCACTAGTCTGAGGGAAAAAATAAATATAATTGCTGTTAAGAGCTGGGGATTGCAGAAAGACTGGGGGGATAATCAGTAAGTGCAGTGACAGAGCAGTTGTACCATGGCCTGTCTCTCTTCCAACAGCGTGGGATGAATATTGCTCCATGCAGTGGGATATACAGGAGCACAAGAAACACAAGCAGTGCCTATAGAATTGGGACTCACTGTGTCTAGAAGAGGATTTGAGGGATTTAGGGGGATCATCTGTACCAGCTCTCAGTGTAATGTTGCAGCAAAAAGGACTGAGACTGAAGAACAGATGGGAAATCTGTGCCTTAGTCAAACACAAGCTGTTGGACTCAACAGGAGGAGCTGGTTACATCTTATAATTCTGTGTCAAACAAGAAAGCAAATGAGATGTTCCAATGGAGTGTAAGTTTTTGATCTGCCAAGGGTCACACATGACATTTATCATAAAGAAGAAATTTAAAGACATGACTTTGAAGCCCTTTGGCCAACATCCATCTTCTGAATCTTTCTCTCTCTTGAATGAGAAATATCAAACAGTTTTCACTGCTTTTCTCTTCTTTCCCCCCCTTAGATTGGAGTGGGCTGGCTGGGAAATCAGTGGTTGTGAAAGGCTGCACCCAGCACTGCTATGGGGAAATCTGCTTTTGAGCAGAAATTCTGATTACAGCACAACCTTTTCGTGCTGCATTTTGTGTTCAATCCTGCCTGGATCCTATAGCACAAACCTTCTGCAGATCCCTCTGCTGTGGGCACCCACTGCAAAGTGAAACATCAGTCTTGCTCCAAAGGTTCTCCTGGTCCCTGCTATAATTGACCTGGTTCTCATATAATTTTCCCTGCCTCACTGCCCCACAGCAACAGTGGGTCACCAGTGAAGTGGGCTCAGAGCTAGGATTTGGTTTGGAAAAACATCCAGAGGGGGGAATGCTCCTGGCATGCCGGCAGCACTTGTTAACTCAGTGTCAGAGCTGCTACTCCAGGGACGTGGGAAGTGACATGCAGTTCATCTGGGAAGCTTGGCAGCACTTTCCCTGCAAGCAGTTCAGCTGTGCTCCTCAGGGAGGGAGGAGGAAGTGTCCTCATTTCCCCGGGAGCACGAGGCACAGTGTACTTTCGGCATGTGCACATGAGAGCTGTACCTTCACCTGGGGATGGGACCAAGGGACATTTCCTTCCCTCTTACAGAACCACATCACAAGGGAGATATTGTAGCAATACACAAGAGATCAAAGATGTTTTTTTGCTGGAGGGCTGGGAAGAGAAGGGTTATAAGGTCCTTTCCCATCCAAGCCTTTGGGAAATCTGCTGGAATTGCAGAGAGCTTCTGTGTTCCTGCTGGCCAAGAACTGAGCTGCCTGGGAGGGACAGGAGATGATCCAGGGAGCAATGCCATGGACAGGGATGCTAGCAGGTTCTTTGCAGTGTGAGGTGACCCCTGGAGAGCAGCAGGGAGACCACGTGAGTCAGCAGATTCATCCTCTCAGTCATGGCTGTGTTCATACTCTTGGCTCCTCCTTTCCACGCCTTCTCGCCCCCAGCTCTTCAGCACAAAGTCTGAGCCAATGTCACCACAAATGCAAGGAAAGCCCAGAGAGCTGTGGCTCATCTCCCTGTGGTGGGGTCTGCACTCTGACCTGCTCCTGTAACCAAGGAAATTGCAGCCTCCTGGTTTGGATCAAGGCTAGGACTGGATCCTAGGATTCAGTCCTAGGAGAAGAGGGAGGAGGAGTGAGGCATTTTTCCCAGAGCTGTTCCTTGTGAGAGACCTGCTGAATGCTAAGTAGTTTTGTCACAGGCCCTGTATAGGCAGATCTCCTCAATGAACAGGATAGGCAGAGGCCTGTGTTGCCTGCTCAAGGTGTGCAGTGCTGCTGTGTGACTGTTATTCCTCAGTGTGGCCTTGGAGGCGTAAAACTGGGCAGTGGTGGGGAGGGAAGCATGAGAAGCTTGTTGGACCACACATTTCTCAGGGGAAGGGAGGTGTCTTCGGCCCAACAAGTCTGAGGACTGGGATGAAGGGATGATGGAAGGACAGTGGTACCAGCACATCTCCTGCTTGCGACTCCCCAGGAGAGTGTTGAGTATTCCATTGATCCATGTGCCAGAACAGGGTGAGACAAGCCAGTTGGGCCACTGGTCCCTGAAGGACACTGTGCCACAGCCAGGGCTGCAGCCATGCCCTCTGCCTGGGTATTAGGAATTCTATGGCTCTGCCTGGGCCAGCTCCCAGCCCCTGAGCATTTTGTCCTCCAATATTGTCTTTCTCTCCCTCTATCACACACATTTTTGGCATTACTGATGCTCATTCATTTTTAACGCTGAATACGCTTTTCCTGCCCAGAGCCTTCCCTAAACATCAGCTAATGAAGCCTCTGTGCTCCCCTCAGAGACTGGCATCGAGCATGATGATCCCTGTGCCAGGGATCTGCCTGAGAGCATGAAACAGGTCAGCTCAGAGCTGATCTTGAGCCTGGAACTGCAGAGCCCCAGGGCTGTGCTCAGGCCAGACATGCGGAGCATCCCACCCCTTCCCCTGGGCACGGCACACACAAGTGGTGGGTAAGGTCTGCACCCAGGCTTAGGGCACAAAGGACTGATGGTCTGTATGGGCTAAGCTGCACATCCAAACTGCCACAGCAGGTGTAAAGCCATACTGGGGTACAAACTGAAAGAGGGGAAATTTAGGTTAGCTATAAGAAGGAAATTTTGTGCTGTGAGGGTGGTTAGACACTGGAACAGGTTGCCCAAGGAGGTTGCAGATGCCCCAACCCTGGAAATGCTCAAGGTGAGGTTGGACAGGACTTGGAGCAGCCTGGTCTGTGGAAGGTGTCTCTGGGTTGGAATTAGATGATCTGTCCTTTCCAACCCAAAATATTTTGTGATTCTGTGAAATGTAATATAGGGGACAAGAAGTGTGGTCCTGCCTGTCTATACCAAACTTGTTGGCTACAGCTGCAGAGAGGTTAAGGCTCTGAGCAGCAGCTCCTCCTTGGTAAAGGATGGGTGTTATTAGGTCCAAAGTTCCTGTGTCTGAAGGGCAAAATAATTCACCAGGCTATTCCTGTTGCCTTGGTGTGCCTGGGCCAGGGAGCATCCCAGAACCAGGAGCTATCTGCATCCCAGCACTAACTGCCTTCCTCATTATTATTATTATTATTATTACTATTGTGATGGTCTCCTCTATGCCTGCCTGCAGTTTCCTAGAAAGGGCAGGTCAGTCACTAAAGCATTGGAGGAACAGCACACAGTTCAGGCACAGCCGGAGGAGATGGAAGAGCACTTTTGTCACTTTTGTCCAAAAATTATTCCTATTTTCCAGACAGTAAAAATTATTCCTATTTTCCAGACAGTAGCTTTGTTTCCAAGTGGCAGCTGGATCACATAGGACAAATGCAAAGAGCAGGAGCTGCTTTGATCTGCTGCATGGAGCTGGAGCATCTCACCACTGCAACCCAGAGGTCCCAGGATGGCTCAGCACAGAGGGATGCCTGTGCCTGCAGGCTGCTCTGCACATTTCTAGCCAGCCCCGTTGAAGGACACCTCACTCTTTATGTCAAGTTGTTCTTAATGTGTTTTCTTTCCTAGGTGGCATTTCGGGAAATACATAAATGTCACCGGTGTGCTAAATGAAGGACAGATGAAATACTGGATGAAAGACCCATAAAAATGAAATGTGTTCATGCCTCAACCTCCCTCTTTTCCACTCACATTTTTCTTTCTTTTCATCTAGAGTGGAGCAGCTACAGTAGGAGCAAAACCAGCAGGAAGGAACTGGGCAGACAGCAGGTGGGGAACAGGGCATGTCAAGTCATTTGCCTAAGCCCAGAAAGTCCATGGGTTAGAGTGGGAAAATGTGTCAGTGCCAGCATGACCCTGTTATAAGGTGTGTTTAATCAAAAGAGCAGACTCAAGCTGTCCTCTCCCCTCCAGGGCAGGGTGTGCAGGGCCTGGCCATTCCTGCAGCTCCTCACCCCAGCCCCACAGACCTCCTGCTTCCCTCAGTGATCCCAAGGGACTGCATCCCCCAGCTCCATGTGTAACAAGGGATAGCAGGGATGCTGTATGTGTTTGTCATGGTTATCAGGAGCAGGAACACTGTAGTCATCACTCCCAGTGCTGTCCCACTGCTTCCCAGGTCAGTAGGAGCAAACCTACACAGAGCTAGGGGTGCTTAAAATCCTTCTGAATAGGGCACTGTAGAGTGATATCAGCTCTAATACTGGTGCTCTTAATTATCCCACAAGTCCTTCCTGTGCCTTGAGTCACACAATTTATTTGGAGTTCCAATGAGGGGAAATGTTCACAGGCACAGGTTGCCCAAAGAACTTGTGGATGCTCCAGCCCTGGAAGTGTTCAAGGTCAGGCTGGATGGAACTTGGAGCAATCTGGGTTGGTGGAAGGTGTCCCTGCCCATGGCAGGGGGTTGGAACTGGATGTTCTTTAAGGTCCTTTCCAAACCAAGCCATTCCATGATTATATAAATAATACTCATAGGGTTTTCCTAGGTGAGGCATATACAGGCACTGCAGTACCAGGAGATGCTGTAATGGGGTTATGCAGATCAATGTATTGGGTTGGCACGGACAGGTTTTGGTAGCACAGGGCTCCAGGGGTGGCTGCTGTGAGAAGCTGCCAGAAGCTTCCCCCAGGTCCAGCAGAGCCAATCCCTGGCAGCTCCAGCACTGGCCTGCTGCTGGCCAGGGCTGGGCCAATTAGAAATGGTGGTAACCTCCGTGATAAGAAGGAAAAAAAATACTGGGCAGGTGTAAATGTGGCCAGAGAATAGCAGAGTGAGAATATGTGAGAGCAACAACTCTATAGACACCAAGGGCAGTGGAGAAGGATGGGCAGGAGCTGCTCCAGGCACCAGGGCTGGGATTTCCCTGCAGCCCGTAGTGACGACCATAGCTGTGCCTCTGCAGACCATGGAGATCCATGAGGGAGAAGAGATCCACCTGCAGCCCATGGAGGAGCCCCCACTGAAGCGGGTGGATGTCTGGGAGGAGGCTGCAACCCCGTGGGAAGCCTGTGCTGGAGCAGGGTCCTGGCAGGGACCTGTGGAGAGAGAAGCCCACGCTGGAGCAGGTTTCCTGGTAGGGCTTGTGGCCCTGTGGGGTTCCACGCTGGAGCAGCCTGTCCTTGAAGGACTGCACCTGTGGAGGAGTCACTCACATTGCAGCAGTCTGTGGAGAACTCTCGCCCATGGGATGGACTCACGCTGGAGAAGTTCACGGAGAAGTGTCTCCCCTGGGAGAGACTCCAGGTTGCAGCAGGGGAGCAGCTCCTGACCCTGAGCAGCAGGAGAAGCCACAGGGGATGAACTGACCACAACCCCCACTCCCTGTCTCCTTGCACTGCTGGGGGAGGAGGTAGAGCTGGGAAGGAGAAAGGAGCAGGGGAAAGATATTTTTAAGGTTTGATTTTACTTCTCATCACCATGCTCTGATTTTGTTAGTAATAAATTCAATTAATATCTCTAATTCGAGTCTGTTTTGTCCATGATGGTATTTGGTGAGTGATCTCTCTCTGTCCTTATCTCAACCCATGAATCCTTTGTTATATTTTCTCTCCCCTGTCCAGCTGCAGAGGGGAAAGACAGAGAGGCTTTGATGAGTGCCTGGCATCCAGCCAGCATCAACCCGCTACACCCACAACTTTAGCTGGCTGTTATTTGAAAATTAAACTCACAAACAAAAAGGTGCAGCAGATATTGAGGGTTTAGGTGATGTGTAATGATGCAGAGCTGTGTGTGTGCCTGGGGAGGTTAGAGGGGGATCTGTAGCTTTGATTTCCTGGACCATATGTTACCCCAGATTTGCCAGGGAGGAGCAGCAGCGTGCAGAGATGGACACGCTTAGAGGACAATGTTTATTCCCTGAGACCTCATCTCACCCTGCAGGATTATGTCTGATAATCCCAGAGTGATAATGGGAGTGATTTTTGCTTCATCACCTTCTTTGCTTCAGCCTTGCTGGGAGGGGAGTGTTTATGTCACATCCTGACCTCAGCAAAGCAGGAACACTTCTGTTCCCAGTCACAGCCATGGAAACAGTTTTCTAGGGGGGTTTTTATTTATTTTATTTTCCTCTCTCCAGCCTGAGGTTGCTCTTGCTGCAACAAGTCACTGGATGCATATATAAGAGGCAATACTTGGCTAAATGCACAGAGGAGCACAAAGAAACATTAAAACGTGCCAGAAATCAATATATTTACACTAGATTTCACTTCTGGTGATTTCAAGCTGTTCATCAAGCCAAAGCTGTTTATTCCACTTTGTACATGAGCAATTATAAAGTCGACATGTACAGCCTACAAACAAGTGTATGTGAGCATATTCCTGTCTACCCACAATTTACTGCCTTCCTGGAATTACCCCTCTGTGAGTCCAGAACAGATGTCGACTTTATACTTCCAATAAATCCATCAACTGTCCAGCCTTGCATGCAGACGTGGTGTAATTTTTTTTTTTGTTGTTTAAATTGGACAGAAAACAAACTGAGGAAAGAATTCGTTATCCACAACCAAAAATGAGAGAGTTTTTTCACACACTCGTGTGTGAAAAGCCAGAAGGCAAAGCAGAGATGGGGATCTGGTGCCTTGGAAAGTCTGCAAGCAGTTTTGTGTGTCAGTCATATTTTGCTGTCTTGTCCACTGTGTCATGAATCTCTCTCTGTATCTGCATGCAAAAATGCCACAGCCTAATTTTTAGCTATTAATTATATGCTGGATTAAAGCAAGAATTACCATAATGTGCCACAGCATCCATAAATACGAGATCCAAGAGGGGCAGAATGGCCTTTTGTTTTCCTCTGCAGAATTATATGCATGACCCAGTTTTTTTCTAATACTGCAGTGGCAGGAGAGACATAGCATTGTTTGTTCCACACAAAATGGGGAGGGGGGAAGGGCTCTATTTTGAAATGTACAGTAAATAAACTCTTGCATTGCAGAGTAAGACCAGAGAAAGGATGCTGGAGTCTCTTGCTCCAGCCAGCAACATTTGCAGAGACATCTCACAGTTAATTATAACACTTCCCTGAACAGTTTGAGGCCAATTTCAGAACCCAAGTTTCATTTTAAATACCCCTCTCCTACGTGCTGGGTCTCCTGTTTGAGATGCAGGTTGGCTTAACCTGCTGGTTTGGGTGGAGACCTGTGAGCCCCAGCCCCTGCTGTCTGTGGGGTTTGGGAGGGCTCGAGGCTCCCTGGGTGGCAGTGGAGAAGGAGAGGACTCAGTGCTTAGGTTTGGATGCCTGTGGGACACCAAAGCATGATCCTTATCCCAAAACACCTCATTCTTCAAACTGTGTGGTCACTGGGTTGAGCAGTGAGAGAAAAGGCAGCCAATTCTGGCTGGGAAGGAAGATTTAAAGCTGAATTTTCACAGCTGAGAACCCCCCATCCTGGGCAGGGGAGATGGGGTTTTCTTGGAGAAATTACACTGCTGATCTAAGGGTGACCCAACAAAGGGAACAGGGCAATGCAGTGATTATCAACCTCCCCCAGGAGTCTAAGAGATAAACAAATACACCGTGAATTCTTAAGAAATAGTCAACAATGATGTCATAATTCTCAGAGAATGAACAGCACAGAAACCTATTTCTGTCCTTATGGAGAAAATCTGGGAAGAGCAGAGGAAAGGAAGGAGTCTCAGAAGGGCACACATCAGGGCCTGGGATGTGGCCATGGCAGGAGAGCTGAGGAGGAGGCAGGAGAGCTTCTCCCAGTAATCAACAACAGTGAAAGCGAGAAATGTCATTTTAATTACCCACAACTGGAAACGAGACATAATCCCAGTCCAGTGAATCCCTAGGATGCTGGGCACAACATTTCAGCTTGGATGGACAAACTGTACCTACATCAGGCCCTGACCATGAGGAGCCAGCTGGGAACTGGAGGGACAGTGATTTTGGGAAGAGCTATCCAAAAGTGGCAAAATTAATCTTTCTCACAAAGAGGGAGATGCAGGAGCAGGGGCAGAGGGATGCTGGACCCAAACCAGGGGATTTTGGCACACATGGGGAAGTTGTGAATAGCTCCTGGGGGAGCAGAAGAGCCAGTGCAGCAGGAAAAAGCCCTAAAGACTCTGGGTGGTTTATCCTTCCCAGAGGAAGGCAGAAAACATGAACACTGAGCCCAACACAAGTGGTCCTGCTGCAAACCCAGGGCAGAGGGAGGTGGGAACTGTGGGAGCTCGTTATACATTTACATCAAAAGCTGCCCCATTGTGAAACCACACAGGAAGGCTCGAATGAGTTGCAGTGAACACAGGTGGGAAGGCAACAGGAGGATCTGTAAACACATCAGGAGAAGAAAGAGGAAGGAGAAGAATCAAGGGATGACTTGGGAAAGGCCAGTGCTGCCTTCACAACAAAGGTTCCTTGACTGTAATTACCAATTAATCAAACCAAGGGGCAGAGCAGAAAGAAACCATGCAGTGATGGTTTAGGTGGGACACAGGAGATGGAGTCAGCACAAGCAGAGGACCACCCAGTGGGAGGTGAGCAGAGGAAGGAGTTGGGATGTTCTTCCCAGACATCCTGAGCTAGGAAATACCCCATGGAGCAGAAACCAGCAGGCATATCTCCCTTTAAAAAGTAGGATTTATACACCAGGAGCCTAACTCTGAGTCTTGGAAAAGTCCCAGAACAAATTATTAAACAAACAGTTGATACAAAGCCAAAGGAGAACACAGGAATAAGAAGAGAAGATGAATTTGTCAAAAATAAATTGCTCAAACCAGAGTAATGTTCAGCTCAGTCTCCCTCTTGGGCAGCTGAAATGTGCCATGATTTAGGCAGTTTTTGAAATAGTCCCATCTGACATTTTACCAGTTCTCTTAAATTAAGGAAATGTGAGAAAGTGAATTTAGGAGCAATTTAATAAAATACACCTGGTCACTGCAGATAGTTTTCAGTCACACAAGGAGGAGATTTTGAGCAGGGTCTTCCTGGATCAGGCATAAAGGTGATTCTATTCAGCATTTTCATTGACTGGCTCAAGCAATGACCCAGGGAATGCACTTCTGAAATATGCAGGTTGTGCTGGATGTCAAGCACCTGGGAGGACAGGATGAGAATTCAAAATTACCTGGAAAAATTGGAGAAAAAGCCTGAATTGAATAAGACGAAATCCAGTAAATAACAGCACAAACCATGGCTCTGACAGGAGTGGTATCAAACACAGAGTACCCACTGGGAAGCTCTTATCCAGTGACAGTGCAGCAGAAATGGAAGGGGAATGGCAATTCACAACGGATGGGGATGAGAAATCTGCAGTTGGGAAAACACCAAGAGAAGCAAATCTCCTTCCTGGATGCAATACTGGACTGCTGTGTGTAAGCCAGAGGAGGTAATTGCTCAAATTGCCTCCATGCTGATAAGGTCTCAGCTGGACCAAGTCTCCTATTTAGGGCACACTTTGGCAAAGATGTTAATTAATTAAAAAAGATTAAGATTAGAAAAAGTAGAAAGGTTGGAGGATTTAACTTTGTTTTGCCAGGAAGGGGAAGCTGCAATAAAAGGCTCTTGAACAGAGCCAATTCTTACAAAGAGCAGATATTCAAGTGTTGCAAGAGGAATTCACATGAAATTGCATCAGGGCAGCAGCTCCATCCCTGTTAACCTTTTCTCTGCCTTTTCCTGTCCCTTGTCCCCCAGCACACCTGCTCTGGGTGCAGGGACCTGAGCAGCACACGGGGCTCACTGGCTGAGCACAGCAGCAAGAAATACCTGGTGCTCCATTCCCCATCTCCTTCCCCCGTGTCCCCTCCTGCCCAGAGTTCCTGGGCTCTGCCACGGACAGCTTGGCTGGACTGCCTCACCCAGCCACACAGATCTGAGCATTGCTGAGCACAGAAGAGGGGAAAAAGCAGCCACAGCTCTGCAGCAAATGCAGCAGGACAGGGGTCTGGAGCTGAATGGTCCAGTTTAGGCACCAGATAATGTGTGTGTGTGGCCACGCTTGGAGTGGGTCTTCCAGCCCCTGCCTCAGCCCTTTGGACCCTAATCTGGGCTCAAGCTCTTGGATACCCATCAGTTGAATATAAAACCAGCAATAATTAAAACACTGTGCAAAGCTTTTCCCTTTGGGGAGCAGGGGGGAGGGAAATCTGTTTGTATTTTTGGCCTGGTTTTCCTCATTTTCTGCCACAGAAAACAATTCTTCTTAATGATGACTGTTCCACATTCCCGCTCGTGCTCCTCGCTTTTGTTAATGTGAAGATTTAAATGCACCATTTAATACCAACATGGGCCAATGAACTCATGGCTACACTCGCACTCCCAGGCTGCCAGGAGGATGCACGATTCTATGACAGGCAATTAAAAATCCCATTATGGGACTACGGAATAAGGAGTAGATGATGTATGAAAACAAGAAACATGTTTAATTTATAAATCCGAGTTATTGCATGCTGTGAAGTGCTAGGGAGAGAAATGAATAAAGAAAGGACTTTGTAGAGCTGCTTGCTATTAAGTATTATAAACAGCAATATATGTCTGGCTGTCAGAGCCTCCTGGCAGCTCTGCATGCCAGGCAGCCCTCTGCCTCCCTTTCCCCCAGGGCAACTAATTTCTTGTATTTCCAAATCCAATAAGAATTTTTGCTGCATTAGCCAAAAAAACCTGTAGCCACAATGTCAGGGAGTGTGACGTGAGCAACCTGGCTTGGGGGATGGGATGTAAAGTGGAATTGCACAGTTTCTCTATTAAAATTCAGCCACGGTAATTAAAATTTGATAATAGAGACCTGCTCAGCACCTCAATGCTATAGGGATTAATTTCTCAGGCATGTGCCTGTCCCTCCTGTGCCCAGTGTGGTGGTCCCAGCATTGCCCTTCTGGTAAGCTGCATGCCTGGCTGGGAGAGTGGGCTGCCAGGGGCTCCCACATTTAATTTTTGGAGGGAGAGGGAGAGGTATATCGTGTAGATTATAGAAATAATTGCATGGATGGCAACTGCATGGATGGCCCCATTCTTCCAAGAAGGACTGGTGCAGCCCTGGTGTGAAAACCCCTCCAAGAAGGGCTGTCAGGTCAGATTGAGGTCCTGAAGTACCCGAGCCCAATTCTTCGCCTGGATGGGAAGGCTGAAGCTTCTCCATGCTCCGTACACACATGCTGCAGCTGTAGGTTTTGCTCTGAACAGAAATGTCTCTGGCCACAGCAGCTCTGGGGACAGAGGGATCCTACAAGGGACACTAGCCTGGGATGACCCAGCAGCCCGATCAGAGGAAATCCCAGAGAGAAGTCAGGGAGACAGACACCGGGAGGGCAAGGCATCGAGAGAGACATCTCCGATCCACAGGGAGGGCTGGGAGAGGAAACGGCCCATTAGCAGCGTCTGAGGGAATCAAAGAGCCACTGTGCACCGGGCTCTGCCTCCAGCTTTCTCAGCGTGCTTCCACCTCCTTGGGGACACTGCTCCAGCCTCTCACCTCCTTACGTCAATGCATTTCCCAGCAGATTTCCCCATCTGTTTATCATCTCTGGTGGTGAAGGGTCTCATGGGGAGCCCTGCCTGCTCTGCATCTGCTCTTGTGACAGGCTCCATTCTGTCTGCGAGAGATGAATGAGCAGCCCTGGGGTGGGGAAGTCCTGGGAATAAATACTCTGGTCTGGGGAAGGGACCTTTCTGTGGTGAGGGTGAGACCCTGTACTGCTGCTGTGGTAAGCTAGAGAAGAATGGGAGCCAAGGGGGTCTTTGTCTTACTCCACAGAAAAGCAATGACATATTCCTACATCTCACTTCACATGAATCACGGAATGGTTTGGGTTGGAAGAAACTCTAAAGATCATCTTGTTCCAAACCCTCTGCCATGGGCAGGGATGCTGGACCAGGTTGCTCCAAACCCCATCCAACCTGGCCCTGAACTCTTCCAGGGATCCACAGCTTCTCTGGATAATCTGTGCCAGTACCTCACCACCCTCTGAGTAATGAATTTCTTCCTAACATCTAGACTAAAACTCTTATCTCTTTAAAAACATTTTAAAAACATTCCCCCTTGTCCTATCAGCATCTAATGTGTAAGAAGTGACTCTCCCTCTTTTCTATAAGCTCTTCAATTACTGGGAGGCTTTCTAAGCTCTTTCCAGAGCCTTCTCTTCTCTGGGCTGATCCACCCTAACTCTCCCAGCCTGTATGCAAAGGAGAGGTGCTCCAGCCCTCTGAGCTTCTTCACGGTCTCCTCCGGACCTGCTCCGACAGGTCCATGTCTTTCTTGTCCTGAGGACCCCAGATCTGGACACAGCACTCCAGGTGGGCTCTCACAAGGATCCTGCTCTCCCTGGGTATTTAGCAGGCAAGAACATTGCTCTGCCTTGTCTCCACCAAAGGCAGTGCCTCTCTCCTGACACACTTGTTGGCCAAAGGACTCACACACAGCAAAGGAAGGCGATTAACTGATCCTGGACCAAATGTGCCCCACACCAAACTGTCTCTGAGAGTTGGCTCCAGGGGGACCTGGACACAAGGGGAAACAAGCAGCAAGCCAGAACAGAGAAGTCCAAATGATGCAAAGCTCAGCTGTTTGCAATGCACAAGTGCCCCAATTCCTCAGAATGGCTGTGTAAACAGAACGCGTGTTGAGGGACATCTCACACAGGCAGACAAAGGGACCCCCAAAGCCAGAAGGGACACATTTTCCCTTCTCTCCTCCATGGCTGCTGGAGGACACAGAAGCCCCTAACTTCTGAGCAATGGCATACTGGTGTGAAAAGCCCTATGTCCTCCAGTGTTCCCCAAGCCCCCACCTCGGCACTGGGTGGTGCAGGAGGTTTTCTTGAGAGAGGAGTTCTGCTGTTCCTGGTTATATCACTGACCCATATCCCTGCCTGAGTTTCCAGCCATCACAACATGCCAAATAAGCAGATTCTTTCCGATAAGGTGTGGGTATAGTCCCCTAGAAGGGAGTTTCCAAACCATTACAAAGTAAAAGTCCCTGTGACTCAGGCAAGTCCACAAGACACTTGCTGGCTCCTCACTCTCTTAGACTTGATACTGTGAGGATATTTATGGACTTCATGCAGGGCAAATGACACAGTCCCGTGTCTGTAACCCCCAGGCTGGGGGTGACTGGTGGGGAAGCAGCTGTGCAGAAAGGACCTTGAGTCAGCAATGCATCATCAAAGCAAAGAAGGCAAACAGGCCCTTGGGCTGCATTAGACAGAGCACTGCCAGCAGGTTGAGGAAGGCAATGCTCTTCTAATGCAGCCCAAGGGCTCCCCTCCGCTCAGCCCTGCTGACACCATGACTGGATATTGCAACAGCCTCCAGCTCAAGAGAGATGGGGACACATGGGAAAGAGGCCAGGGAAAGGCCATGAAGACAGGGCTCACACAGCCCTGTGGGATCATACAGCCTGGGAGGGGAGGCTGAGCATGCAGGGCTGGAGAAGAGAAGCTCTGGTGGGGAGCTGACAGTGACCCCTAATACCTGCAGGGAGGATATGGAGATGGAAAAGTCAAGCTGTACAAAGAGGTGCACAAGAGGAACACAACAGACACTGGACATAAGCTGAAACCAGGGAGGTTCAGACTGGATATGTTAAAAATCGTTCCCACTATGAGGACAGTTCAGCACCGACACAGGATGCCCAGAAAGGCTGTGCTGCCTCCAACCTTGGAGGTTTCCGAGACCTGATTCAATAAAGCCCTGAGCAACCTGGTCTGACCCCAGAGCTGGCAGGATGAAGAGGTTGGACCAGAGACCTCCTGCAGTCCCTTCCCACATGAGCTCTCCCGTCATCCTACAGTGCCCAAGGCCATCCTGTGCCCAAGACACACAGTGCATCTGTGGCTCAGCAGTGCCAAACGCTGGCTTCCCTCTCTAGGAACAGCACTGGTGACTGCATCTCCTCCCCTGCTGGGGGACCTCCACCAAACCCACAGCTACCACATGGCCAAAAGCTGCCTCCCTCAGCACTAGCAGGGAGAGGGGGAGCAGGGAGCCTCCCGGCGCTCTCTCAGGCATCCCTAACCACAGCACATTGTTCTGGGCATCACACAATAACCCCAGACAGAGCAGGGCGTCGTGGGGGTGTGGGATCCACAGTCACGTCCAGGCTGCTGCGCGTCACCCCCAGGAACAAAGCCTTGCGGGAGGGCAGGGGGCTGAGTGCCTGGCGTGGGGTGCAGGAGGGAAGAGGAGGGGAGCTCTCCTTCCTCTGTCACAACCAGAATTTGATTATCCAAACCCGGCGATCGTAAAAGTCCCCCACTCATCTGGTAACAATAATGAGCCAGGGAACAGCTTGTCCTCGCCTGGCACCACGTCACTCACCAGGCCATGCAGCCAGAGTGCACCTCCCCATGCTCCTGATCCTGATCCATGTTCTCTGCAGCTCCCTGGAGAGGCTGTAGCACGGTGGGGTCAGCCTCTTCTCCCAGGTAACTAACAATAGGATTAGCCTCAGGCTGCACCGTGGGAGGTTCAGGTTGGACATCAGAAGGAAATTCTTCATGGAAAGGGTTGTTAAACATTGGAATGGATTGCCCAGGGAGGTGGTGGAGTCACTGCCCCTGGAGGTGTTTAAGGAAAGACTGGACAAGGCCCCGAGTGCCATGGTCTGGCTGACAAGGTGGTGACTGGTCACAGACTGGGCTCGGTGATCTCAGAGCTCTTTTCCAACCCAACTGATTCTGTGAGTCTGAGTCACTCCTCTTCCACTCGTGCTTGAGCACAAGATGAGCCTGGTGATGGAAACTGAAGGTCTACAAGTTCCTGGGTCAAACTCCTCTCACTCCTGAGACCTGGGCTCAGCAAAATCAGTATCAGAAAATGTGCATAAAAAATGGGCTGCCCTTGGGTTTTGACTCTATTTCATTAGTCATATTCTGAGAGAGGACAATATGGGGTTCCTGCTAAGGGCATCACTGATGAGTACTGGCTAATGGGGTGGGTGGATGGACGGATGGATGGATGGATGGATGGATGGATGGATGGATGGATGGATGGATGGATGGATGGATGGATGGAAGAACAGCTGATGCCTGGGAGAAATTCATAGCCTGCACCTTGAGACCAGTGAACTAACACAGTGGAAGGCTGCAGGATGGAGGCAGTAGCCAGTTTTCCTAGAGGCCACAGAAAAGCAAGGAGAAAGGGAGAGGTGAACACTCCTCTGTGTACTTAGGATGGGGTGGTTGTTTGTTGTCATATTATCTGCTTTCCTGTTTCTCTTGCCTCCCTTCCCTTCAGTGGAGCACTTCAGTTTTGTTAAGTTTCTTTGTTCACAAGTAGGGAAGGATAACTGGGAAGGGAAGCAGGGGAAGGGTGGATGAGGAAAGGAAAGCACAGAAGCAGGATGGTGATGGAAGGCTTGTAGGGCAGGATAGGCCCTTGAGTACCCAGGCAGGTTTGACTAAATTTTACCATGCTTCTGGCTAGAAATTACTGGCGTGTTTTTGAGGACACTTAAAAATTAAGGGTTCCTTAATTGCTCTCTTGTGCTGCCAGAAAGGTTACATTTATTACAGAATTACCTTGGTTGGAGCACCCAGAGCTTTTAGGGCTGTGCCCTGGCTCATTTTCAAGAACTATTTGCTCCATAGACACTTCAGGACTTGAAGAAAAGGTCCTCATAGGCGAAATGGAAAAAAAATTCCTGCAAAGAGCAGGAATGTGGTAGCTACAAGTCCAGCCCTCTGCTTCCTCTAACCAGGCTTATCCCATAGCCTTGGCACTGGGATCCCACTGCCACTGAGCCAGCAAGTACCCCACAGTGATGGGGCAGGGCTCAGGCTGAAATGAGCTGCAAGCAAGGCCTGGTGCAGCCACAGTGCTCCCAAGCCATCACCATGTGGCACTAGTCATTCCCAAACTGCTGTTGGGATTGTCCCGGGAACCTCTCAGCAGCCTTGCCCAGTTCCCTCAGTCTCAGGCCTTTAACCCCAGTCGTCATTGTAACCCCAAATGACATCTCTGCTTTTCCTCTGACCCGATGTGACCTTGTAATCAGCTCTGCTGCAGCATTTGTCTCCATAGTGAGTATCTTTCACCCACAGGCTGCCTGGAACTATCCTTCACCCCCACCCTGTCGCTCTCCCTTGCATCAGCTCTGGTGTTGTGCAGCCTCCACACACCCAAACTACTAATCTGGCACAAAAATAAATGAGTGAAAAAAAGGGCACAGGTTTCTGCTAAGACAGGGCCGAGTTACCCAGCACGAGGGTTAAGACAGAGAAGAGGATGGGCTGGTGGCCTGGAGCTGCAGGAGGAAGGACAGGAATGAGGCCCTCCGTGTTGGCAAGCTCTTAGGCTGGTTCAAGCTGATACGTTTAAGTCATGGTTGAAAGAGATTTGAGCTCAGGGAGCAGAGTTATCCCTTCTTCTCCCTCTAACCCAGACAGAGTAAAACTGCAGTGGCAAACAGAGAAGAAACCATCACAGAGAGGCTCTGAAAAGCTGCCAAGGGAACAGAAAAACTGCCCAGTTTATAGGAAGGACCTGGAGGCTGGTGAGAGGCGAGGGATGTGTCCTTCCCAGGAGCTGGCCTGTGACCTCTTCACTGCTTTACACATCCAGCCTTGTTCTTCTTTCCAGCAATAATCCCCACTAAGGAGCCTCTCTTCCAAAGTCATTTAGCACCGGGACTAATTCTCAGTTTCCTGGAGGAGGATTTGCAGGCAGTTAAAATGTGTGAAGGCAGGAGAGTGCCAGACTGCAGGGAGTTTCCTACAGACTTCTCTTGACTCCTAAAATGGTGTGTGATGCAAGGCTGGAGTTCCCTCCTGCTGGACGTCTTGCTCCCTGGGTCTTCATCTCCACTGAAATCTCATCATGGCATAACCAGCTCCTTAGACAACCCACTGGGTTACTCTAAGCAGTGTAAAGTCCATTAACTAGTCCTTAAGCTCTGTCTGCTTACATGATGATTAAATAGCCTGAAGTGATTTAAATCAGCCAAGCTTGGGCGAGGCTTTTAAAGAGTTGAGCTGGACTGCAGGAGCCCAGAGAAGATGTGAACACCTCGTTACCTCCAAGTCACTTTGCCCTGCAGAGCTGAGGACACCCAGACACTGCCTGGCCCTCTGGCAGCTGCCTACAGTCACACCAGGCTGCTCCATGCACATTTTCCACGGCTGACCACTCTGGAGAAAAGGCTGCCCAAGCACACTCAGCCAACGTGGTGAGGAACACCCAGAGCAGCCAGGACTGAGGTTGCACAAATCCCAGTGATTCAGAGACCAGGCATCTTCCCAGGCCCCGTCACCTACCTACGCTGAGGCTGATATGTTACTAATTTCCCTGCTGGTTTTCTCTGTGCCATCTGTGACTTCAGCCTCACATTTCTCCCTGCTACTTGCCTCCTGAGCCATCTCCATTCAGGGTTTCCTCACTGACCCTCATCATCCTCACAGATGTAGAGGTGGATTTGCCTTCCTCACCCACAGCTGTGCTGTCACCTAGAACATCCATGGGAGCCTCTAAAAGGCTCTGGGTCTCAGTTTTGGGATGCACTAACCCACACAGAGGAAGCCCTTGCCCCTTTTCAAGGACACTTGAGTTTTATGTGAGCTTGTGTTGCCTGGTCAGGCACTATTTTAAGCTCTTTGAATCTCTTTGCTGTCATCCTTAACTGCCCTGAATAACTCTGTATCCAGTATACATCAAATATGATGTGCAGGGATGGAAGAGTCCCATGAGAACTACTTCTCACCCTGACCATCCTCCCACCATGAACACCACTACCTGGTGGCTGTGACCCTTTTGGCAGAGACTTGTGCACAGCCCTGTGTGCCCTCAGCCCCAAGACAACAGAGCTGTGGGGTCCCCCTTACATCAGGGAAGTGGAAAAAGACCTTAAACTGTGACTAAGAATATCTGTGATCACTCAGCAATGAGATCTGCCCTGCTGGGTGCAGCTGAGGCACTGAGCACGTTCACTTGGGAAGTGACTTCTTCTGGGGCTCCAAATGAAACCCCAGGGCTGCATAGCTGGCCTTGAGCTCCTGCTCGAGCAAATAAAGCAGTGTGCTGTGCTGACTGGAATGAAGCCTGCCAGGCTGGAGGTGGTGAGAGTTATTTGCTGGTTCCCCTCCGTACCAGGAGGATGTAGGCTGGATTAGGCAGTGGCTGCCCGTGCCACTCCAATGGTCCTGCAGGTGACACAAGGCACAAAGCTGGCAGCATCACGTGTGCTGGGTAATCTGACACAGAAGGGATCTTGCATCCACAGCTGACATGAGTAACAGATTTTCAAGGGTTGTTTGGTATCTGTATTTGATGTTGAACTTACAAGAGTGCAGAATCCTTCCTGGAAAGGAATTGGCTTTGGGAAACTCATACTGAGCTTTGCAGTGCTCTCTGAAAGTTCTGCAAACCATCCTGTCACCTTGTCCCCTCCCTGTGCCACTA
Organism: Erpornis zantholeuca; assembly: GCA_013400515.1. Taxonomy (NCBI): domain Eukaryota; kingdom Metazoa; phylum Chordata; class Aves; order Passeriformes; family Timaliidae; genus Erpornis; species Erpornis zantholeuca. The sequence goes on along the minus strand of VZTN01019832.1, from coordinate 136,615 downwards.
AGATCATGCTGGCCTCAGAGGAGCAAGGTAACACGTGATCCTCTGCTTAGCATGAAGCTCTGAGCTCTGCTGCCAACACTCTGCTCATGGCTACACCACTTAATCCACTGCTTTGGTTTCTCCAGGGACACTGCAAGGCTTTCAGCTTCATCCATAAAAATTCTCTTCATCATTTTTCATTTCCAGCTTCACAACCATCAAGACACCCCAGGTGAGTGCAAGGCTCAGTTTGGCACTGTTCAAGCCTCAGCCCCAGAGCACTTGCACCAAGGAGAAGGAAAGGAATGAAGAAGGGAGGAGGGAGGTGAATGAAAGCATGGGATGAGGTGCCCAGAGTCCCAATGCTTTTGGTGAAATTCAGAGGAGCATCCAGGCTTCTGTATCCAGACCTCACTCTGTAGCTGAGCCAAAGGACCTCCTGCAAAACAAGACTCCAAAGGGACAAAGCCCCAAAACAAGAAGCTTTAAATGCATCCATTATTTAACTTGGAGAGGTGCAGATGTGACTGCTGTGCTTGTTCCACATGCACCAAACCAGGCGTGCAGGCAGCTGTGGCTTTCAGACAGATAAAAGCTGTCCTGCTTGACAGCACTTGCACGACTTGCAGGACAGGAAGGAAACTTCTTCACAGCAAGTCACAGACATGGGAAGGATGTGAGATGCCAGCCCCATGAGTCTCTCTCCCCCATCTCACCAGGGCAGAAGATGCAGGGCCAGCTGTGCTTCACCTGCAGCCTCACCTCCCCATCCACTTGCTGGATATCTCAGCTGGGCGCAGGGCTGAGGTGGTGTTCATGCACTTAGCCTGGCATCAGCTGCTCCTTCTTCTTTCTTAAAGTCCTCTGGGAAAACAGCTCTGCAGCTGTGCCTGCACCCTTTCCAGAAGAGAGATCAGCTCAGGTGCGATGGCAACCAAACCTCCATCCAACAGTGCCACACTTCACTTCCCATCTGCCATCCCTGGCTCCCTGGCTTCTGGCCCTGACATCCCATGGGGTTCTGAGGTGGGAAATCCATCAGTGATAACACACCTGGCTTGAAACAACTGTGTTTATATATATGTGTGTGTGTGTATCTATATATTCCTGCTGGGAACATCTGCTCTTGGTAGAGATTTCCCTTCCCAGTTTCCTGGAGATCATAAGGAGGGTCAGAAGGGTGAGAACGCCCACCCGAACTCTCCTTTCCCTCACCCAGGGAAGTCTATGGGCTTTGTTGATTTAACTTCCCAATTTATGTTAATGCAAGTTATAATTGTGGTTTCTATATGAACTGGAGCCACAAATTTTCCCATGCTGGAGCTACTTTCCCATAACAACACCACCAACACAGAAATGTTCTGTGGAATCAATGGTCCATGTACAGAGAATGAGAGAGTCTGAGAGGAAGTGATGTCTGCCCCATTAGCCTGGCATCTTTTAGTGCAAGTCAGCAACGAGAAATCACTTCCTGGAATGTTTCTGGTTTCTACAGGATGAAACAAGTGATGGTACACCATCCCTGGAAGTGTTCCAGGCTGGGTTGGGTAGGGTTCTGAGCAACCTGGTCTAGCAGAAGCTGTTCCTGCCCATGGCAGGGGCTGGAATTAGATGATTTTTAAGGTCACTTCCAACCCAAACCATTCTGTGATACAATGGTTCTGTGGTGTATTCTTTGAAATTTCCCAAATAGCTTCTTTTGGTGAAACAATTCCTCCCATTTCATGAACTGGACTGGATCAGCCTCAGGTGACTAACCAGGAGCACTGGCTTTCCTCACAAGACAAGAGATCTTGCCATTGGAGAGAAAATGATTTCTGCTGGCAAACAAGGTCAGTGGATGCCTCTCCATCGCTCAGCCTCCCACCACCAGCTTAGCTAAGAGCCAGAAGTCTCTGCTCAACATGAGCAGTGAGTTTCACCAACTCTGATTAAAAAAACCCTCCTTCTTGTTTTTTAAAGTTACCCGTTCACTGACCTGGGTGTATTTGCATGACTCACAGGGTGGCACAAGGGGGAAAAAGGAACCAAATGCAGGGAGGCGAGGAGGAACTTCTTGAGTGGCTGCTGTTTCTAACAAACACTTAACACGAAACTCCAGCTCAGTCACCTGTTCCCTATTTTCCTTTCGAAGAGTGACAAAAGTGGAGAAGCAGCAAGCTGGTCACTAATAAGCAATTTATGTCTCAGCCTGTCCCAGTCCAGGCAGTGTGACTGGGTTTGTCATTGCAAGGGCTCAGAGGGGTGGAGGGACGGGGGATTTGCAGATCAGCCCGTGCATTTTTGGATAATCTGTGGACTGCCTTTAGGTTCTGTATAAATAATAATAATTAAAAGCGGATGTAACTAATTGGAATCCATTCCAGAGCAGTAACATGATCCATCTTATTGCCAATCCCCTGAGTCACTCTGTCCTCCAGATGATTATTTTTCTCATTTTCCCTAATACAATCTGAACGCTGCCTTTCACAGTGCTGACGGACCCAACATGGGTTGGTGCAGTTAGGGCATTTCAAACCCTCTTCTAGTCCAGACAGAACCAGCCTACTTAGTTCTGCACAAAGACCTGCCCTGTATTCCATGAGAGAGCCACACGTTTTTAAACTTAAAATTCACTCCACCACCCACGAGCCTGGTGTTAACCCAGTTATGTTATTGCCTATTATTTGCCCAATTTATTTTGAATTAAAAGCAGCGATGGGCATCCCATTTCTTCTGAACAACCTTACTGTGTCTTGGTTTGCATTTTGATCTCTCTTTGGGATGAGGCTCCCCTTTGTTGACCTCCTGGGAAGAGCACGTTGTTCCCGGGTTTGGGGGCCCCGAGGGAAGGCAAAGCCCAAACCAGGGCTCTGGAGCACTTGCACAGCAGCACAGCCAGCTGTGGAGGAACATCTTCTCCCTGCACACATGACACACATGGTCTTATCCCCTCCTGGGAACAGCAGTCCTGCCACTGCCACCCCAGCTCTGGGAGGGAAGCTCTCCAGACTCGTTCCCAGGCTCCCAAGGGTCATTACTCCTCTCCAGCTCCCTTCCAGCATTAAAGTGTGGGGAGAAAAACTCCACTTTGTTAGGGAGAGGAGCCTTCTAGCTGGACTCAAAACTCCCTGGAATCAGAATGAGGCTTCTTGTGAGCTTCAAAAGGGCTTGGATGAAATCCGCACTTCTTTAGAGCAAGAACACCATGTTTCCCCCTGCCCCTCCCTTTTTCTAGATGGGATTTTATAAGTTCTGTGCTGTTTCCTTTGATGTGGCACTGAAACCCTCTCTTGGTTCATCTGCTTTCAGGATGTCTCCAGAAGGTCACTGTCGGTTACCAGGATTTCTGCAGGCTCTGGAAATCAGATGTCTGGGTGTTTTCCTCAACAGACAACCAGGAATGTAGAGAGTCATAAATACCCTGGATTTGTGGCACTCATAAACCTTGAAGGCCCTGATCAGACATACCTGGGGTTGCCCTGGTCTCCTGGTCAGGTTTTGGAACAACCCCGAAGTCTCACCTCCGTTCCCCTCTCCTGTAAGGAGCTTGGATGCATGTTGCGTCCTTTCCAGTCCTGACTCTGGCCCCATCTCCTGTTCCCCCTGACTCCCTGGACAAACCTGGACCTGTTTCTGTCACTTGCCACAGTTATCAATGGACACTGTGCCCATCACCCTGCTCTGCCCACCCTGCTCGGATGCTGCAGGATGGGTGTGAGAGCAGTGTTTGTGCTGTGGCCACCCTCAGCATCCAGCTAATCCTCCTCCACGGAGGGATGTGCCTGCTCCCCCGATGCATTCCTCCACCACAGGGAATGTGCTACATGAGTTGGAGGGGATATTTAAAGGCTGTCTAGTTCCAATTCCCGTTCCACGGCAGGGATGCCACCCACTCGACAGGCTGCTCAGAGCCCTGTCCAAGCTGGCCCCGGACACTTCCAGGGATGGGGCTGCCACAGCTTCTCTGGACAACCTGCGACAGTGCCCCACCACCCGTTTTGTAAAATAATACTTCCCTGTATGTCTGACACTGGAGATCACGAAAAATAAAACAAACCAAAATCCCCCCGAAGATTTCACGGTGCCGAACACCCGCGCCCACTACTCTGAGACGCCTGAGCTGCACCCAACGCCAACCACGAGGGGAAGAGGAGTTGCCGCCGTCCCAGGGACGTTCACTAATAAGCAATTATTACTGCTCAGGGCAGAGTCCCGTCCCTCAGCCCCGCACTGCCGTGTCCCCGCCGTGTCCCCGCCATGTCCCCGCCGTGCCTCAGAATCCCAGGACAGGTCAGGTTGGAAAGAACCACAGTTGGGTCATCTGGTCCAACCTCCAAGTTGGAGCCCAACGTGCTCAAGTTGGGCCATTCCTGAGCACAAGGTACAGGATTGTGTCCAAATGGTTCTGGAATGCCCCCAGTGAGGGAGACTCCACACCCTCTCTGGACAATCTGTTCCAGTGCTATGTCACCCGCACAGGAAAGAAGTTCATCCTCACACCCAGGTGGAACTTACTGGGCATCAGTTTCTACCCACTGNTGCAGTGCGGGGCTGACCGCCCGCGCCTCCTGCCCGGCCTGGGGCAGCGCGGCGGGCGGGGAGGGGGTTCGGGTGTCCTGCTGACCCCGCTCCGTGCGTCGGGGGCTGTGCGGGGCTCCGCTGCGCTCTCCCCGGGGCTGCTGCTCTCCGCAGCACCGGGTCCTGGTGGGGGACGCCGGCTGGATGCGATATTCCCTGCCATATCCATCCTCCCCATCCCCATGCTAGCGCAGGCGGCTGCATCCCTCAGCCAGGGCTGTGCCGCACAGCCAGAGCTGAGCGAATCCTTGTTCAGCTCTCTGCACTGCTCCGGGAGCTCGGCACTGGACACGGATCCATCCATCCATCCATCCATCCATCCATCCATCCATCCATCCATCCATCCATCCATCCATCCACCCATCCATCCACCTACCTCCGCAGCTGCTTTTCTTGCCACCCTTTGGACAGGCAGTAAAACTCCCTACTGCGAATGGCAGGCAGCTGCCCTGACTTATCACGGAAATGTTTTCCGGCAGCTTTATCTCCTTACTTATCTCCCCAGGTAGGGCACTTCCCAACCAGCGCTTTAGGGCTACAATCCCGACTATTTGGGGAGAGACAGTAATTCGGTGTGTCAGGCAGACGCCGCAGCTGCTGCGGCTGGGTTGTGTAACCGAGGAGAGCACTTGCTCTTGAACTCAAGGTGGATCTGAGCAAGCTGGCGCTGGCTCGACAGGAATCCGAGTAAACAACAAATAATCTAAAGCTGGAAGGGCATTAGCCGGGAAACAGCCTGGTTGCTCTGAAGGCGAAGGGGAACTTGGCGCAGTGGCGGAGCAGACAGGGTCCGTGCTCAGCGCTGGCTGGGCGCTCCCGTGTGCTGGATTCCCGCTGGGAGAAGCGAGCCGGGAGAAGCCAGTGCGGCTGCACGTCTGGAAGATGAGATGCTGATGGGGAGCTTGAGATGTGCAGCTCCAGCCGGGATCCTGGAGGTCAGTTGGGAATGGTGGGTGTAGAGGGAAGAGGTGGAAAAAAGGAGTGATATAAAGGCGTGGGGAAATACAGCAGCAATTTGGGGGCATGATAGGAGACTCTGAGTGGATACACAAGTATGTTACTTGTGCATGTGTGTCTCACACCTCTGTGTGTGTGACCATATAAGCAAACAAAGCAAAATTCCCGTTTGCTTGTGAGGTGGCAGGATCTTCCCAGGGTTTTCGTCTGATACCTTCAACGTTTTTGGTCACACAAGAAGTTAATGTCTTCCCAGCCTGGGGGAAGTATGTGGAAGGGAAGTATGTTCAAACTGATAGTTGGTGGGTCTTTTACTAGTGCAGCAAACCCAAATCTGCCTGGCTGCTGGGTTTTGGAGCAGCAGCAGCTTGGCAGCGGTTGTGCGGGGCTGGTGTTGCCTGTGATTTCATTTGCTTGGTGGATTTTTTGGGGCCCCACTGACTGCTGCAAGGTAGTTTCCACCATCTCCCCCATTGTCCTTGCCTGGAACCAGCACAACATCACCGTACTTTAACTTGGGGCTTTTGGAAAGCTGGAGGAGTTCATCTGCTTGGAGCAAAGCTGTGCCTGGTGGGATGCTTCCAAGCTCTGGTCCGTGCTGGCTGCAGGGTTGGCTGCTGGGTTTTCCTTCATGGGGACCAGATGTTGTGGTGCTGCTGTTCTGGCTCACTCATCTCCCTGTGTTTTGCTCTTGAGATGGAGTAAAGGAACTGCTGCGCAGTGAGTCCCGGACTCTCATTTCACAAACCCCAAACCAGCTGAAATAGCTGGTCATGTTGCAAGAAGTAGAAACTTGCCTTGGTCTTCAGTACTTTCCTCACAGGCAACTTTTTTCAGACTAAGTAATTTGATTCTTTTTACAGTGATCAGGGCAGGACATTGGCTCCTCCTGTCTGGAAGTTACCGTAAAACTTCCAGACCAGTTTATTTGTCTTTCTGGTGTTTTAATATATTTATTTCTTTTACTTTAATGTTGCAAGCACTTTCCCAGTACTGTCAGCGAAGGATGCAGCTGACCTCCGGGAAGGGTGGCAGGCAGGGCAGTTCATCCTCAACCTGTGCCAAGGCATTGCCACAGAGCCAGTTACCATTTCTACCAAATTCTGCTGATTTTGTTTGGAAACCATTTCCAGAGCATCGGTTTAGCACAGTGGATTCCTGCTCTTCTCTGCCAGGATCAAGTGCCCTGTGTTTAGCTCCTGTTTGTGTTTTGGGTTTTGTTTCTGGTTTTTTGTTTGGTTTTTTTTTTTTAATTTTTACTTTAGTTTTAGTTTTATTGCTGTGTCCCCACAGGTCTGGCAGCAGGGCAGCACTGTACACAACCTGAGATTATGACAATCTCGGGTCGCAGCATTTTAGGACACAAATTCTAGGACAGAAAGTTGATTCAGCAACTTTCTGCTGGTGTTTTGACTCACCATGGAGGTTTGGGTCACTGAATGAGGCGCTGTATTAATAGAATCATAGAATAGCTTTGGGTTGGAGGCAACCTTAAGGATCATCTAGTTCCAGCACCCCTGCCATGGGCAGGAATGCCAGCCACTGCACCAGGTTTCCTCAGGTATTTGCAGCTGCATCCTCTGTGCACATGCCAAGGCAGATTGTGGCCCCTTAAGAGCTGTTTCCTGTGCAGATTGCTCCTTGAGTCTCCCTGCAGCACAGTTACTGAAAAAGGGTGGTGGGAGCACAGCACAGAGGTACCCACTGAGACTGAGCCATTGGGCTGGGTGGTGCTGAGGTGGGTCATGTCCACACCAGCTGTGGGTGCTGCTGCCTCGAGGGTTTATGTGCAGCTGAATGTGAAGGTCCCCTTGTTGGAGCATTTCCTGGTGTGGGGAGGTCAGAATGATGGTGTCCCCCAGCCTGATCTGATTTCCTCACACCATAAAGCCTCCATGTGCTGAAATAGGTGAAGGTGGCTGGGAGGTGCCTTTGTGCGTGTGATGCAGGATGTTGGTGCTGATTTGGGGATGCTCTTTGGGCTTGCAGCCACCCTGTCCTGCTTGACCCTTTTGGAAAGGGGCCTCTGTCCCATTAGAAACCCTTCTTTGTTCCTGCATTGGGCACGAAGAGCATCACTGGAACTGCTGAAACCAAATCTGCTCTTTAGTGTTGTCTTGAACCAGTTGTGGTTTTTCCTGTGTTTTTTTGTTACCCTGTACACTTCCTTTGATACCAGAGTAATGAAATGAAGTGCAGTGGCTGAGCAGAGCTCACTTCATTACTTGATTACTTTTTCCCGTGGAACTGGTAGTGTCAGCTGGAAAGGTCCAGGTCTGTGTGCTGCTGGGCAGCCCTGAGGGTGAGGGACCAAACCAGCGGACACCCCTTTTTACTGAAGATGTCCTCCTGCTCCTGGCCTTCGCTTTCAGCGATCTCAGTGCTGCAAAACCTGAGCAGTTGGATTATTTTAGGGACCAGGAATGCCAGTCTGAATAAATAGCAGATGCTCAATTCTGCTTAGCCATCCCCCACTGGAACTTGCTGTTCTCCCTAAGCTTGGAAGTGCATGTGCAGCTTAAGATCTTGAGATGTTCAAAAATACCAGCACTGCTTTTCTCGAGATAGGGTTAAAAAAAAAGCCTCAAAAAAGCCAACTCAAACCTCGTGCTGTTACAGGCTTTAGTTACCCGGGCGAGGGATGGGAAGATGCTGCAATGGGAAGAACAGGGAGAACAGGAGGGAACCCGTGGCACATGCTTGTAGCGAGGCTGTCCATGGGTTTCCCGAGGTCTGGCTTGATGCAGAGGGAGAAATCAGGATCTGAGACAGCAGCACACAGCTCCCTCTCAGTGAGGTGGGAGAGCCGCTGCCTGTCCTGCCTCTCCCGTCACCCTGTTCTGCTCGGCGCTGGCACGGGAGGAGGGTGAGTAATGCAGGTGTCCCCTCCTGCCTCCTTAAGTGGCCAGTTTGCTAATTTGGGGATGTGTCATGGAGATTACAGGGGAGGGTGGCAGGTTTCCTTAGAGTCAGCTAAGCGCTTTGTTAAATCATGTCTTAGGGGAGGGGAAAAGTAAAATGCATCCTGTAAGCCTTTGCTGCCTGCCAGGGCAGCCCCACTTTTTAATTTGACGTGCTGTAATTAGTCTGGCCGCTGCAGGATCCTTGTCAGCTCCTCCGGGCTTGCCCGCTTCTGCCTGCTCTGTAATTGCTGCTTCAGGGGGAGAAAACTAAATAAATAAATTTTAAAAAAGTGAAGTGTTTTGTACAAATCCCAAGCCGTAAATTATTTAGCAGGTGAAACAGAAATGTGCTGTGTGTTTCCAGGAAGCGAGAGACTGCACCAAAAATGACGCGGCGCAGCTTGCGGCTCTGCCGCGATGTACCTTCTGCAGAGTCATGTTGTTGGGAGCCCTTTTTATTTTTTTTTTTTTTCTTCTGAATATTTTCTTGTTGGCTGATAGCCCAGAATAGGTAGCAGAGCAAGAGGCGAGGGATTGTATAACACAGCCAAGTGATTTATGCTCTCGGCTCTGCAGCTGAGTAGTGTTAGGGTCTCAGGTCTTTTTACCTTAAGTGTAGAAAATTTTAAAAAATTCGAGGTAATACTGACTTGTTTCCTCTCTCCTTCCGAACTTAGCCTGTGGCTGTTTGGAAATGTGTTTTCTACTGCTTTGCATGCTGTGTGAGGTTGTGGCAGCCTTTCTTTTCATATGCCTTTTGTTCTTGGTGACTTATCTCCACTGCCATAACTGACATTAAATCCATGGACCAGAGGTCTTATGGAGGAAGCAGAGATACTTCTTGGTAGATGGGACTTCTCTTGGGGATGGAGCAGCATCGTTGCGAAGGAAGTAAGGGAATGAAGTTTTGGGATTGTAAGTCAGTAGAGATAGGCAGATTTATAGCAAAGCCCGGTTGTTTGCAGTTCAGTGTCTAAAAACTGGTGTCCTTCTACCTGTGTCTGATGCAATGAGGAGCTGAGTTACAGCAGAGTTCCTTGAAGAGTGTAAAAATAGCACTGGGTTTTCTATCCTGCTGCTAATGCAGCTGGTTTAGAGTAGGTTCAGATGTGGTCGGAGGCTCAAACATCCCTTGCAGTCTCGCCAAACCCAACACTTGCACCGGGCCATAAAAAATCGTGGAAAGGCAGAGGAGCTGAGAAACAGCCAGGAACAGAAACAGCCACTAGCCTGGATTTCATCCTGGTTTGTGTTACTCAGAAAGGTAACTATTTGACCAGGCAGATTAACTAATAGAGAAGGGAAGTTTTACAGGTCAGAGCTGCCATCTGCATGTGTTTTTTGTCTTGTCAGCAAGCGCCTGCCTTGTGCTGGAGCCTCTCAGCCTTGAAATGCAAAGCCGGTCTGAATTCTCCTGGGGTGGCCAGGTAGCACGTACTGCTGAAACACAATTAGCAGTATTTACCACCCTGGCAGGGTTGCAGTGTAAATGATGCTTAGTTTCACCGAGAAGTGTGGTGTCAAATTTAAGCAATTATAATCGTAGCTGGAGATGTGTCTGGAGAGTGTGCTGCCACCTGCACCGTTTCCACTCCACTCCAGCCTCTCTGAGGTCCCTCCCATGGGCATAGTAACTTGTCTGTGATCCCACAGCTCCGGGACATCCCCTGTGATCCTACGAGGGGTCGCTGGCAGAGAGGGCTCCGTTTGCACGCTGTTGTTGGCTGATACCTCCTGTTTGTTTTCCAGCTGCTCATGCTCCTTGGCACCGCTGATGGTCAGTCGAAGCTGACCTCTGAGCAGAATGCCATCAGCCTCTCCCCTGGCAAGTACCGCCACCTCGACCGTGCCACCAACGAAGAGCTGACCTGTGACAAATGTCCTGCAGGAACCTACGTGTCTAAGCACTGTACGAAGAGTACCTTAAGAGAGTGCAGCCCTTGTCCAGATGGGACCTTTACCAAGCATGAGAACGGCATAGAGCGGTGCCACCCCTGTAGGAAACCCTGTGAACTGCCAATGATTGAGAAAACTCATTGTACTGCCTTGACTGACCGCGAGTGCACTTGCCTGTCTGGTACGTTTCAGACGAACGATACCTGCGTCCCTTACACGGTGTGCCCGGTCGGCTGGGGCGTCCGCAAGAAAGGAACCGAGACCGAAGACGTCAGGTGCAAGCCGTGCCCTCGTGGTACCTTTTCTGATGTGCCTTCTAGTGTGATGAAGTGCAAACCCTACACTGACTGCTTTGGGAAAAACATGGTGGTTATCAAGCCCGGGACGAAGGAGAGCGACAATGTCTGTGGTTCTCCGGCATCCCTCCCGAACACGGCTTTGACTTCATCGAGCACCGAAGCGGGCGAGCAGCCCTATGAAGTTCCACCAACCGCTGATCTTCCCAAAGGTAATGTTCACCACTGAAACACAGGTGTGGTTTTCACTGAGGGATTGCGTTCCTGCCTTGGTCAGGGTTGGTGTTAGGTTGTTAAAAACAACCTGCTCTAAAGCCTGGGTGGTGCTTCTGCTTCATGGCATTGGGTTGCCCTCACGTGTATTAAACCACATTTAATAACATTTTCACTGAGCCTGCAGTCGTGATTGGACTTCTGGCTGTCCTGCTGTTTGGGCTGAAAGGACATGACTTTCCCTAGCCTTTTTTCCCATCTCTGTGATGCTGGCACAAGTCTTTGTGCAGCTGTGGTGAACCTGGGTTGGGATGCAGCAGGAAAACCCCTGCTACAGTCTCCCTGCAGCAGGGAGATTCCTGCTCTGATGGATTCACTGCTTTTGTGCCTGTGCTTTCCTTGCTGCATTTCACTCTGTACTGTGTCACAGTTTTGGTTGAATGGGAACTATTGCTGAAACAGCCCTGCAGGAGCCTGGGCTGACCTGTAACTTTTTTTCCTTCAATCTCTTAAGACAGCCTTTATGGTGATGCTTTAGCTGTGGCTGGTATCAGGGGTGCTGCAGGACTCCACCTGAGGTGGTATTCTGCGCTTCCTGGAAAGCAGCTTCCCTACAGTGTCTCAGATGAGGCATTTTAAATTAAAAAATGCAACTTTTGATGATCTGAACACCTGAGTTGGTAAATATAATAGCAGGGAGGTGTTGACAGTGGTACGCTTCCAGTGTTTCACCTCTGTTAGGTCTCACCTCTTGCCCTGACATTGGTGTATCATTGGGAGTGTACAGGAGGGTGTTTCCTGAACTTTGAAATCAACTATCGACAATTACGTCAAAGTTAAAGTGTTTTCCCTGTTTGTGTCCTGGTTAGGGTGTTTTGGGTAACCAAGCTGGGGGCAAAACCAGATACAAATACACCCACTCTCTGTCTCAACTGGGATGAGGCACAATCTTCAAAAGATGACTTTCCAAAATAATCCGTAGTTTTTGCCACAACAGTCCTTCTTCCACTTCTCAACATGCTTTGGCTCATATTTTGCATCTGGCTGGGACCTGCGAGGGGTTGGTTGATAAAGAAACTCCGTAAAGATGGAAGGTAGCTCTCGGGGAAGTTTGGTTGCTTCAGACCTATTTTGTAGTTGATTCATCTGCAGCTGCTTGCGGGGCTGATAAAAAAATATTTGTGTTTCCTTAACAAACCCAGTGGAGAGATACTAAGCCTAGAAATTGTCATGTATATTTGTACTTTTAGTCCAAATATGAAATTCCACAAATGAGCTAAAACCAATGTTCATAAACCCAAGAAAGAAAAAACAACTTGTTCAAAGTTGTTGGTTTTCTGAGAAAGGCTGAATGTGGGACAAACACAGACTGACAACATGCCTTTAGTAACTCAATTTTCTAATAAGCTGCTTCTAGCCTTAACCAGCAAGGGTCAGTTTTACCTTGAAGCTCCCTCTGTAACTGTACCCATCTGTTCCCAGAGGCAAACCTCAACTTCACCTCTACTCTTTCTCGCTGCCTGGCGTTGGGTTTCTGTCTGCTGGCCAAGCTGATGCTCAGGCAGGTCTTAGCCCGTGATGTGATGCCATATCGCATCTCCAGGGCCGTGACACTCAACTCTCCTCTCCTCCCGCAGGTCTGAACTCTTCAGTTCCCGATTTTGTCCCCTCTCCAGCGCCGCGTGCATCCAGCAGCATGGTGGAGCGGGCACGGTACTACAACGAAACCTCAGCCAACGAGACGGATGGCATCGGCAGGACCCTCATGGGCTCCGGCACCACCAGCCAGGCCCAGAGCTACCGGCACAAGCAGACCAGCCAAGCGCTGGAGAAGCAGCCATCCCTGGAGATGATGGGGGGAGAGAAGCCCAATGTCCCATACAGGCCCCCCCGGCGAGGCTCACAGAACGTCCACCAGCACTTCGACATCAACGAGCACTTGCCGTGGATGATTGTCCTCTTCCTGCTGCTGGTCCTGGTGGTGATCGTGGTCTGCAGCGTCAGAAAGAGCTCACGGACTCTGAAGAAGGGACCCCGGCAAGATCCCAGTGCCATTGTGGAAAAAGCTATTATGAAAAAGTCCACCACCCCCACACAGAACAGGGAGAAGTGGATCTATTACTGCAACGGGCACGGTGAGCAGTAGTGACTGTGTGGTGTCCTCTCCACTCCAACCCAGGACTGTGGAGGGGCTGCCCCCACAGCCAGTGACCAGTGGCTTTCCTCATTTGGTGGGTCCTGTAGTGAGGACAAAGCCCATATCATAGTTTCTCAGATGTTTCTTCATCCTGGGCTTTTCCTTCCATGGTGGGTCCCTGCTCTTGAAGGAAGGGATAATGGAAGGAGTGTCCCCTGCTCCCTCCAGCTTCTCTTTTCACCCAGCTTCTCCAGCCTTTACCCTTCTTCCTTTGGTAGAATGGTTTTGAATGAAGACTTTTTTTTTTCCCCTTTCCCTTTCCACTTTTCTTCTGTTTCACATGGTCCTTATTTTCTCGGTGACTCAAGCATAGATCTGGTTGTCTTTCGTGTAGTCCTTTATCCCCTCACCCCTGTCTGATTCTGGAAGGCTGAGTCATCCCCCTCCTCTTGGCACTGCCTCAATTTCAGTTCTTAGCCCTAAATCCCAAGTGCTGGCTTGTGTCCCAAGCCTTTTGCCCACGCTGGAGCCAGAAAGGTTATCCTTAAAGGTTGAGCTGTGGATGTGTACAGCTGCGTGAGCGTCATCAGGTCTGCCTGGACTCTCTTTTTGATAGTGTTTCCTGTTCATTTAGTTTATGATATACTGTCAGCTTTCCGATGAGACTTTAAAGATGACATGTGATGATCTTCAAGTTGAAATTTGTAAAAATCAGTGATAAACTAAGGGTGGCATGACTGTGAGCACCAAGCAGCCATGATTTCCCTAGTGGGATGCACAGTTCTTCCTATGCAAAGCTCCCGTGGCAACTTTGGCTCTCCCTTATCCTGTGCAGGCTGAAAAGTCATTACTTTGGGTTGATGTTGCTCAACCTTAAACATCCGTTCACAGTTAACCTTTAGAAAAGCACATTTAACAAGCGGGGGGGCAAACAAAGAATGGGTTGAACAAAGATTAGAAGGTTTAAGAGAGATCGGTACTTGATGAAAGTCATCCTTGAGTGCTCAAGTACAAGGCAAAGAAGGTTTTGAATAGGGTGTCTTTTGTCATGTTCTCTCTTCACCTTCCTGCTGATTAATAGACCTACACTTTGTTTGCCTTCATTAATTCATTTATACAACCAGTAAGGTCTTGTTGGAAGTGGTTTTCTGCCTTCTCTTATGTTTGTGTTGCTTATCAGTTCCCTTTTAACTCTTTTGTGTTCTTGGGCTGCAGTTTCTTAAACTTTTTTCTGGTTTTGATAACTTTTTTCCCATAACCCCTGCATTCCATCGTCCCTAAAATCTGTGGCCCCCAAAACATGGTCTGTGAGACCATGATGAGTGATCTGCAATGGAGTTGCCGAACCTTATTAGACATCCTTGTTGGTGGGCACTGCCAGGAATACGTGGGTTTGGCCATGATTCATAGGTCAGAAAGGAGTGGTTGTTACTAACTTGTAGTAACCCTTTCCCCCAAGACTTTAATTAGCAGTTGGTTGAATTTCTGATGCTTTCATGTTCCTTGAAGCCCCTTAGAGCAGGGTGGTTTGTACTGGACAAGGAATGCTCGAGTGCAGGAACCAGACTATGCTGCTTTGAGGGGGTGCAGCTCTGGATTCCATCCTGGTGTTTCAGACCATGCTGAAGTGTCCCTGCTGCCTTCTGGAAGCCACAGTAGAGCTGCCTTTGTGGGCACTGCTGTGTGGTGGGTCACTAAGCATGATTCAGGTTAAAGAATCCATGCAGGTAGGAGAAGGTTCACGTGGAGAGCAATGACCTGTTTTAACCCATTTAGATAAAACCTCACCTCCCAGATCTTGTCATCCTTTGGGGGACAGCGTCATTCACGTGTCATCCTGTGCTTCCCAGGGTGAGTTGTTTCAGCCTTCTCTGTCACATAAATGGCTGCATCAATTTCGCAAGATCCTTACTAAGTTTTCCCTTAGTCTTGGGAAATAAGCTGGATGTAACAGCAAAACCACACTTAGGTGATAAACCAGCTTGGTGTGATTGAACCTCTCCGATCTGGAGGTGAATGGCTCCATTGCTCCCAGTCATTCCTGCAACAGTCACGCGGTTCCCTCTTGTCATGGGTGGCTTCATGACTTCCTCCTGCCACCGAATGTCCTCAGATGAACTTTGTGCAATCAAGGCAGGCAAACGGGCACACACCAATTAATGCTTTGTCTTGCTTTTAGTGCAAACCAAATCATGTTGAGTGAGCTGGAAGGGCCTTGCTCATTAGCTCTTATTTGGTGGTGCTGCTCTGCCGTGTCAGAATGGAAATTATTCTCCTCTGTGGTGCTGCATAAATCCCTCTCTGCCTTTCCTGTTGAAATGTCTGGCTCTTAAGACTGTTTACTTGAAAGGAGAGGTGTAGTGCCATAAAGGAATTGACCTTTTATTTAATAACTGGCTGTACAGCTGAGATGTTCTGCAGAGCTGCTGCGTCATGGCTTAGCTTTCTGCTGCTCCAACAATGTTTGTTCCCAAATCATGCTTCATCCTGAAGCAGCGTTTCAGACAGGGGCGAGTTCAGTGAGGAACAAACTTCAGGCTGTTGCAGAAGCGAAATCTTTCCCCTCCTGTTTTGCTGTGTGGATCCCTCCATGGTAAGCAACCAGAGCAAAGCCTCCTGAGATGTGAGGACCACAGCTGCTCTCCAGGTTCAGGTGCCAGCCTGTTTTGTGGTTGTACTAGGGATGTACAGAACAATCAATTAGTGTGTGAACTATCTTTGTGGCTGTGGGTGAAGCCCCTGGGCTGGCTGCTGGGCATGCATCCACATCTGTATGACCTCCATCCAGAGGCTGGCTGGCACACCAGCAAGGGGCTGAGGCGTGTTTATTGCCTGTTTTTGTAGCTCTTGCAAACAGTCTACCCCTACTTGTTCCTAGTTTACCATCTCCTCCCTCCAAATCCTTTCAGTAAACAGCTTTAACCTTTGAAAGGAAAGTCCGGGTCTGACAGAGGCACTGGAGCCTCTCCTCAGAGGAGCTGTCTTGGGATCCTGCCCTCACACTGGCAACCCCCCTTAGCCTCCTGAGGCACCAGGTTGGCATCCAAGGCTTTGCCTCTTTGGGGATTTTATTACTGATTGCTCCAAGGCCATGGTTGCTGGGTGAAGCGTGGTCAGGGTGGCACTAGCTCTGCTCTGTGCTGGAGCAAAGACATGGTACTGTGGTTGGGCTCCTTACCAAAAGAGGAGGGGTTTAGAGTGGAAGCAGGGGCTCAGATTCTTACCAAGTTCCTGAAGAGACTTGATTCCTGAATTGTTTAAATAATTGAGATGGATGTGTGATCCTGATGGGCAGTTGTTGTCAGGAGGAGGTTCACTTGTCCTCATCTCCCCATGAGCTGGTATCTGTGCCCTATCCTCTCTCTGGTCATAATGCATACCTTAAATAACAGCTCAAACATAAAAATAGAAGTAGCTTGGGACGCTGGTGTTAAAACTAGACCTGCGTCCTTAGCATGGATATGTTCCAGCCAAGGCAGCAAATGCCAGTGCTTCTCACTGGATTAAATGGTTCGGAGGTGTGGGAAGAGCTTGGAATGACTAATGGCCTGAGTTAGCAGCCAGCCTACCTCCATGTCTGTCCTTGTGTCCATCCTCACAACAGGGGCTGTCCAGAGAGATTGAGAAGGTAGAACAGTGTAGCTGTGGTTGGAGAAGCTGGACCTCTTGCTGCCTCAGCTGGCTCTTACTTTGCAGCCCTGCAGACAGGAATCCAGCAGTTGACAGTTTGTCAAAGTTTTCCCGAGAAATTGTCCACGTGGTGCCTGAGTGACATGGGTACAGGGCTGATAGGGCTCTGTGGTTTAACCTTGTATGACTTCTGTCTTTTAGAAGATTGAGGATAACCTACAGACTGGGCTCGTGCCTTTATTTTAGCAAATACCCATTTCCTTTCTTCAGATGTTTCCAGAGGTGAGGAAATGAGCTTGCAGAAACCTTTCAGTAAAAGCTGAGCATTGGAGCCTGTCTCTCAAATGCCTTGGAAATGCCAGATTTGCCATCAGTCTATGCCAAAGATGGGCTTGAATTCTTTCTGCAGAAATTGCTGATGCTGTTGCCTTTGGCTTTCAAACATTTAGTAGCAGAGGATGAAAGACAAAGACTGTAAAATGTTAGGGTAAAACCTGTGTGTAGAAGCAGCTGTCTGAAATGATATGCCAGGAGGCAAGAAAAGAGTTTGGTGGTTTTTGTTTTTTGGAGTTGAAAGAGTGAAGAACAGATCTTGGCCTGGTGTGAGATACCACTTCCCTTTTATTTTTCTTCAAGTCTTGTAATTGCATATTATTGCAGTGGGTGGTGAGAGCAAAGCCAGGAAGCCTCTGGTTAAATAATCAGAGAAATTAACTGTTCTGCAAAAGCCGTTTGCAGCTGGGGTGGAGCTGAGGCTTGACTGCATGTAGAAGAACATGTGCTAAAAATGGCTCAAAATCCAAGTGGGGAGTTGAGATGTGATGCTGGAGAGATGGGCAGTGTTGGGATTTGGGGGTCCTGATTAGTCAGTTGTCAGCACATTGGGGGCCAGGATCTTCTTGGTTGGTGATTTGTAGGGAGTAGTCCTTGGCTTGCATCCTGGTTGCTGAGGGAGCAGGGCTAGGCTTGAGCTTGGTCTGCTCTCAAGGAAGTCACCGAGGGTGTTGAAAGGGGACCACATCCTTGTACCTCGGAGAGCCTGCAGGTCCAAAGCATCTCCATGTGGGTATAACCAGTGGGGGTGTGGGGATGGCTGGGTCAATGCAGGCTGGTCCTCAAATGGAATCAGGTACTCATTTATGGTTAATTGGAAGATGCTTATCAGAGTAAAACTACATGATTCTTTGCAAGAGACAGCACATTAAGGTTATGAGTGGGCTTTTTAAGTCAGTCTTTTCTAGAGATCCATCACCTAATGAAGGGAAGCAAGTGCATGGAAACAGCCCAGCTGAAGATGTTATTCCTCAGGCCTATTTAACTGCTACTCTGAATAAGGAAACTCTGCTGCTGATTTGGCACTCATGGGTCTATGGGGTCTAAAGTAGCTGGATGCTACTTTAGGACCCCTCCTTAGTGCTTGTGTGGGTAAATGAGATTAAAGCCTCTTATTGCAATGTTTTTGTTTTGTAGAGGTAGTTTTCCTTGTGATCAGCTCCTGAACCAGGTCCCTGCTGGTGTCAGGAACATCATGCTGGGAGGCCCAGTGAGGATAGGGGAGCTGCTGTGGAAACAAACCTCTGGGGGCTCCTCTGCACCTCTGCAGAGCATGAGGAGGAGTGGTGGGGTTAAAAGCTTCACCAGCCTCAAACTGTGGTGGCCTTGAGGTTTTGTGCCCAGGCCACAGGTGGGGCAGAGATGCCCAGAGCCTCTCAGGAGGGCAGGTGTGCCCGTTGTTGCTGACATAATTCGGTAACCGCAGCTATGCCTGGAGAGGAACAGCCCTGGGCTTGTGTGCAAACCCTAATTCAGCTCTGGCAGGCAGAGCATGAGATGAGGGATTCATGTCTGTCCACCTGCCAAAACAGACAGGCGGAAGGTGTTGTGTTTGTTTTTGTTTTCCAAAGCAATCTCTCCTTTGGCATCTGCAGCTTAATGATGTGCAGATGACTGCTGGTCCTCTGATGACAGCCTGTCCACCTCTGCAGGGTGAGACCAGGCAGAAGGGGAGGTGCTTAAATTGGAAGAGGCAGGAGTGTGCTAGGCACCACAAGGAGTATGGATGCTCCCTCACTGGAGTTTGTTCTGCTGCATTTGGTGCTGTGTTTGCTCCTACACAGGCACAGTGCTCTGCTCCGGGTGGGATGGAGCAACTCTTCATCTGCAGCACAAACCTCTGCCAGGGGAGTGTCAGGGTGGCATCCGGTGAGTTCAGAGCACCATCTCCCTCAAACTACCCAATGTAAAACATTGCTCACGTTTGCCCAAAAATCATCTTGTCCTTTTGGGAAGCTACGTGATTTCCAAAGGGCATGTGCAAGAGCTGGCCAGGGCTTCATGATGAAAGGGAGCCTTGGAAAGTGCAAATGTGGGAGGCTGCTGTTGTGCTTAGAGAGGAAGAAACCTAATCATGTGCAGGTTTTATCATCTCCTGTTCCTCAGCCTTATTGCATTAGGACCAAAGACTGGTGCTAGATCACTTTTAATGTGTGTTGCTACATGAGCCATCTATCTGCAGCATGCACAGGGCTGTGGGGAGCTGCCCTGGGAAGCTGGAACATTTGCTCCCAAATCTGTTTCAGAAAAGAAGAGAAAACCCAAATTATCCCCTGGTCAAAATTCCTGGGTGGCCCCTGTATTAATTTAATGAGGGATTGGGATTTGTGCCTGCCCATTAAGGTGTAGGGCTGAGTGTGGGAGGCAGGACAGCTCTGCAGGAGAGGAGAATTGTCCTTGTAGAAAACCAGTGTGAGCCCAGGGTGTTTTTGCCAAAAACCCTACACCAGTTTCAGTGCCTGGAGGGCTGTGATTTCGCACATCAGTGAGGCTCTCACACATCACTCCTCGAATAACAAGGTTGTATTTTTTTTTGTTGTTTTTTTCCTCGCTCTCCAAGACTGGGAGAAAAAAAAAGCAGGAGGTGAATTTAATCCTTGGGTTGGCATCTGTGGGCGTCTGGATATTTATATGGCTCTGGCTGTAGCAGTGTGTGTGCTCAGGGTTACCAGCTGTCCCAGAGGGTTATAATGAAGATTAACTCCGCAAAGGCCGTTTAAAATTTAATAATTACATAAAATACTTATGCTGGCCATTCTCATGCAAACTAAAGCAAGTCCACTCTGTGGGTTCCTGGTGTAACATCCTGTGGTGGTGGGCAGGAGCTCAGATGGGTCCCGGGAGGGTTGGACTAAGGGGCTGTTACAGAGGTGACTTCCACATAATGTATTGGGAAAGGAGGTCTTGTCTTGTGCTGATCCTTAAATTCCTGGGTTGGAAACATGTTCATAACTGCATGTGGCTGATCACAGACCTCTCTCCACTGCCTGGTTTGGTTATTTTCCAGACATGTTGTAGAAAATAATTGTTAGAAGTCCCTTTCTGCCTTGCATGATTTTCGGTTTTGCCTTAAAAAAAAAACCAAAACAAAAAACTGCCAACATAACATTTTGTGGTTTGTTTCCCAAACAGCTCTTGCTAAGGATATGAATCACTGGCTCCTGAGAAGGTCTGATAGCAGCCCTGCCCTCCATGGTTGGGAAAGCTGCCGTATCACTAAAACATCTTCCAGAGTGTGTCCTTTCCTTCTGTCTGACAAAGGTTCTTGTTAGAATCATGGAAAGGTTTGGGTTGGAAGGGACCTCCAGCAATCATTTTGTTCCCACCCTCCTGCTGTGGGCAGGGATGCCAACCACTAGACCAGACCCCATCCAACCTGGCCTTGAACACTTCCAGGGCTGGGGCAGCCACAGCTTCTCTGAGCTGCCTGTTCCAGGGCCTCATCACCCTTACAGGGAAGAATTTCTTTTGAATCTCCAATCTAACCCTTCCCTCTTTCAGTTTTAGGCCATTCCTTCTTTTCTGCTT
Organism: Erpornis zantholeuca; assembly: GCA_013400515.1. Lineage (NCBI taxonomy): Eukaryota > Metazoa > Chordata > Aves > Passeriformes > Timaliidae > Erpornis > Erpornis zantholeuca. Next base: position 116,183 of record VZTN01019832.1, on the reverse strand, counting down.
GTCCTGTCACTGCATGCCCATGTTCAAGGTCCCTCTCCAGCTCTCCTGTAGCCCTTTTAGGTGTGGACAGGCTGCAGTAAGGTCATCCTGGAGCCTTTTCTTCTCTAGACTGAACAAACTCTCTTTTTAGGAGAGGTGTTTCAGCCCTCTGACCATTTTTTTTGCCTTCTCTGGACCTGATTTTACAGGTCCACATCCTTTTTATGTTAGGGACCCCAGAGCTGGACACAGCGCACCAGCATCTCCGAGTCCTTGGCAGAGCTGCTCTCAGCCCCTTCATCCTCCAGCCTGTGCCAATAACTGGTGATTGTGCTGACCCAGGTGCAGGACCTGACACATCTTCAAACCTCCTCATTTAGGACCTGAAGTATATTTTGAGAGGCAGGGGAGGAATTGGGTTTCCAATAACCTCCTGGTTTTGCCAGTGGTTGGTGGAATTTTTGCATTTTGCAAAGGTATTTGTGTTGTGCACTTGAGATTTCTGAGTCCTGGTTTGGCTGAGCTGTGGTATCTTGTCAGCAGGAGTGTGGATGTGCCGCATCCTGGCTCACTTGTACAGGCTCTCAGTGTGTGCTCAGACATAAAAATAGGCTGCTATGGCTGTGTTTCACATGAGTCAGGAGGATATTTGGAGGAGGGAGGTGGGCTGAGCTCAGGAGCAGAGCTGGCTTTGCAGTGATTTGGAGCTTTTATCTGGGTGTAGGGGAGGGTTGGGCTGCATCACTGTGGTTTTTCTGTCTGACTTGTGTGTGCCCTTGGGCTGTGCTCTCTGTCTGTGATGCTTCATCCAGCCTGCCTGTCACAGTCAGGATTTGTCACAGCATGTGGTGCACAGATAAATATTGCCCATCTCTGGAATACCTCTGTCAGCATGTAGGTGGTGGAAGCTCCAGGTGCTCCAGCTCAGATTGGTGCTGGGGATGGTGGAAGTCAGTTCCCCCAGGTGTCATGGGTGAGCTGGTGGGACCTGCCGCTGGTGATGAAGGGCTGGAGCCTGGAGTCTCCTGAAATCCAGCCTTTCATGAAGCTGTCTCTGGAACTTTGGGCTGATGAGCTGCTCACTCCATGAAACCGTGTATGCCATAGGTCCTGGGAGATCTCCTGAGCTTTCCTTCCCAGCTGTATGAGGCATCTATAAAACTTGAACTGATGTGTCAATCCTTTTCTATGCACTGTGTCCCTTCATTACTAGTGGGGTGAAAGGACACGTGGCTTGGGGGTGCTCTGAGCATGAAGTTTCCCCTTAAAGGTGGCGTTTTCTTAAGGAGCACTCTTGTGAAAAACACCAAATGTTGTTTGACTTGAACTCTGAGAATGGAAACAATGACATCTCATTTGTGAAAGGGTGGGGAGAGGAAGGAGCCTCAGCATCTCTGTGGCTGTGGTTTGACTTCGGGGTGTCACCTTGGTGGGGCAGCTGTTCCTCTGCTCTCACATTTGCTTGAAGATGTGAAAAAATAATGGCAGAGAAGAGAAGTGGTGCCTCGGAGGTGCTGTATGTGAGCGTGCCAGTGCTGCTGGTCACGGCCCCACACCGCACTGGCTCCTTGCCCTGCTTGAGGCCAAATGATGCTGAAGAACTGGGTCCGCATCCAACCTGCAAATAGCACGGCTTGGGAGACCAGTGAGGCTTGTCCAGAACAAGGCATTAAAGCTCAGCCAAGTCCCAAGTGCGTGTTTGATGACCACTTTGACGTGGAAGGACTGATTGCTCTGTCTACATCAAGCTATACCGCAGTGAGGCAGGGCATATCTGAAGGAGCAGGAAATGGGTGGGAAAAATCTTGAACTAGATTCAAAACAAGCAAGTGGAAGTCACTGAATAAACTGAAACTGTGTTTATGGGGAAGATGAGACAGAGGTGAGAAGTGTCCAGAGAAGAGCAATGAGGCAGGTGTGAAGGGGCTGGAGCACAAGTCTGAGGAGGAGTGGCTGAGGAAGATAGGGGTGTTTAGCCTGGAGAAAAAGAGGCTCAGGGGGGATCTAATCCCTCTCTAAAACTACCTGACAGGAGGTTGTAGAGGAGTGGGACCCTGCCTCTCCCGAAAAGTCCTCCCTTCAGCTCAGCATCTGTGTAGATGAGCTGGACTTTTGTTTGCTCATGCCACTCTGGAGGCATTTGTCGATTTCCAGACTTGTCTCCATTTGTCCCAGTTTGCCCTGGCTGTAGATGTGCCTGGCTGTGCCTGTGTTCCCATGTGTGTATGTAATCCCTTGCTCTTCTCACTGGCCTGTTCACAACATGTTGGTATTGTCCTGGCTTGAAGGAGTGGTTATCACCATCTTAAAATATTAGGGGGCTATATGGTGTAGCCCAGCACAACATTTAGAGATTTGCAGTGTTAAGATAATGGCAAATGAAATTCCACCTGCTCAGGTACCTAAGACACATATGGATGTCCTGGATCCTTCAGATCTGTCCTTGCCTGTTCTGGGCTGACCATGGAAAACGCAGCTCAGCTGGATGCAGCTATGGGTGATCCTCTCTAATTCTGCTATCTGAGGCGTGGGCAAAGCTGGGCGATCAGTGGTGATGGTTCCTGATAGGATGATGGAGAGGGGTGATGGTGTCCCCCACTTCAGCAGCAGGATGGTGACAGCTCTCCCAGGCTGCTCCTGTGATAAAAAAGGCGGATGACACAGGCTGTGGCAAGCTCGGAGCAGCTTTAGCATAGCACCAGTGTGGCTGTGACCAGCCTCATGTGGGAAGCATGAAACAGATGGGTTAAGCACCATCTCTGCTGAGCTTGGCCACTTGGGATTGCCTGTGGTCTGAAGGTCTTTGAGCACCATCTCCAGCCCTGGTGTGCAGTTGAGTATGGTAGGAGAAGGTCTACATGGTTCAGAGAGAGGGAGAAGATCCAGGATCTAGGCTGGAGCTGGGATTTTTGCTCCATGCACTGTGGTAGGCACCTTTCCATCCGAGCAGGATGCTCCAGCACTCGTAGTGCTCTGCAGAGTAACTTTAAGGACTTCTGGAAGTATGGAAGTTGTAGGATGGTAAGCTTATCATAAGCATTACCATTTTATTTTAGCGTGAGCAGTAATACTTGGCAGCGTGCAGTCGCAGCTTGTCATGTAATGGGTTTAATCTTATTTTTTAAGAACAGAGGGAGCAGTGTTTTTCTTACTGACTGGAGCCAAATCTGCACTCTCGACTGCGTCTCTTCATATCTCTCTGGGGTTTTGTTTGCACAATATTGTAGTGGATGTAGCGAACATATGGGCCTTAAATTCATTTAATAGTTACAAGAAAATGAGTTTAAGGTTCTTATAGTATTAAGGTAGACTTTTCCAAATTCATTTTTAATGGAACATTTGTTCTCCAAAGATTATTACGCACCATTAAGTCCTCTGCTGCCTGGTGTGTTCTCGTGCCCTGGGATGTTATTGCCAAGGGATATAAACATGTTTATGGGCCCAATTTATTGAACGGTGAGATTAAATATACTAAACTTGAAAATGTCAGTAGGAGCATGAGCGCTTTGTCATAAATCCTGAGCGAGAACATTTGGACATAAATGTCGTGCTGCCGCATAAAACCAGCGCAAATCAAGTTGCGAGCAGCTGAAAACTTCTCTCACCAGTACAGCAGCTGTAAACACTGGGGTTTGTCAGCATTAAATACGTACATGGGAGCAGGTACTATATGGGTTTTTCCTTTTCTGGGCTGACTAGATGTGCCACACGGGGGTCATAAACCAGCAAATTATGTTTTAATGCTTCTGTGTGCTTGGTGTGTGTGGGAGTGGGTGTGGGCAAAGCTCCCACCCACCATAACTCATTGTCTCACAGCAGGGCAGCACTGGCAGGGAGACCTGGTGCTGTTCATTTGATGTGTGTGTGTACATAAAAAAATGGGCAGCATTATGTCTCTGTGTGTATATATATATATATATGTATGTATATCAACCTAGCAAAAAAATAATTCCTGAATATGAGAGTAAAGAAGCTCTGCAAGATTTATACAGTGAGATAACGACTTAAATACTGTGTATATATGTACCTATATATATCTCTGTAACTTACATAAGTTATCTATATATGGATATATAATAGGCAGTACCAGACATGCTCACCCCTCTTTGCATTGCTGTAATTACTTTGGTGCACAAGCCTTGCAGAGCTTTTTCTACTCTTGTATTCACTTCTTTTTTTACTTATTTTTTCTTCCTTTATCTCCTGGATTGAGTGATAAAATCAAGCAGCGCTGTATAAATCTGGCATTTTGCTGCTTTTATGCCAAAAGCAGTTGGATTTGCTGCTTTAAAGGACCTGACTCCAAACCGAGTTGTCTTTTGGGCTTCTTCATAACCTGGGTATGTAGTATCAGAAGGCACAAGGTCTTGGGTGCCAGTGTGTGGTCTGAGCTGCCTGTCCTTCTGCACAGCCACCCTGGATCCAAAGTCATGGAGGGAGAGGAATTGGGGATTTGTCTGGAAGCAGGAAGTTCTGTGCCCTGAACCAAGGGCCGCTGGGTCTTCACCTGAGTAAGGGGAAGCCAGGCTTAATTTCTGCTACACTATTGTAATGCAATGGGCGCCACTACCTAATGATCTGAGTCACATCAGTAACCCCAGGGTAAATCCCAACAGCAGTTTCCCAGCCTTTCCTCCACAGTTAGAACCAAGCCCTGTGGTTGGCTTGGGTTTTTTGGGTGGGCTGCATCCCCCATGCTGGGCTTGGGGGTCAAGCTTTTCTGGAGGAGAAGCCCCAACTCTCACAACTCCATGAGAGATGGTACAAACACGTGTCCGTTAACAGCTGGGGAGGGAGGTGTGGTGGTTGTGGTGGGAGGAGGGTGGGGAAGTACAAAATGTGGTTTGCACTTTGGTGTTCCTGATTTAGAGCAGGTTTAGCACCGTCTGTGGCTGCTCCAAGAACTGTGGGCTCATGGCTGAGTTAATCTAGTTTGGAAGTGAAAACTAAAGTCTATATATAGCAGGTTTGATACGCTTTCCTTAAGTGAGAAGAGGTTTGGTCAGAAATATCTTCACGAAGCTTTATGTTTTTTATATATTTATTTTCATAAGTGTGTATATACATACATATATATAAAATACCTATATATATAGATATACAGAAGTATGTATAATATATACACAGATATACACAAATACATAAAAAAAGATATCAGGCTGAATAGATACTTTATATGTGTGTGCATATTGTATTGGGTTTGAATGGTCAGGTTTTGGTAGCAGGGGGCTACAGGGGTGGCTTCTGTGAGAAACTGCCATGTCTAAGAGAGCCAATGCCAGCCAGCTCCANCACTTTGGTGTTCCTGATTTAGAGCAGGTTTAGCACCGTCTGTGGCTGCTCCAAGAACTGTGGGCTCATGGCTGAGTTAATCTAGTTTGGAAGTGAAAACTAAAGTCTATATATAGCAGGTTTGATACGCTTTCCTTAAGTGAGAAGGGGTTTGGTCAAAAATATCTTCACAAAGCTTTATGTTTTTTATATATTTATTTTCACATAAGTGTATATACATACATATATATAAAATACCTATATATATAGATATACAGAAGTATGTATAATATATACACAGATATACACAAATACATAAAAAAAGATATCAGGCTGAATAGATACTTTATATGTGTGTGCATATTGTATTGGGTTTGAATGGTCAGGTTTTGGTAGCAGGGGGCTACAGGGGTGGCTTCTGTGAGAAACTTCCATGTCTAAGAGAGCCAATGCCAGCCAGCTCCACGATGAGCCCACCAGTGTCCAAGGCTGAGCCCATCAGGGATGGTGGGAGTGCCTCTGGGACAACAGATTTTTTAAAAAGAGGGGCAAAAAAACCTGGTAACTTCAGCCAGTAGCGAGATGAGTGAGAACATGTGAGAGAAATAGCTCTGCAGACAGCAGGGTTAGTGAAAAAGGAGGGGGAGAAAGGAGGCAATGTGGGAGCAGGTTTGCTGGCAGGACCTGTGGAAGGGAGCCATGGCAGAGCAAGGGAAGAGTGCGAGAATTCCTCCCCCTGAGGAGAAAGGAGCAGCAGAGACAATGTGTGATGGACTGACCAAAGATCCCATTCTTTGTCCCCCTGCACTGCTGATGGGAGGAGGGAGAGAATACAGGAGTGAAGTTTAGGCTGAAAAAAAGAGAGAGGTGGGTGGGAAGAGCCTGAGTTTTTCTCATTACACTATTCTGCTTTGATTAGCAAAAAGTCAAACTGATTTCCCCAAGCTGAGTCTGGTTTCCTGGTCATGGTCACTGGTGAGATATCTCTCCCTGCCCGTATCTCAACCTGTGGGCCTTGTGTTATATTTTGTGATATTTTCTGTCCCCTGCCCAGCTGAGGAGAGCAGGTATAGAACAGCTTTGGTGGGCACCTGCTGTCCAGGCCAAATGCATATATGTACACACATCTTTATAAAATATCTATATAATACATAGACATAAAAATGTGCACCACATATCTGTGTGTATATACACATGTACACACATATAAGAAAAGGATATCTATATCAGTCTGTATAGCTTTTATAAGGTTTTTTTTGTGTGTATATATCTGGCTATGCCAGAGCTGTGAACTGAAGGTGCAGTTGGGAGATTTGATCTAAACTGCATTAGAAATTGTTACATTTTAGGCCAGCTGGAAAGACCCTGGTTATGGTATTCTTCTGTAAGCAGCTATTTTTGCTGTTGTGCCTGCACAGGGAAAGAGAAGTGCTCCGTGTAGCCATGGGGGCACACTGGCTCGGGGGGAAACATGAGGTATGGTTATCTCTCTGGAAAAAGTGAGTTTCTCTTTGCAGCTCACTGATGCTGACCCTTCATGTTGCTGTTTGAAACAAGGTGTTGCTCAGCTTGATAAAACGGAGTTAATTAGTTATTTTGGAGGAGATATGGCTTTATTTGAAGGTTTAACTCCTGACCTCTAGTAGACTCAAGGATAAGTGTGCTGTTTGCATTGCTCCCTGGCCTACACAGAGAAAACCCTCACTGTCTTGAGCCAGGATGTCTCAAGTGCTTTTCTGGGGGAAACTCTGCCTTTTTGCTCTCTGGTTTCCTACTAGATCTTCCATTCACCCAATGCTCACCTGCTGAGTGTCTCCCACCCCATGACTTGAGTCATCTCCTCTGTCTGCACTGGAAGTGGCTCTGATTGCAATCCTAGCTGCTTGTTATGGAAATACTCATCTTTATAGAGGTGCTTTGGTGACTCACCTCTTAATCCAGCTCTATTTCAAGGCAGTGGCTTCGATGCAGGCCTGTGGGTGAGTGTGTGCTCTTCTGCCCTCTTCCTGCTGCCCTGTGGTGGCTGAGTACCCAGGGTCTTCCTGTGCTGAAGAGTGCAGGAAATTTTACAGTTAAATTATCGGTTTTAGAGTGCGTTGGATTAACTGATGGGTCTGTCACCCTTTACATGCATAACAGCTGTTGAGCATGTTATGGGTGCTGCTTCTCTGCGGCCCGAACTCATAAAAGATCTTAAAATAATAATAATATTAACATCAAAATATCAAAGACCTACCCAAGAAAGGCAAAGCGTGGCCATTTGGGGATGAGAGAAGCTTTGCTAGTGCTGATGCCTGCAGACCTCCCTGCCTCACCTGTGGCTTCTCTACCCCACAGGCATCGATATCCTCAAGCTGGTGGCGGCCCAGGTGGGGAGCCAGTGGAAGGACATCTACCAGTTCCTGTGCAACGCCAGCGAGCGGGAGGTGGCGGCGTTCTCCAACGGCTACGCGGCCGACCACGAGCGCGCCTACGCCGCCCTGCAGCACTGGACCATCCGCGGGCCCGAGGCCAGCCTGGCCCAGCTCATCAGCGCGCTCCGCCAACACCGCCGCAACGACGTGGTGGAGAAGATCCGCGGCCTCATGGAGGACACCACGCCGGTAACGCCGGGCTGGGCTTTGGTGCAGGGCACACCTTGTGAGATCCGGTGGCGTGGAGCGTGGCTGTGGCCACGAGTTACACTCTTGTAGTAGCTCTCTCTCTCTTCATGGAGCTCCTTGGGGGCTGGTGCTGAAGTTGTGCGTTGGTTTTGAGCAAGGCTTTGCCAAAGTTTGCCTCAAATCTCTCAGTGTTCTGATGAGCTCTAGAGTCCCATGTGCTTTGCATGTATCTTTGAAGATCACCAGGAGGATGTGGTACCTGAGCCCTTGTGCCAGGAACATGGAGGGAAACCTGCTCCTCCTTTAAACCTGCTCTCAAATGCCGTGGATTTGTGAGAAGAGCCAAGTATCCTTGAGCACTTGAGGAAGTGGTGCTTCCTCAAGATGGTGACTGGTGGAATGGAGGATGCCATGCATGCAGTCTTCCAGAGCTGTTGCTCTTCTTTGGCAGCTCTGGCCTTAAACCGTCCCATATTTCGGGAGAATAAATAAATTGCTGCAGGAAATTCTGCAGTAGGCTCTTGGCCAGATGTAAGTCATCAGGAGGTGCTTCAGTGACCTTTGCAGATTGTTTTGGCCACCGCTGCCTTACCTGTTTCAGTTTTTGGCTCTGATAACTCAGTGGGCTCCTAGAAGTGTTTGTAAAGATGATGAGTGGGGCTTTTTCTGAACATGGAAGCCAATGGGACAAGATACAGATGGAGGTGGAGGTGGTTGAGGCACAGCTCTTCCCCCTATACTGGTTGGTAAAATATTTCCCATTGCCTCAGCAGTGACCCAGACCCAAAAAGGAGAGGTGGGTGCTTGCAGACCTCTCTGGGCTCTTGGTGAGGACCTGGCAAGGTGGACCTTCACTCACAATAGAGCTTCTGAAGCAGAGCATTTATCAGGGCAGGGTATTCCCAAATCCTGTTTTGACCATCACAAACATCCCCCTATATGAGGGACTGTGATCTCTTCACTGTGTCACATAAATTATTTGGTTTACTGTATGAAACACCTTGTTCCCTTGTGACCGTTGTGTGAAATCACAACTTGGAATGTGTTGGCAGGAGCCCTGGGCTTGTGTTTCTGTGAGACCCTGAGTCAGGTGTGTGCTGAGCATCCTGCCTAGATCTTGGATAGGTCTTGCTCAGTTGCTGTTTTTTCTTTTCAGCTCTTAGTAACTAGGCAGCATGTGGCCTTCTCATTGATGGAAAAAATAAAATTAAAAACCCAAGACAAAGCTTTCTTTAGGGAGAGAAGAGAGGGAGAGAAAATTACCACTTGCACATGTGAATTGAAGTTCCTGGCATGTGCAGTGTCCCAGAAGGACATGTTGTCCTTGTGCTCTCCTGGAGCAGGTAGTAACCTCTGTTTGTAGTTACTGCTTTGACTTTGAATACTGTGACAAAGCTCTGGGCAAGGACATTTGATAAAACATGGGGCCTGTTCCTCAGCATGATGCATAATTAACAGACTTGGGCTGTGCAGTGCTGAATGCCCCTGGCTCTTTTGGCCAAGACCATCAGGTTGTGCTTATCAAACAGAAATGCAGGTGGTGGCTCCAGGAGCAGGGTTTATGGGGTGACCTGTCAGGGTGGAGGACTTGTGGAGTAATCACAAGCTGTGCCCATAACTCTGAAAATACAGCAAGCAGATGTTCCAGAGAATGAGCAAACCCAAATCTCAAGGATAACTGTATGCAAGTCTCCTGGACTTCCCAAGCAGCTTTCCTGTGTCTCTTTGTTTTTTTGACACAGTGTGTTGTCCTCTCCACTGTCCAGCACACCTGGACCCTGGTGTGGTTCCCCATCAGTTTCACTTGTTTTTCTAGAAATGGGTAGAACTGGACTGTTGATCTTTTGAGCAGGTGTCTCGAGTCCACATAAGAAATATGGCTTATTTCAGCAGAGGAGCTGTTTTTTAACAAATTCGCCCAAGCTGTCACATCCTTTTTCCTGATTTATCTGGTTGGGCTTTTTCAGATGAGCATCCCTTGTGATCAACCTTGGGAGCTGGACATTCCCCTGCTCCTGAGATTGTGGAGCTGTGTGTGGGATGTCACAGCCTGGCAGCACCTCAGGGTACAGATGCAGCACAGCAGCACATTGTGTTTCTGTGAGGTGCTGCCTGCTGGAACCTGTCAGCTGGCTCTTGCACTTTGGATGTGGGTGGTGAAACAATGGCCCTGCAGGGGATGCAGGAGGCTGCTTGTGCATGGGAGACCAAATCCCTGGAGAATTGTGCTGGTGGTTCATCATCATCACAGCAGTCCAGGAAGCCAAGAGTTCAATGTCAAGAGCAAGCATGAACGTCAATATTTGGGTTTTTTTTTAATCTGCTGGTTGGAAAGCCTTTAATTAGTGCTAATTGAGGTTTGACTCTGGGTGATTTGTCTATCCAAATGCAGACAAATCGGGGCAGTTTCTCTCTGCACCAAATTGCTTTGATCCACAGGAGGAGGTCACCCTGTTGGTGGCAAGAGTGGGGGTTGTGCTCTCCAGCCCTGCAGAAGGAGTCTTGCAAAAAAACCCAGCAAAAAAGAATAAAAAGAATTCGTGGTGCTGTGGAGGGAGTGAGGACTCTCATAAGCAATGCAAATGCACCCATCCTCCCTGTGGCTGTTGCCCAGAGAGGTTGTGGATGTCCCATCCCTGGAAGTGTTCAAGGCCAGGTTGGAGAGGGCTTGGAGCAACCTGGTCCAGTGGAAGGTGTCCCTGCCTATGGCAGGGGTTGGAACAAGATGAGCTTTAGGGTCCCTTCCAATCCAAACCATTTTGAGTCTAAGTAACAGCCTGATGCTCTTAGGGTGACCTGAGCCAGCAGCAAGTCTCCAACACATGCTGGTGTCCTACATGAGCCCAGGAGGGATGGATGCTTGGGTGGCTGTGCTGTCTGGGATGCCTTTGGCTCTGACCAGCATCCCTGGGTGCAAAACAGAGTTTCTTCATCTCTCTGCATGATCCCTGTGTTGTAAGAAGGCACTTACACTCCCAAGTCATGGATAAAAATTGTTACTGAATGCTGTAACTCTCAGATGGCAAATCCATACCCTAAACACATCCCATCCCACTCACTATTGCATCCCTGTCCTAAATCCTTTATCTGGTGTCTGCCTTCATCTTGTAAAACCTATGAAGGCAAAGCTGCTCTCTGCTGTAGTGCCCTGTTCCCTCGGCAGCCTTTTGTGCTCCCAAATCCAAATATTTACAACCCCTGAGAGGAATGGGGGAATTACTGGGAGTCTCTGGAGCGTTACGGCACAAGGCAGGGACATTTCCTTCAGGTGAGGAACAGCTCCACTACTGACTTGACTGCTTTTTTAGCTGTGGGAGATTATGCTGGTTTTGCGTGGCGCTGGATGAATTTAGGTTAAACCAGGATTAGCCCTCTGAATCAGTTTGCTCAGGGCTTTTTTACAACTGAGCCAGAAAATACAGCAAGTGCAGAAGCTGTGGGAAGGTTTTTGGGGGTGCATTTAACTCACAGGGCTTCTGTACAAGCCCGGCCCTGGCCACGAGTGCTTGTTGGACTCAAGGTTTGTAAAATCTGTCCCCTCACAGGCAGGTTTGCCAGGCAGTGGCAAGCCTGGGCAGTGCTTAGTAAGCACGGGCACATCCCAAGTTAGTGGTGCTGACAACAAAAAGAGGGAGAAGAGAGGGAAAGAAGGGAGAGGTTTCTCCCTTCCATCCCAGCAAATTGCAATTCTCCATTTTTGGGGTTAAAATCATAAAAACTCAGTGTATCCACTGGGTAATGAGATTTTTTTTTTTTTTTTTTGATGCATAACAGCATTTTGCAGCTGCCAAGGAGCTCTGTGCTCACCTGGGCTGGCCTGGGGTGGAGCTGGCATGGCCAGGCCGTATTGGCTCCTTTGGGTGTCCTGCTGTGAGCAGTGCTTTAAGCTCTTATCGTTTTATTTATGGCTCTGCTGGCCTCGGCTGAAATATTTCAGGGGCTGGATGGAAGGAGGCAAACAGCCTTGCTCAGGGCATTCAGCAGCGCAGCCTCAGCAGAGCTGAGAAAAAAAACCCCATGAATAAGGGAGATGTTGAAAGTGGAGATGGGGAGGCTGCAGCCCCAAGCCCAGCAAGGTTTAGTTTCGTGGCTAATTTCATGCTGCAGATAATTCCATGAGTCAGCAGATGTGTCAGGGCTGGGTTAAGCTGTGGGGTTTTGGGGTATTTCAGAGGAGAAGAGGATGTGAAAGCAACCCCATGTCCAGGCACGTGGCTGTAGCAGTGCCTCGAGGCTCTGTTTCTTGCTCTTTCACAGGTCAAAACCCTGAGAGGGGGGAGTCAAGAGCCTGGAGCAGTGTTCCTCAAACCCAGCCCCGTCAGCTCCCACCCATCCCCTTCACTTCCTCTTCTGGCAGTACAAGACTGGGCTGGGCCCAGTAGTTAGGAATTAATTTTGTGCTGCGTTCACATGTCAGCAGTGGAAGGAGAGTAAAGTGGTTGGATGGATTTCCCAGCCAGAGCGGGCTGTGGTCTTGAGGGCTGGGAAGTGCCCAGGCAGCCAGGAAAAGAATAAAATTGTTTTCTGGGCTTGCATCATTTTTATTTGAGGCACAAAGCTGTAGAGTGAAGTGGCCAGAGCCCTGGGGAAGGTGTAGGGCTGGTTGGGTTTTGCTGGAGTGGGCATCGCTCTGGGTTTGCTCTAAGCCATGACTTGATTTTCAGCAAACTGAAGTTGGGTTTGAACTACACTGGGGAATGTGCAATAAACAAAATGTAATAATTCATAAAGCAATGCAAAGAGAAACAACATAAACACAAAAATACGAACTTTATATAGGCAGTGATATTGAGGTTTCTCTGCTGCAGTGGCCACCTCTCCTGGGGTTTCTGTGTTTGCAGTGTAATGGGTTTGGGACTATAAGAGCAAACTAGAAGATGGTTTCTTCTACTAGCCAGACTCAGTATTGACTTACTCAGCTTGTAATTGGGTGTGGAAGCTCTTCATCAGGGCTTCATCACTTCTTCATTGTAGTTTGAGTTGAAAAAATGAGTGAGCAAATCCATAGAAAGGAGAAGGCACCAGTGGCTCTCCTGGAGACATCATCTGCTTGGAGAAGCACTGGGCCCGCAGACATCCAGGGCAGGGCTGCTGGGGAAGAGCTGCTTCCTCCGTGGGTGGCTGCAGTTTTGGTTGTGACATCTAAACCCTCTCCAGACCCAGCATTTCCCATCCTGAGTCATGTGAGGCTTGACTTGAGTAGCTCTTCCCCAGGGCTGCCTTGTGTTGAGGGAAGAGGCTCCACTGCAGAGATGGGTTGAGCGTTCTCCTGAAACCACATGGGTGAGGTGAAGGGCGCAGAGAGGAAATTCAGGCTTTCCCACTCCAGCATCCTCTGCCCTTCCCATCCTGGCACAGGACATGCCTTCTGCTCTGCAGTACAGCACACCATCACTGCCCCTCTCTGACACATCGGGGAGACCTCGTGGCCCTGCCAGTGGTGTTTAATCTGCCAGGGTCTGTCTGCCCTCAACGTGGATCCCTGAACACCCTGTGCACCATGAAGCTGCTGGTCCAACAGGATCCTCCTGATGCCTGTGGGGTCCACAGCAGAAGCATCCCACACCAGCAGCACTCTGTGCCTGCAGCATCACCTGTGCCGGGCTGCTGCCCAGCCCACCCCGCATCGTGTGCCAGGGTTTTTCCTGCCGCATTCCCTATGGAGGCATCACAGACCTGGGAATAAGGGCTGGTGTCAGCCGGGTGTCATCTTCTGGCAGGGAATCCGGGAAGTGGCTGCCTCGGTGCTAAATTTATCCCCCCCACATCCCGCAGGGTGCACAGCCACCCTCAGCAGCAGCCAACCTGCCACCCGCTTTTGTTCCTGCCTGGTTGCAGCAGGAGGAATTGCTGGGAAGCATTGCCTGAGGGAAGGGTGTTTTTTAGTGCCTACTGCTGCTCCTTCCTAATATTAGCACAGCAGCTGCAGTTTCTATTTGTCTGAGCTGAGCTTTTATTGCAGTACTGTAAAACGGAGGCAGCAAATGGGACCAACCCGTTCAAACAGAACTGCTGAGAGCAGCTGTGAAAGAAAACAAAGCCAAGCCTATGTCTTCTCCTGCCCTTATCCCTTTCTGCCCCCTTTCCTTCTTTTTTAGGAAGGACCCTCAGACACTCTGAGCTGCCTAGAGCACCCTCCCAGATGCATTGGGATCCAAGAGGATGCTGGTGCTTGAACTGCATTCTAAAGGGCTGCAAGTACACAGGAGCTTTTAGTATTTTTTTTTAGTTAATATTTTTTGGCATTGAAAATCGTTTGATGCAGTGCTCAAAAAAAAAACGTTTAAAAAATACCTGGGAGAGCACCCCTGATGGGTTGTAGGAGGCTGGCGATGTGACAAAGCCACTGCAGTGCCTTTGGTTCCTGTGCTGGACTGTGCATCTAACAGTGTCCCCTCTGTCTCTGTGTGCAGGTACAGATGCAGCCCCAGTGGCAAGCACAGGAGCCCGGCAACGAGGAAGTAAAGGTGAGAAATCCCATGCCTCTGGAAAGGGAAAAGGGTTGCAAGAGGGTTTTTTGTGGCTTTTTTTTCCCAGCCAGAGCTTGGTTTCACTCAATCACCGCCGTTTATAAAAATAGGAATGGCCAAGATGGTTTCAACGCAGTGAGTCACAGGCTATGAATAGTGTGTTTTTACACCTATTCCTCAGGCTTCACCTCGCAGCAACCTTTTGCGTTCCCTGGTCTTTCAAAGCCCTCATTCCCAGTTGCTTTTTTCCCGTGGTTTAAACATTAACACAACATGCAAGCATCCTGTTTGCTTTGCCTCAAGCTTGCAACCATTCAGCTATTTGGAAAGCTTTGGGCTCCTGGGAGGGCTACAGTCAAATAACCTCGGGTGATTTTGTCTTTCCTAGCATGTTTTAGCAGCTGTTTAATTAAACTCCAAATGAGCTGGTTCTGGGAAGACAGAGCTGGGGCAGCTGTCTGCTCCCTGCCCTCCCTTGGCCAAGTGCTGCTCGGTCATCAGGCTCCTTTTTGTGAATTGGTTAGATGGATTTGTGGTTGGATATTAGGTAGATGAGCTGCACAAGGAAAAACTAACCCCCAAAGCCTGTGTTATTTTAAAGGGGATATCAGAGCATATTACAATTTGGAAAGTGGCCAGCTGCTGTCCTGATACTTCCCTTGATATTCCTCCTTAATGGTCATCGCTGATTCTCCATGATGAGCTGTACTGGAAAGAGAGTTTCAGAGGAGAATGCAGACTCTTTTAATTAAAAATTAAAGCTGACTTTTATTTTTAACATGCCTATTGCGTAATGCGCTGAGCTAGAACAAATCCTCCCCTGTTTATTTTCAATGAGGGGAGAAAAAAAAAACCCTTTTATTCTACCAGGAACAGGCTTCAATGTTAATTTAATGTGAACTAATGGGCGTCCTAGCAGACATGTGATTTGTGGGTGGTGAATTCCTCGACACGGATGAGGAATGTTCAGGCACATCCGTGCCGGCACGGAGGTGGCTCAGCAGCTCCCTTTCCCACAGCCTTTAATCCAAATTTTGCATTTTATCCCTGGGTTGTAGGCAAAAGCCTGTTAGCAGGAATAGCCTGGTCTTCCCTCTGTAGAAGGGGAAAACAGGGTTGTGAAATGCTGTTGGGAGAGGGAATTGCATGTGGACAGTGCTTGCAGTTCTTTTCCCTGGCAGGTCAAGCAGGGACGCAGGGTTTGGGAAAAAGGTTAAATAGTGGATGGCCCTTAAAGCAGCCTGTTTAGAGGCACCTGGTGACCTGCAGAGGTCCCCAAGCTGCTAGCCAGGGATGTGAGGATGCTGGCCCAGGCATCTCATCCCTGCAGGGAATGGGAAGTAGAAATGCTGGGCTTCAGATTCACACCCCAAGGGGACGTTGAGAGATGGAGAGTAGATAATGTTGGCTGCTACCCTGGAAGTAGGAAGGAGTTTCAAGAAGAAACATGCAGAGTACAGTCAAATTAGGAAGCAGGTTCACAGCAGCACCCAAATCATAGAATCATGGAATTGCTAAGGTTGGAAATTTAAGATCAAGTCCAGTCCTTAACCCAACAGTGCAAAGTCCACCACTAAACCATGCCCCAGTGGCCACATCCACACATTTTTTTAATGCCTCCAGGGATAGTGATTTCACCACTTCCCTGGACAGCCTGTTGCAATTCCTGACCACTCTTCTGGTGAATAAATTTTTCCTGATATCCAATCTAAACCTCCCCTGGCACAATTTGAGGCCATTTCATCTTGTCCTGTCTCTTGTCACCTGTCACTTGTCAAATGGTGTTGTTTCCTAGTGCAGTGCTTCCCAGCAGAGTTTGTTGCTCCTGATGCCTTTGGAAGTGTGGAGCTAAACGTTTGCCCTTGGCTGACATCAGGACAGGAAAAAGCAAAGGCACTTGGGTGACACTGTGGTCAGTGCCAGCTCCTGCCTGTCCTTCCTTGCTCTGAACTTGGGAGTCTGGTGGGATGGACTTCTCCATCAGGCTTTAATGGGGTTCTCACAGGAGCAAGGGTGAGATGGGGCAAACAAATCAGTAATTTGAGGTGTAGCTGATCAGTGGAGCTAGTGATAGCCATCTGCTGCACTGGAGATACCTGAAGGATGTCACAGCCCTCACCCCGTTGACTTGGCACTGGTTGGAGCTGTGGAGCCAGGCTGTTCCTTGCTTTCAGCAAACAATAGGTGTGGAGGAGGTTTTGGGCATCATCACCTCTTGCTCCCAAGAGCTGTGCTTTGTGCTTTAATGAACTGAGTCTGAGAATGAAGACCAAACTAAAATGCTCTGCTGTGGTTGCACATGCCATGCTGGTGCAGTGGTTGCTCCTACCAGGTGTCTCAAGGATGTGAGTTGTGTTACCCCTCCTGCCTGATGTGTCAAATGCCAGTGCTGATGTCTACCCTGTGTCATCTCCTGGGCCTGTTCTGGGCCAGCAGAACAGGTCACTCCTTGCTGAGGTTGAGCTGGAGTGGTTTGAAAGCCAAGGTGCAGGTGAGTTTGGGTGTTAGCCATTCCGTAGCGTCCCCCCCAGTTAATTTCCCCTCTCTTTCCTCCCCCCACAGCTGGAAGGTGACAAGCTGGCGCTGCCGGTGAGCCCCAGCCCCGTGAGCCCCGCGCCCACGCCCAGCCCCAAGCCCCCCGAGGCAGCCGTGCTCACCGTGGAGCCCTCGCCTTCGGAGAAGAAATGCTTCTTTGTCGACGAAGCCGAGCCTCTCCTGCGCTGCGACTCCACCTCCAGCGGCTCCTCCGCGCTCAGCCGGACGGGCTCTTTTATTACCAAAGGTACCAAAACCAACCCAGGGTGGAGTGGGAGGACAGCAGGGACACCATGGCATGTCCCATGTGGTCAGCACACGTGGTAGAGCTGCCCAACACATATCATTAAAGTAAATAACAGGGAAAACTGGCTCTCCAGGATACACTTATCACATCCTCATTCCAGAGCAGAATATCCTGTTAGCAAAGATGATAAAGATTCGAGGCGGAAAAACATCATTGAAGGCTTTTTTAACTCTCTGAAGTTCTGCCAGGGAAGTTGTAGCATCCCTGGGTGTTTGGGGGGGTGTTTCTCCTGACTTTTGGCTCTTGTGCTGGCCTGTGCATTTCTGCATGAGATGAAACTAGAGAATGTAATTTCCAGACTGATTTTTGTTTGGGATTTTTTAAAACTTTTTTTCACTCTTGGTCCTCTTTGCTGCAGACGTAAAGTACCATTAGTCACCTGCCTTTATTTTAGGGGCTTTAATTTACTGTATTTAACTTGCTGCATTTAATAATCTTTTAACTTCTGATGAAGGTGAAACCCTGAGCTCAGTCAATTTACCAAATTTATACGTGGGTGCAAAAATAAAGCTGACCCAATGAAAACAACTTGAAAGAGCAGAGTTCAGCATTTTTGGCTCCCCTCCTGCCATCACTTTTCCGAATTGGGCATTCATCATTTACAAGTGCTGTGTTTGCTCTTGCAGGATCCTGGCTGAGGTGCCTCAGCAGCACTGCCTTCTCCATCTTCTCCCCTCCCCATCACTTATCACCCTCCACCTTTTCCCTCAGTTCTCCTTGTGGCATGTCCCTCTCCAGAGGTGGCACCAGGGGATGGACTGAGGAGAACAAGCCCTGGTTAGCAGAGGCTTCTTGAGGAATTTCTTGACCAGTCCCCTTTCCTCCTACAGAAAAGAAGGACACCGTCCTGCGCCAGGTGCGCTTGGACCCGTGCGACCTGCAGCCCATCTTTGACGACATGCTGCACATCCTCAACCCCGAGGAGCTCCACGTCATCGAGGAGATCCCGCAGGCCGAAGACAAGCTGGACAGGCTATTTGAGATCGCCGGAGTCAAGAGCCAGGAAGCCAGCCAGACCCTCCTGGACTCTGTCTATAGCCACCTTCCCGATTTACTGTAGGCACTGGGTCACCGCACGCTCTCCGAATATCTGCTAGAGCTAGCTTGGCACTTGTTAAGATGACCAACAATACGCAGGCAGGATTTGTTGTAGAATATACGGCCAGTATTTTTGTTGAGGGGTCCTTGGTTTTCGGAGGGGATGCAGTTTGCCAGCGTTGCACCCCTCCACCGTAACTCTATCGCTCAGTCCAAGTCTTTGCACCCTCTGCCCCCTCCCCAAGCCTCTCTTCTCCTTGTTCTCATTCCAATCAGATCAGCCGATGCACTTTAAAAAAAATGAAAACAAACAAATCCAAAATGGCAGTTAATGAATTAAAAGACCACGAATCTAGTATAATCTAACACATCAAATTGGGGATTGCTCTGTAATCCCTTTCCTCTGTCAAAGCTGTCGCTCGGAGTGACGATCTCCCTTCACCTCGGGGCAGTAAGTGGCAAAAACACGCAAAAAACCCACCCACCCCAATTGTTGCTGGTTACTGTCTCTTAATGCAGCTGAGCTTCCCACCCGAGCTGACTTTTTTTTGATGTACTCTTGTTTGGCTCATATCCATTGCTGAGATTTTACTAGCACGGTTATTTATTGTATGGTTTTCACCTGGACAATGCATCGCGCTCCTAATACGCTACAGCAGAAGCGCTTAAACCGCAAAAAAAAAGGGTCAAGCCCCACCAACCTTCAAGGCAGTGGAAAAGTCCTTTGCCTCCAGTCGAATGTAAGGAGTTATCCTGCCTTGCCGTGTGTGGGAATGGTGGGGCTCCCAAGGGAGCCGGTGCTGGACGTGGGGAGGCGAAGGCCGCCGGTGGTCCCGCTCTCCTCATGCTGTAAGACTTAAACCAAGCTATGCTTTTACACTCGTGTCTCTTGTTTTTTATACAGACGTGGCCGGTAAGTTCTCCAAAGACCTTATATGGTCTCAATAGTCTCTTCAAATCACACACTTCACTTTTTATTAAAAGAGGTCGGGGGTGGGGGGGTGTGGGGGACAAAAAGCTGCATCGTAAGAAGTCTGTCTGATTATATTTGCAATTATTATGCTCCCGTAACGAACAGTCTGTACTACGCTCAATTTGAAGAAATAATGGTATGAGGGTGGCATGAGCTGCCCCGTGGGAAGGGGTGGGAGTGGGGGAAGAGGGGAAAAATTGCCTTCCGGTGTACTAATTTATTAATAAATACTAGGTGTTTGTTACTTGACACAATTCTGTGTTAACCTCCTTAACAGCTCAGGGACACTTGGGTTGGGGCAGGGGCTTCCTTGTGGTGCCTGTGGTGGTGAGGGAGATTTTTGAGTTTGGGGGTCGTGGGGAGGTAGCTTTGAGGCCAAAATATGATTGCTTTCTGTTGGCAGCACTGCCTTTAGTCCCCATGGTCGCTACTGGAGCTCCCTGCAGGTCCCTGCCCCGTGCTGGGGTGGGGGACCTGTTAGCAGTGACAGATCAGATGGCTTATGGAGCTTCCAGGGTTGGTTTTTGCAAGCTCTCAAAGGCTTTGCGGGCATTTTAGGGAGGCTGAAGTATTAATTTTCCAGGAAGCAGCTGCTGTGCTGAGTCATTCCTGCGCGAAGGTCTTGCAGTCACAGCGTTTCTGTTGCTGTTACATTGCCCATGTCCTTAAAGTCTGCTCTTCCAAATAATTCATCCCTTGTTATTCTGTCTGCAAATTGAATCCTTAATGGGACAAATGCTTCTGGTTTATAAGACTGTCATTTTGTTTACTTGGCTCCAGTGTCTTTTCTGTTACCGAGGGTCCTGTGTTTTCCTTCTGGCTGCCACTGGGAATTATGGTGCAGGACTATACATAGGTACACGATTAAAGCTTTTCAACACATGCACAGATGAAATACAGTGTTAAATAGCAAGAGCCTTTATTGGGATCTCTGGGGGGAGTTTTCTCTTGGTGGCAATGAAACATTTAGCTCTGGGTGCCTGCAGTTCTGAGGTGGAGCCCAGTATCAGCCTATTGGCAAGAGGCGGTGGGAGCAGGGGTGATTGATCCACCTGGACAAGAATTGATAAGGGGAGGGAAGGTATGCCATTCTGGGCTCAATCAATAGTTGGCTTTAAGTTATCCTTAGCAGGTTCTTGGAGCAAGTCCAGCTGGGAAATTGGGAATAGTCCTTCCTGGTGGTCCAGGTTCTACCAGGTAAACACATGGGTTGTAAGCACTAGAGCCATCATGCTCTCCTCCCAGGCAACAACCAACTCCACCCTGCAGCTCCACATCCTGTCTTGACAGCCACTCACACTTTCTGATGGGCTCTGAAGGTAAAGCAAAAAGAAAAATGGTCCTGAGAAGAGGATTTAGTCATCTGAAGAGACACCACAAAGCAGACATGTGGTGGTGGTGCCTTGGCCTGGAGCTGCTGAGAAGGCACAAAGAAGCTGTTTGGTCCCTGGGTTGTTGGGATGTATTTAATTCATCTTAATGGCAGGTCATGGAACAGGCCAAGATTTGGCCAATCCTTGGCTCCGTCTGTGCTGTGCTCACTTCGAGTGTCATTCCCTGCTTTGATTGCACCTGGATGTTTCCCTGGCTCTATAATTTCAGATTTTCAACTTTCCATTACATGCATATGTATACATGTGCGCAATATATTTATTATATATTTATCTATACATACTATATTTAGATATACTACATAAATATTTTAATATATTGTGCTATTTCTATATTTACATATTTTCCTATATTATTACTATGTATTTTTATAGGTATATAATACATAAATATTTTCTGTCTCTGAGGGCGTGCAGGGAAAAATACCTGAGAGCAGCTGAGCCCCTGTACAGGCAGGGTATTTCCTGGCAGTGTGGGTGGTGTGAGGAGCCACAAGCCCTGTGCCCCAGCCCTTCCTCTGAGCCAGCTCTCTTAAGCCTTAAGAAAATAGACCAGGCAGGTGGGATCAATGGGTTTGTGACCGGGAGGCAGGAGTAGAGATTGTCCTTGTTCTCATCTTTGTCTTACTCGAGGTGTTGGGCGCAATACACAAACTGTGATGTGCAGCTCAAATGAATGAAGTCTGGCTAAAAAGCTAAAGTTGTGAACGTAAATATCTTTAAAAATACATGTGATATGCATAAAAGTGCATTTTGTACAAAATCTGCATTGAAAACGTACTTGAGAGTGCATTATAGATGGGAGGTGTGGTTTCCCCTTTGTGGTGCCCCCATTTGGGGACAGGCAGGAGGGGTGGGATTTGGGTGCTGGGGTGGCAGTTCTGAACAGTGGAGCATGTGAAATCAAGGGCACGAGGAAGCATGCTGAGAGCACAGCGTCCTCTGCCTGCTGTGGGCATCTTGCTTCAGAGCAGAGACCAGAATTTCTGGTGTGGGTTGCACAAAACATTTGCTGCCCCAGCCCTCCTTGCTGGGGCTGGGACATGAGGTGTGGACATTGCATGTACCCTTAGGGTGACAAGTGTTTGCTGAGACAAAGCCTTCCAGAGACGAATCCAGCATGGCTTGGCATCCTCAGGGTAGGCTGGCTCTGCTGATCCATGGCCTTTTAATTCCTCCAATGCAAATGAGCATTGGGATTGTATTTTTTAATTCTCTTTCGCCCCTGCAGTGAATTGCAGCTGCTCTCTGCAGAAGGACATCTGGTGCACTTTCCTCCTACCTTAGCCAAATTGGTGTTTATCCTAATTGGGAATTAATTGCAAGCTCCTGGGTGTGGCTGCCTGCATCCTGATTGGAAAAACACCTTGGGGTCTTCTAGGAGGTCATTCACCCCTCTGGCTCCTTGTACATCAGCCAATTCTCCGTGGATTGCAGCAGTGTCTGTGTAGGAGGGATGGTCTGTGCAGCCCTTGTGTGAACAACTTGTGGAGAGAAGGGCAGCAGTGTGGGCTCAGTGGGGGATGTGGGAGATATTGTGGGATGTGGTCTGTGCCCATCACAGGGGTCACAGGGCCAAGCTGTGCAGTGTGTTGGGAGGGAGGCAGGCAGGTACAGGCACGGCTCACCCCAAAATCCTCCCCTGGAATCGCTTGGCCACGAGCTTTACACCATGAAGGGTTTGCAGCTGTTTTTTTCTCCCCTTGGACTTTGCTCCTGGGAGTGCTTCGAGGGGGAAGTTTCCAGGGCAACTGATAGGAAATGGGAAGGTAGAGGAGAAATAAGAGGAGCCATCATTTGTGTACTCATTAAGTACATGCCTGGTGGCAACCCCCAAGGTGTTTTATCACACCATTTAGGATGCAGCTGCTGCTTCTCTGTGTGAGCATCCATGAGCTTTATAGTTTCTTTTGGGATACTCTAATTTAATTTTCCTTCCTTTCTGGAGTGGAGGGAGCTGGATGGATAATGGAGGACCTGCCTGTTGTGGCAGTGGGTGTTTCTGGCAGCTCACTGTCACTGCACTGTACCCCAAGCCCTTGTAGCCCACTTGTGTCTCTGCTCCTCCCCTCAGAACCCTGGGCTGCTGCACCAGCTTCACCTGTCTGCTCCCTGCACTCTACAGATGAGATTAATTTTGCTTGGATTTAATTTGAAGGAAATAATCTGTAAGTATGCTGGTCTCAAAATACATTCCTGGGCACAGGAGCTTTTGCCAGGATCTCTTGAGCTCAGTGAGAAACTGGGACTGGGGCAGGACATTAATCTGCCTGACTGTTTCTGGCAGTTCTGATCTTTCCAGGCTAATACTTGGCAAGAATGATATTAACTAAACCATTGATTTTCCAGGGTCCTTCAATAGCTGATGAATGCTTTTTGTGGCTTCTTCTCTTACTGATAATTTATTTTAAGAATAACCAGCTGTCTTACCTCTCTCTCTGGTGAGCAGAACTCCAGGTGCCTTTCTATTGAGGCTGGCAGTGTTACTGTCATTTTACAAGTGGGGAACCTTAAAGGACAGATGTGAAACTCCCCATAAGCAAACTGATCAGAAAAAACTCAGGGTGAAACTCAGAGAAAAGTCTTGCCCCAACAGCTCCTGTACCAGCCTTCCTTGAGGAGCATGTGGGTGAGATTTGGGGTGTGAAATGATGAGCCCCAGCAAAAGGGAAAGGATGGAGGCAGTGTTCCCAAACCATGCCTTCTATTAATTAATTTGCCCTTTAAATTAGATTTTTGAGCTGGGAATAAATCTGTGGCCATGCTGGCTCCCTGGTTAGACCTTCTGCCTTCCTCTTGCCCCATCTAAGCAAGCGCAGCTGGGATGAAGGTCCAGCTCCAGAGCTGAGCCTGCAGGCCTGCCTGTCCTGTCCTCAGTCCCCTAGAGAAAACCAGTCACTCCTGCCTTTTTCCCCAGCCTGTCCTGACTCCCCAGGGCAGGGATGCTCCTTCTCTCAGTCCTGTGCCCATAACACTGATGGAAGAAAGACACAAAACTGGGGTGTGGAGCAATTGGCTTTGTAAAGCAAAACAACTCCACGGGACCAGGGACCTCACACCTGAAAATCGCAGCTGCCCACAAATGGCGAAAACTCAATTTTTTCTTCCTTTTGTGCTTTTTCTCCTTTTCTTCTTTTCCCAAGGATCTTGCCCTGAACCTGGCCATCATTTCTATGGCAGGAGAATGGTGGAGCAGGGGATTGGCAGTGATGGGAAGAGGATGCACTGATGGTCTGCTAGCTTCCAGGACAGGTGGTACCTCCAAACTGCCCTGTGGGGAGGGAGCACCCACCTGCCCTCTGCTCCCCAGATGGGCCCTGCAAGCAGGGCCTCTGAGTTGGCCTGAGCTGAAATCAAGCATGGGAACCACCCAAGAAATTCAACAGTCTGGACAGTATTAACCCACCCACATTAGTCACACCCCCTAAGGAAGTGCAAGAATGGGACATCAACTTGTTCCTCTACCCCTGCTGCTGCCATCTTATAAAATTTCCTTTTTAAAAGTGACATTTATACATGAAAATGGCTTTCCTCTTTTTCTTTCTTTTTTTCCTTTTTTTTCCCTCTCACCTCTACTTTCTTCTGATTGAATACGTGGGAAGTTTCTTCTAATTAAATGTATCTGTGGACAGATAATCCTGTTTTGCTCAAGTGTCAATATGGTCCTTTAGCTAAACTAAATATTTTCCCTGCCTGATATTTATCCTCCCCTGGCTGCCCCTTGGCTCCTTCCTGGAGGTATTTGAAGACTGTGATTCCATTCTCTAGCTTTTGGTTTTAATTTTTCTGGGCTCAGATCAGGCTTTCTCAGGGCTTTGTATCATGTCTGGGCATTTAAGAGGTTCCCATTTTGCTGCTGCTGCTCTGGACCTCAGTCCTCCTTGCTACATGCAATGCATGGAGGCAGCCACATGCCATCAGCACACGTCACTGATAAAAGCTAAAACAATATCCACCTCTGCATTAACCTTGGATCTTGCAAAATCAGAAAAACACAGAACAGTTTAGGTTGGAAGGGACCTCCAGAGATCATCTAGTTCCTACCCCCCTGCTGTGGGCAGGGATGCCACCCTGCTATCCCAGGTTGCTCAGACCCCATCCAACCTGGCCTTGAACACCTGCAGGGAAGGGGCAGCCACAGCTTCTATGGGCAACCTGTGCCAGGTCCTCATCACCTTCAAAGTAAAGGATTTCTTTCTAATAACTAATTGAAATCTCTCACTCTCAGTTTAAAAGCATGCCCCTTTGTCCTGTCACAATCTGTCCATGTAAAAAGTTGCTCTTCCTCTTTTTTATAAACCCTCTTTAAACACAAAAGGTCACAGTGAGGTTTCCCTGGAGCCTTCAGGCTGAGAAGGCCCTGACTGTCCTCACACTGGTGGCATTTGCAGCCAGGTTCTGGTGATGCTGAGTTTGTGAGCTTTGCCCCTTTGAAATCAGGAGCCTTCCTCACCATGGCTTTGCTTTCACTGCGCCTCCATCAACCACCTTGTCTGGACTAATCCAGCCTTCCCCTCCTCTAACTTTCTGTGATTGTGATAAATAATTTATGTAACAGGCTGAATCAGGATTTGTTGCCTGGTATGAAGTGTACAGGCTTCTGCAAAATACCCCTTGGTCTTGCTGTTAGCCTAGAAATAGGGATGTTAATATAATACACATGTAATAGCCCTGGCTCTTCTCCCTCCTGCAGTGACACAAATTGGGGGTGACACTTGCTCAGCAAATGCAGCTACTCAGTCGTGCCATGAGTGTGAGGGAGGAAGAGCCAAAGAGTCAAATCAATGAGATTTTCTGGATCTGGCAGGGAAATAAAAGCTGGTCTGGCAAGGACCAAATTCTGGCAGGTCCCTAGCAGACACAATCTTTGAACTCACGAGTGTGGGCACGTGCTGTGGAAGAAACTCAGTGTGCCCTTAGGACACCTGAGCAATTCCACGCTGGGGCTAAAAAAGCTCTTATGATGGCAAAATTAAAAGTAACCTGTTTTTTCTGCACCTCATACTGAAAAGCCCTCAAGTCATTACTGTTGTTTCCCACTCCCTTTGTCTTGCTCTGCTTTCCCCTGCTCCGTGCCCTACAGCTGCATCCCTGAGGACCTCAGTGTGGAAGGATGTGGGGTGGGAAGGGCTGGAGTGGGCTGTTTTCCTGCATCCACCCCCAAGGTGACACACTCCTGTACCTGATCCCTGTGGGTGAATGATGCCAGCAGTGCTTTGCTGCCATGGATGGCCATGTGGGTCTTGGACTGAGCCTGACACCCACACCCACAGGTGGTCTGTTCCATTCCAGACCCTTCTGGAGGAACCAAACTGGGATGGCATGCCAGATTTTAAATTAATATGTGTGTATCAGTGGGAGAGGCAGTGATACAGCAGCTGGTGCACATCCTAAAAGAGCCTCTTAGCTTCCCTGGTTTTGGCACACTTGCCCCAAAGTACAAAAACCACGGGGAACTTGACCCTCCAGTTTGGGTTTTGGGTGTTTGAAGATGAGAAAACATCTTCCCTAAGGCAGCAAACCCTCCCTTTGTGGTTAGCACCACTAACACTGCCCTGGAGCTGCCCAGGGAGGTAGTGGCATCTCCCTCTCTGGAGACATTCCAAACCCACCTGTACATGTTCCTGTGTCACCTGCTCCAGGTGACCCTGCCTTGGCAGGAGGGTTGGACTGGGTGATCCCCAGAGATCACTTCCAGCCTTGACAAATCTGTGATTCTGTGCTCAGTGCTGCCCTAGGGTTTGGTCCCCAGGCCAGGTCCCATCTCCCTTCTCAAGTGTCACCCACCGGGGTCTCCATCAAAAACCCACAGGGCTGTGTTTCCAACTCTAGGAGCATTTCCCGATCGGGCTGATTGGTTAGTCGCCATAAAAAATCCACCACTGCCATTACACAGCAAACCTGCACTCAGAGAGCATGGACAGACACAGGAGGACTCCATGACAGGCAAGTCACCTGAAATAAACTCTCATTTGTCTGGAGTCCCAGCAGCTCCTGGAAAATGAGCTGCACGATCATCACTGCGGCGTCAGCGCCTGCTGATGCAGCACCATTAATTATAGAGCCAGGGCTCAAGCAAGCACAGCACAATTAACATCTCTTCCATGAGGCTGCAAGAGGCATGAGACCCAGATCTCCTCCAGGCTGGAGGTGACATCAGGATATCACCAAGAGCTGCCCCATCCAGAGGGTGGTGGTCCCGTGGTCAGAGCACAGATTTACACCCTGCTGCTCCAAGGGTGATGTTTGGGCTCACAGTCCAGCCTTTAATGCTGGAGCAATAAACTGCAGGTGGTTTTCAGAGGAAGACCAGATGCTCCCCATTGGCAGCTCCAGCAGGAGGGAGGGAAGGGGTGACAGTGTGACACTAAGGTTTGCAGCACCCATCCTCTGCATCATTCATTCACATTTTTTCCTGAGGCCTGGATAAAAAGTACAAGGTGTTATTTTCAGCACAGAAATGCTGGCATCTTATACCTCCCATCTCTAAATGTGCAGCCATTTCCTCCCAGAGGAAACCTTTTTCTGAAGATAAAAAGAATGTATATTTTGTCCGGAGTAAGCCAGTAAATTTTCCTGAACTTCTTGGGTTTTGGAGCATCTTGCAAGCTGGTGTTACCACATTAAAGTCACCCCATAGACTCCTAATCCTCAAGCTCTAGAAAACCTCCATTACCAGCAACACTAAAGCACCTGAAATCCCTCATTAAAGGCTGGGCATGGTTTCTGTGTCCCTACATATGCCCAACACTGCCATGACTGGTATCAGCCTGGGCACCAGTTCCAGGCTGGAGTCTGTGAAGGTTAAGTGGTCCTTTTAGAAGGTCCTGTTGTCATACAACAAAGGGTAATGGCTTAAAACTAAAAGAGGGAAGATTTAGACCACCCTGTTTCTACAATGAGGGTTAAACACTGGGATAAGTTGCCCAAAAAGGTGGTGGATGCCCCATCCCTGGAACACATTCAAGGCCACATTGGGTGGGACTTTTAGCAACCTGATCTCGTTGAAGATCCTGCTATGACAGGGGTTGGACTAGATGACCTTTAAAGGCCTCTTCCAACCCAAACCATTCTATGATTTTGTGATCTCTGAAAGGCCTGAGAGGAGCTTGCAGGATCTCCTTGTGGGATGTAGGAGCTCAAGTTCTATGCCAAGGACCTGCAGCCACTCTCAGCTGGGGTGATGGTGCAGGAGGAGACCCATCAAGCCCCACATGGGACACGTGGTGGCTGGGAGGACATCCATCCCCACCACTGCAGTGAGCAGGCTCCCCAGCATCCTCCAGTCTGAGATCTGGGTCCTCACAGGGTTTTGCTGGGCATTTCAAAGGAAACCAATGCTCAGCACATGGCCACATCACATGCCTTCCCACTGCTCCCCAGTGGCTCTGGGCAGTGGTGGAGCTGGTTAATGGGTTCTGTTGGAGAGTTTGATATTTAACTCACTTCTGCAGTCAGGCGGAGGCCGGAGAGGTGACTAAACAAGGTCTCGCCCGGGTTCAGCCAGGAAAATCACATCCTGTTCTTTTAGCTGGAAAAACTCTTTAGCTGGAAAAACACATCGCATCATGTTGTACAAGAAGGCATCTGCTCCTCGCCCAGGCTGGTGTCACCTGCCCTGACCCCTACCACCAAGGGCCAAAAGCTGTCACCAGCCCATGGGCTCTGTTATTGATGCACACAACTGCCCGGGCTGCTGCAGTTTCAAAGGGTGGCCCTTAGAGCACTTGGAGCTTCAAAACAACTTCCCCTGTGCCTGGGCTTCGGCTCACTCCATCTCACCCCGGTGACAGGCTGGGGTTTGTGCCTGTCCACGCCTGCGATTGCACATCCCCACTACAACTGAGTAGTACAACTTAACAACTACAACTTAATCAAACTGAGGAAACGAGCACAAAACCATCGAGCCGTACTGATTTTATGTCACTGCCAGGTTTTGCATTCAGCTTGGGAGCCAGGGAGATAAAATACAGCTCGTTTTGTTGATGCCAGTCAGGTTTAAAACTCAAGACAAATTAATTGCATCTGTATTTTTTGAACGTTGAAGGCAATTTCGTGAAGCATTTGTTAAAGATGCCACTTAAAGTGGAATTTCCTAATTCCACAAGTTAATAACTTTAAAACTGCTACTCAGGCTCTCTGCAAATGGGGCTTTGTGCTGCAAAGCTCTCTGAGGCTCCTAATTCAATCCTATTTAAAAGCAAATTTTCTTAGATTTAGAGCAATGAATATTTAAATACTACCAGTTGAACAATTTTCAATTTTGAGATCATTTCAAAGCCAGGAGAGTTTATAACATTCGGCTACTCTGCCACGCTTCAGCGTGAATTGATCTGAACGGTAGCTGACTCTTAAGCAGCTTAAACAGCTATAAAGGGTTAGAGTAGTTTAAAGGGTTAGGTAGTTTAAGCAGAATACCGTGTTTTCTGGGCTTTGGTTAAAGAAATGAGAGTTCACAGGCTGTCAAGCCGAACAGCTCCAGATGAAGGACCTGCCAAGCACCGCTCTAAGAGCTTTCTGAAGCACTCAGCGTGTTCTCTGCCTTCAAACCTTGTCTGGTTTATTTTTTCTGAGAAAAAATAAAGAAGAAAAAGGAAATGAAAGGAGCATGTTGAACATTGACACAAAATGCAGAACATAGGCAAAATGTTTGGGAAACGCTGCGAAGGTGGGTTTGCACTGACAACAGCCTTGTTTCTGCTCCCTGTATGTGACACCTCTTCAGTACAAACCACTTCAAAACACAGTAATGCTCCGAAAAGTGGCACAGAAAAAAAATGCATGAGCTTTGCCGTGCTCATGTTTAGCCCCTCTAATGTCAGATATATGCAAATTAAAAACCAAAAGATGCCGCTTTTAAAAACTCTGTTGTGAGCCCAAGCCAGATCTGCACAAGCTTTTGGCCAGGGTGATACTTTCAGATGGGAAAGCAGACAAGGGGAGAAGGAGGTTTTGTTGTTTGGGGTTTTTTTGGTGGTAGGTTTTTTTTCTTTTTAAAGAAATATTTATGCCAGTCCTAGCCATAGAGAATGGCATCTGTGTCCATTATAATTTATTCCTTTTGACTAAAAGACATGCATATTCCAGTATAGTTGCTCCATCTGTGCTGTTAATGCTGGACTGTGCAAAAAACCATTCAGGTTTTGTTGGATACAAAAGAGAGCTGAGACAGAGGGAAGACCACTTAGCTTGGCATATCACAGATGGACGAACATGGGGAATCTGTTTCCAGGTGTTTCTCTAACTGCACTGGCATCAGGACAGCATCTGTGCTGGCACAAGTCTCCCACACTGGTGCTACAAAATCAAGATGAGAAATAGTGCAGCTGAGGTGAGCTGCCAGGCTCTGCCAGGGCTGTCTCTGCTGCAGTTGCTTTACATCAGCCTGAGGGTTACAGGAATGGGACAGGGCTGCTGTACCAGGCTTCCCTCTGTCCCAGTCCCCCATGGTCCTGCCCCTGGCTCCAGAAGCAGATTTCTGGGAAAGGCATAGTCACAGGTAAAGTCATTCCCTCTGCAAACTCTCCTGTCTCAGACTGTTTGTGGCTCAGGGAGATCCTGCAGCTCCTGGGGTCTCTGGGTGCTGGGTGACTTCTGTGGGTTTCTCTCCTGTGACCACTCAGGGTTGTCTGGAGAAAGCAGGACAACCTTTGCCACCCAAAGCTTCCATGCCAGACCTTCTACCAAATACTGGCTGATTTGTCTGTTTTGAGCCTGGCAATCCTAGCTGATGCACTTATCTCTCTATTTATTTATTTTTATTTGTCAGTGGCTGAAGCACTGAACAGCCTGTCCTCTCCCAGTTCCATAAGCCTCACCATGTGTTCACCCATCTCTTTTCAAGGACAAGAAACCCTGACCTACTCATGTTTGATCCTCCCTGCATCTGTTCTTTGAACTTCTCCCCTCCTGCCCATGGTGAGCTGTGATGATGGATGAGGCAGGGACACCTCCACATCAGGATTATATCCTGACAGCATTATTGCTGCAGAAAAAAGTGCCAGCCCTGACCAAATATCCCCTCTGAGGCTGTTGCCAGGGTTTTCATCAGGGATGGGATATTTAGCATTACCATGGTAGGATCCAGGCAATCACCAAATGGAAAAATAACTCAAGTGCAGTGAAATGAGATCTGACAGAAATGTAGCAGTAAATGATTTAATTACTCAGCCTGTTTCAGTGATGGTATCAGGATGGATGCAGCAGTTCTGGGTCCCTGCTGCTGACAGCAACTTCCTCCTGTAGCCCAGAAGTATGCCTGGGGCAAGCCTGTGGCTTGTGACCTCCAATCTCACAATAAATATACTCCAGAACTGAATTACACTATTTAGAGCGGGTTTATTAGGGGTATAGCTGATGTGTGTGTATGTACACACTGGATTATTCCACACACTGAGGGCCCAAACAACACTATTTCTTTGGTCTTCTTCCTCAGCACCATTTCCCTTCTCTTCACTCCCAAACTGCTCCTATCTCATTCCATCTTATCTCCATACCCTCTTTGAACACTTTTTTATCAACAATAACATCACTGTCCAAGACTATGGTATTCCCACCACTTCCTACTTTTTCTAGTTTCTCTGTAGACATACACAAAAGATTTGGGTTGTTTTTTTGGTTTTGGTTTTTTTTTTTTCCAGGGCAGGCCGTCAGCACTTCCAGGAATTGGGTGTCTCAACAACAGCAATGTGTGTGTTGTTTTAACAGCATCCCGCCCTTGCTTTAATCCTGGATGTCCAGGGACATATTTCTCCATGGCTTTGGGTTCTGGGTTAGGGATTTAGGGCACCAGGATGTGCTGGTCTGGCAGGATTTTGTACCTTCCTCTGAAGCAGGCAAGTGGCAGATCCCCTCTTTTTTCCACAGCACTTTGCAAGGATATTGTAAATAACTTCTGCATCATCAGCATTAGGACTTTTCCTGTATTGCCAGGGGTTTCTGGCTTGTGAAGCAGCTCCCGAGACAAACCACCAAAAAACTTCCCACCTGACATGAGGCACCAGCTGCTTTCATCATCCCCAAAGCTTTCCAGGAAGCCCCGACTCAGGAGCTCATGTTCCCCTTCCCTCACCCCGTCCACGGCTCTGGGCTTCCCAGAAGTGGTCAGGCTTGGGAGCCGGAGACGTCATCACAGAAATGAGTCGGGAAACGCACGATTTTGGGGGCGGGAATTCCTTATAACGGGTCTTTCTGCTGCGGCTTTGCAAGCAGATCACCTCCAGCTTGGCTGGAGCGATTCCCAGCGTCCTTCCGAAGGGTTTTCGCCCTCTGGAGGCTGATATTAGCAAAGCAAATGCAAAATTTAAAAAGAAAAAATGGCCCAAACCTTTCGTTTGCAGAAATGCAGCCCCCATGAGAATAAACCGACAAAGAGCTGGTGAGCTCCAGAGTGCTTGTACTGAAAAGCTGGGCACAGACTCATGGTAATAGCAGAATCACTGAATGGTTTAGGTTTGGAAGGGACCTTAAAGACCATCTTGTTCCAATCTCCCTGCCATGGGCAGGGACAGCTTCCACCATCCCAGGTTGCTCCAAGCCCCATCCAACCTGGCCTTGGACATTTCCAGGGATGTGGCAGCCACAGCTTCTCTGGGCAGCTGTGCCAGGGCCTCACTGCCCTCAATGGGAAGAATTTTTTCTTAATAACTAATCTAAATTTCTCCTCTTTTAGTTTAAAACCATCACCTCCTTGTCTTATCATTATCTGCCCCTGCAAAAAGTCACTCCCCCTCTTTTTCATAAGCCCCCTTTAGGCACTGGAAGGGGGAAAAATATGGCCCTGAAACCATGAGCTCAGGCTCTTTTCTTTGCACTAGGCTTGGTTTAGCAGCATCTACTTATCTGTCTAACTTTATTTCCCTATGTCTTTCTGCCATGACTTCACCCCAGTTCCCTGAAGACTGTGATAGCCTGTGAGTCCCTTCTGTTCCTATGGATTTTTCTAGTCAGCCTCTTTATATCCTCTGTCAAGCTGCACAGAGCTCAGCCTCACAAGTCTCAGGAGAACACAGAGAGGGCTGTGCACAGAGGCACAATGCCAGGAACATGCCTGATGGAGGCTGTTCTCCAGGCACGAGTGATGTGATTCAGTGAGCTGGAGGCAGGGACGCAGAACATCTCCTCCCAACCCTGTTCCCATGCAGGACGCTCTGTATTTTGTGTTTGCTCTCTTCCAGCCAGCCCAGGTCCTTGCACATCTGCCAGAACAGCATCTGGAAGCCAGATATATCCACAATAGTTAACACCTAGATCTTACCAGAGACAGGAACTCCCATGGGTGCTGGGACATGTTAGGAGCCTATATAGGAATTATGCTCCTAAATACAATTTTGGACAGGATCTTTTTGTCTAGAGTATAATTGAATGGCAAACATTTTAGCTGGGGACAAACTTTTTAGCTGTGTGTTGGAATAGGACACAGAGTGATGGTTTTAAACTGAAGGAGGATTGATTTAGATAGAAGTGCTTTACAGTGATTATGATGAAACACTGGCACAGGTTGCCCAGAGAAGTTGTGGATGCCCCATCCCTGGAGGTGTTCAAGGCCAGGTTGGACTGGGCTCTGAGCAAACTGATGTACTTGAAGATGTCCCTGCTCATTGCAGGGACCTTGGACAAAAGTGTCCCTTCCAACCTCCCAACCTAAACCATTCTGAAATTCTATAACACAAAGCACATAGCAGATGTGAGGAGCACCTAGGATTATCATATTTCCACAGCCTCAGAAACCTTCGCCCTTTGCTCCTGACACCTACTGTCTGTTCACCTGTAAGAAGGAATTGTTCACCTGTGATCTGTACACCTAAAGAGCTCAGAAAGTTCCCATATTCCACCAATATGTCACAGCTCTACACCACCACCCATGGCTGGGAGAAAAGGTGTGCAACACCATGAAGCAGCACCCTCTTACCCTGCTCATTTTAGTTACCAGTCTTGACAAGGTGTTCACCTCCACCTCAGCAACATTTGACAGTTCTGCATGGGCCCAGCTCCATTCCAAAGGGCTGAAGGGAAAGGCACATGTCTTTTCCAAGGGGAAAACCAAAGATTGTGGGAAAACAAAGTCCAGATGGGAGGGGGATCATAAGGAAAACCTAGATGAGATTTTCCACATTCTTGGTCCTTGATCCAGAGAAGTCACAAAGGTTTATCCAGTGCCAACTCTGCAGTCCTGCAGACCAGGCTTGGGTTGGCAATTAACTTCTCCATGGCACTAATTTGACTTCCCATTTCTGAGCTGGTTGAGGTTCTGCACTGCTGCCAGTACAAGGTGCAGAGGTCACCCTGTCACCCACAGGCTGCTCTGGGACAAGAGCTCATCACTGCCAGGGCCACCACCAGCCACCATGGCTCCTTGGCACCTACACCAGCAAGCCTGTGCAGGCTTGGCTCAACAGGCTTTGATGTTTCTTGGTCCTTCAGCACCTGAACCCACACAGCCAAGAGTTCAGCACTCTTCCCATGCTTGGATAGGCCTGAACTTGGGAAAAAGCATTCTAACACAAGGCTAACCACAAGAAAAGAATTCACTTGCAGCTCCCTCTGTCTCAATGAGAAAGGAAGACTATATCCTACTGTGCGTTATTGGGGTTGTTGTATCCTGATTCTCATCTAAGAGGGTTTGAGGGCAGTTCTAGTAGGTTGGCTCCCTGGGTGGATTGTGGGAGTGAGCTGAGAGAAGAGATTCCCCCGTTTTCAAGGGTATTATATTGTGTCCATGAACCAAGTTAGATTTTAGCAAAACAGAGGGACATGTCATCACATAGCAGTGGGACAAAACTGGGACAGGAGACACCTGTCACAAAAACCCCAGCAGTTCTGGGTACCACAGACAACATCAAGAGCAGGACAACATCAGTTTATTGCAGTACCTGTGGAGCCCAGCACCTCCTCATGCCAGAAAGACCATTCCCAGCTCCTGGAGGCAGGAAAATGCTTAATAATTTAAAACTGTGCTGTACAACAGAGGTAAACACACTTTGGTGGAGGAGTGGAGGTAGATGCATTCCAGTGATGGGGTACACCTGGTGCATGCTGAGGTTGTCACACCTAAGCAGAAGCCACCAGGGCACTGTCACAGTGTGTGGTGAGAGGGGACAGTCACAGGGGTGTGATCAGTGATGCAGATCTGGGCTCGGCTTTGCCAGTGCTTTGCAGGGAACCCAGGAAGGCGCCAGGGATGTTTTGTGTTCTGTCTGCAGGGCTGGGATTTGTACAGCTGAGCAAGTTTTAATGTGATGTTTTCCAAGGCAGGAGACATGGGAGCCTAAAGTGCCTCTATTACAAAACTCCAGTCCAAGCAGAGGCACATTTTAAATAAGCAATAAATATGCAAGAGCAAGTCAGTACCAAATAGTAATTCCACTGTAAGATCACAAAGCCATGACCAGGCACAATCTGATTTTTTATGCACGTTAAAGTAATTGGAAGTGTGCCTTGTGCTTTATCTTCATCTTATTAAAGGACTTGCTGCTATGAGGACATATGGGGTCACTGTCAATGTTTTTAGCACTCTTCACAATTTCTTGGCTGGGGTTCACATTGTTCCAGTAAACAGTTACCTGGTTGTTTACTGGAAAAGCTGTGATTCCAGACCTTCTTTGGAAGATGATTTAATCATCTTACACACCATTTTGCACTTGGATAAGCAGGTCAGCAGCCAAGGTTTGAGCCAACAACAGGGTCTGCCGTGGCCTTATCTCCTGCCTTGAGCAACACTGGTATTCAGGAGCAAGGAACCCAAGCAGTGCACACACATGGCTGGGTCTCTGCAGCTCTAGCATGTTTCCTCATGCCTGATGTGCACATGCCATATTAGCAAAACGTGAACATTTGACTCAGCCTGGCCTGCACTGAACATGAGTTGGAGGCCCAGCAAGTAAACAAACCCATAAGTCATCCTGCAGCCAGGCTGCCAAGAGGCTCTTCAATACCCAGGCAGAATTCAATGGGTGCCACTCTGCCAGACTGTGTCTGCAGCTCGCCGCTAATGGGGAAAAATCATCGCCGTCGAGCTCCCCTTTGCTTCATCTCAGCACACACAGACAGCTGATCCTGCAGGCTAATTCCCAGCTGGCCCAGCCACAAGAGAAGGAAAGGGGAGCTCACTTCAGACACAGCAGCACAACTCCGCCTTGCTCAGCTTGCGGTGACTCACGAGGCAGAATTTTCCCCATCTTAGCGTGACATCTGCGGGTTACAGCAGACACACACGTGATGTCCAGCACATTTCAGGAAGCAGCTGGTGCCTCCACTTAGCCCCAGAAACTGACTTTCGGCACGGTCATGCTGAGCACTGTGTAGTGCCTAGCTCAGTCATCCCCCACTGGGTAGTCATGTGTGTACCTGTGAATGATAACTAATCAAACAGGTGGGAAGTTCTCAGCTGTAAAGTTCTTTGCTTGTGGAAGAAGAGGAGGAATTTGGCCCATGGGAGAAATTAAATCCAAAACCAGGAGGACAAAACAATATTTTCCCCCATTTCTAAGCTGTCTCTGACCTATCTGTGTTTTACAGCTGTCCCTACATGTCCACTGTGAAAGCTGAGTGAAGACTGCTGCCTTCCTGAGATCATGGAGTTATGGAATGGTTTGAGTTGGAAGGGACCTTACTGACCATCTAGTTCCAAATCCCCTGCCATGGGCAGGGAACAGCTACCCCAGCTGCCCTCACCCCTAGGCTGGGAGCTGCAAAAGCCAATACAGCTGGGCAAATGCAATTTTTTTGTGAATATTTTACCTATACCTGCCATCCTGCACACCACACAGGTTCTGTTTGTCTGTCCCATGAGGGGGGCACATATGGCACATCCCACTGCTTGAGAAAGAACAGGGACAGGAGGAAAATGGCATACCAAGGGTAGAAAGGGTGATGGTGAAGAAAAGAGAAATAGGATAGAAACTATGAAAGATGGGAGCAATAAAAGAGAATCTCTGTAGAAAGCTGCAGCAGAGCTCAACAAGATGATGGCACATGCCCCTCTGGGTTCCTTAACCACTAATAGGATTTATAAGAAGGATTTGTCACACTCTCAGGAGTATTTAGGAAAACTAAAAGATAATCTTGAAAAAATCTTACACCCTATAAACATCTATCCTTCATAATGAACACTTAAGGCTTGTTAAGAGTGATGGAAGTGAAAGGAGCCAAGTGGGAGGTGTGCAGGCTCCAGTTTGAGATGAAGCCTGAAGAGTGTGAGGACCTGGAGTCCTTGGCTCACACAGGTATTTAGGGCTGTGCAAGATACCCTGAGCATCTTTCTCCTGGCCCCAGCCACTTGGTGGCTACTGATGCCCTGCAAGTCGAACCTGGAGCTCATATCTCTGTCTCTGATGCCCATGAACACCTCAATAATGTTTGAGAGCTTCAGTAAAAAAAGCAGCTGAGCTTCCATGGGCTTTTTTGTATCGGTGCTGAAAATCATGGGCCAAGGAAGGTCACATCCAGTTGCAGGGAATGCCACAACAAGAATGGACCCAAATCCTGCACTGTATCAGGGACAGGCTAAAAGAGCTGATGATGATCCAGGAGCGCTCACCCTTGCTTGGGTAGTGAAACATCAGGCAAGAACCTACCTGAAATCAGCTGTGACACCAAAACCAGCACAGGGGACACTGAAGTGCTTGCTGTTGCACTCTGGCTGCCCTACAGAGCAAAGCTCCTCAAGGTTTTCTTCATTTCTTCTGGGCTTCAGGAGTTCTAAATGCAAACCAATTAAGTAATGCCTGATGCATTTTCAATGCCCCGAGCAAAACCACTCTGAAAATCCCCAGCTTTGAACACGAGGTGGCAGGCTGGCCCCAAGGTGGGGAGCAGCCAAAGCAGCTGAAATTGCCAGAAATAGTCCTTTGTCACCAGAGAAAGGTGGTGACATGGAAGCTCGGGTCCTTCTTGTCACCTCTCAGAGAGGGAGAAAGGGCACAAGGTTTCTGTGGGGCTTGGAGTGACTTAGGGGGAGAAGTATGAGGTGAATGATCACATACTGTGAAAAGATGGGAAAAGATGTTGCCTAAAACCACTTCCAGCTTGGAAAGAGAATGACTGAGGGAGCAGTGCCCCTGGTTGTGGAATGGTGGGATGCTGCCTGGAAATTAGGTACTGGCAGCACCCTCAGCTCACCACTTTAGTTCACCCACTCCCAGGGCTTGGGGTCAGAGTGGAAATGGCACAGCCGAGAGCTGATCCCATTATTTGGACCTGCCTCACACACAGGGATATCCAACAGGACAAGAGGAAACAACCTCAAGTTATACCAAGGGAGGTTTATATTGGATATCAGGAAAAATATTTCTGCAGGGAAAGGGTGGTCAGGAGTTGGAACAGGCTGCCCAGGGAAGTGGTGGAATCAGCATCCCTGGAAATGTTCAAAAGGCATGAGGATGTGGTGCTTAGGGACATGGTTTAGTGGTGGGCTTGGCAGTGCTGGGGTGGTGGTTGGATGTTGTGATCTTAGAGGTCGTTTTCAACTGTAATGATCCTATGGATTTGTCTGGTGAGCACTGGGCTGCTTCTAAGCCTGATTACCCTGACCCTGACCCTGATTCTGACTGTGCAGCTTGACCTCAGACCTACCTCACCACCTCAATTTGCCTGAGGACTTGGACTCTTGACTGAACCTGGCCACTCTCTTCAAACCTGCACCAAACATGCACCAAACCTCCACCAGCCATTTTGGCAGGGGAGAAATGAGGGCCAGGGTGCTCCCCACCAGCCTCTGGTGCAGGATTGCAGAGCCCACATGGAACACAAAGCTCCTAGAAGAGCAAAAGCTTCCCAGGGCTAGTAGGGCTCCTTGTCCTGCAGTTTATTCACTGCAAGGCAATTTAAATTCTATTGCAAGGAGTGCAAGCACTGTGGGACTGCAGAAAGAGCAGTCTAATCCACCCAGCCTCACATCCAATGCAGCTGCTGGCACTAGGAGCCCAGACTGCTGCCTTCGACACTGGTGTTGGCACCTGAACACACTGCACTAATTGCTTGATGCTCCTCCTCCCTCTTTCCAGCTGAGAGCATCCCCAGTTCATTAAGCCGATTTGCATACAGCTCTATGTGAGGTCGTTAAGAAGTGCCAGGTACATGAGTGAAACATCATGAAAGCTTCACCGGAGGGAACAATCCAAGGAAATCCCGGTGCCTGAGCTCCAGTTTGCCTCAACAGAAGGGAATTCAATTAAGGGCTGATTTGATTTTTGTGGCTCAGAGAAAAGCCAGCTGACTGGGTGTTGGACATATTTTTGGCTCTGCATCAGCCATAAATACCGAGAATTGCTTTAAGCAAGCTGGAACAAACGCACCGGGACAAGCCCATCCCTGGCTGCCAGCTGCAGAGTCAGGGTGGGCAGCAGAGGCAGAACTGCCCTGGCTGATGCAGGACTGATGTGTGACTGCTCACAGGGATCGCCTTTCCCGCACACCCCTCTGTGGGAGGAGACTCTGCAGATTTTGGCTGTGCTGCATGTGTCCTTTCCTCCCCTGCAGCTCACGCCCTTCAGCCCCTGCACACCGTGTGAGTCGTCACAGACCTGCGCAGCTCATCGTACTAGAAACCCACCTTCCCACTTCCAGAGCTTTTGATCTCGCAGTTGCCTCTCTGAGGACACTGAGATAAGGACATTCACCAGTTAAGATCAAGCTTTGCAGAAGGGATTAGGTATCCTGTGTAACTCATTATCTTCCTGTTAACGTTTTCCTTTTCTTCCTTTGAAAACCTACTGTTTGTTAAATGAATTGATTCATCCTTTGCCAGCACGCCAGTGCCCAGTTTGGTTTCCTTCTTCCAGGTTTCTGGCTGGGGTGACTCAAGATGGGTGGTTTTTTAGTGATCCACCCCATCTGAACCCACCTCTGGTGGGTACCTATTAAATCCTCTTAACCGCTGGCTGCCCTGAAGCCTGGGGAACTCACCCTCCCTGTGAGTGCACAGGGAATTTTAGCTCTTGCATGCCAAGACCGGCTGTGCTCATAAAATTAATGAGAGCTTTGCTCCCTGAAAACAAGAGCCCCTGCACAGCTGTGCTTCTGCATAAACACAAATCAGCTCACACGACTCCCAGGGGCACCTTGTCTGTCCTCAAGGTCCCTCTGTGCCTGAAGGTGCTCGTGGAATTCCAGCACCAGGAAAACTCCAGTTCCTCCTCACCCTGGGAAGAGAAGGGCTGCATGCAGCTTCCCAGGAGCAGGATGAAATCTGGAGGCACAGGCAGTGCTGCTGCTTGCTCGCTGCAGGTAGCACAGGGCACATGGAGCAGTCCTGGGAAGCAGGGAGCAAGCATCGCTCAGAGACCAGCACGAGTGAGATGCTCATTAATTCCCTCAGTACTTCCCGTGTGCACGGGGAGTTAGAGGGTCCTTCTTGAAAGAAAACTCATTTTCAGTACAAAGCAGTCCCCTGGGTTGACAGCACAGAGCACTTTCTCATTTGCTAAGGGAGCAAAATGGAATTGCACAGCTCCCAAAGGGAGAAATGAAGTGATTTAAAAGGATTTGTCTTTCACATCTAAAGAAAGTCATGGGAGCTGTGCCTGAGGTCCCATGAGAAGTATCTATGCAAACATCTTGCTTGTCTGAATAAAACAAGGACTTCTTGGTAGGACAGGGCAAAATTTCTCTCTAAATATAATATTCAAATGGGATGGTACAAATTTTCCACTGAAACCACTCAAACAGGAAAACTCATATGGGTGAGTTCACTTGACTTTATTTCTTCTCCTCCATGTGACACATGGAGGCTTGAATCATCTCTTCTTCTCACACTCTTTAGCCACATCCCTTTTTTTCTCCCTGACCTGTGACATCTCGACCAGTTCTTCCATCTGCCACTCTGCTTCATCCTGCCACACTGGCTACAAACCAGCTCAGGAAGCATCCACAAGGTTGTCTGCCAGCTCCGTGGGCTGAATCCACTGCTTCAGCAGGGCATCCTCTGGGTGCCAGGGAAGGGGAAGCCAAAGGGAGTGAGAGCAGCCAGGCTCACTTACAGCAGTGATGGCCTGCTAGGGCAGCTTGACTGCAGCATACCACGCTGGGGCTTAGCCAGATAAAAGTTCATCTTAAAACTGGG
Source organism: Erpornis zantholeuca (assembly GCA_013400515.1). Taxonomy (NCBI): domain Eukaryota; kingdom Metazoa; phylum Chordata; class Aves; order Passeriformes; family Timaliidae; genus Erpornis; species Erpornis zantholeuca. The sequence continues at coordinate 75,557 of VZTN01019832.1, read as the reverse complement.
ACTGGGGTCCAGGAAGGACTGAGCGATGATTGTGCTGTTTGGACAGACAGTCTTGTGTCTCCCCAGGACTTTGAGTGTTGTTGGTAACTTAGTGCTCCCAGTGTCTTAGTTCTCCCAAACAGAAAGGATGGCTGGAGTTGCCTGGCAAATTTTGAGCCTGGTACAAAATTCAGGATTTCTGCAGTAGTTCTAACCTAAAAGTAGTCAGACAGGCTCCTGCTAGACAACTACAGTTAAATCTAACATTTTCAATGCTTGGCAAAGACTGCACTTCAGTATTAAGTAAACATTCCGTTCTTGGAAACATTTCCCTTTAAAACAAGCAGGTTGGATGAAAGGCTTCCCTGACACTCCCTACCACAAAAAAAAGGGCAAGATTTATTTTCTTGCTCAGCCAGCAATGCTGCTGGTCACCCATACCTCAGGTTTTCCTTCCTGCTTCTATCCTGCCTGCTTATCAGAGAGCATCACCTGTTTACTCAAGACAAGACAAACAGAGTTTGCTCATCTAAAGCCTCTCAGAGACATCCTATGAGCATCCTTTGTGACTGTGACTGGTGACTGTCCCACCTGACCTTGATTTTTGGGCATGGGAATGGACATTGTGGCCATGTGTGCACAGACTGGTGCTGCCCAGATGAATAAGCATTGGCTGATAGTACCGTGTGGTCCTTGGCAGGATTAAAGCCCACCAGCAGAGAGGGGCTCTGGTGCTGAATCAGCTGGTGTGCAAGAGATCTGGGGCAAGGAGAGAGAGCAGGGCATGTGCCATATCCACCCCTAATCCACATCTCCTTCACCTGCTGCCACTGGCACAGCCTCGGCCCCGTGAGACCCTTCTGAGGGGTGTCAGGGGACAGAAGGTATCCTCTGCATTCCTCGCTGGGGTTAGGGCAGGGACAGTGCTTTCAAGTGCACATCAGTCCCAGTAAATTTATCTTGCCAGCTTCCCTTTCGTAACAGGAAGGATAGCGGGCAAACAACAAATGCAGGAAATGTGCAAAGGTAGAAGGTTTGCTCTGGAACAGCCTTGTGCAGATGGGAACGAGGAGAAAAGCCAGTGGTGGGAGCCTGTGAGTCTTCTTCATGGACACTTTTTAGCTGAGAAATGTTACTTTGTCACAAATGAAGCATTGTGGAAATGTGCCTGACTTCACAAAACTATGGATGGAACACTGAGAGCATTGCATGTGCTAGAAACCAGCTGGAAAAGATGAGATAAATCATCCACACCCTTGGATAAGGCTCTGTTTCAATCCCAGTATAAGTTATCAGATAATTAAAGGGTTTTTTTATTTCAAAATATTTTTCTTATATTTTCTTCTGTTAGAGACCCTAATATAGATTCTCATTTAAGGTCCCAGAGCAGGATATATGTTTTACAATATGTGATGAATTTCAGCTGGAGGGAAAGCCCAGCTTTCACCCACCTCTAACTTCAACTATCTTCAGTCTCCATTCCCCAGTCCTTCGGACAGATTGGACACTCCAAAAATTGGGCTGAGTGAGAAACTGTGGTGTATCAGCCGGATCAGCTTGTTCAGTGCTATGGGACTGAGGAGGAAGAGTCCCAGAGGAGGAGCTGTGCCTGCCAGTCCACAGATGTAATAATCCTATCCATCCACTTTTGTCAATGAAGGATTTATACGGGTGCCAACGAAGTTATGTTGGTGCAAAAGTGGAGAGAAAGAAAATTCAACCTAAATATTTCTGTCCTTTATGTTTACCTGGGACCAGTAAGAAGGTCAAACCTGTGCTCAATGTCAGCTGAGTTTGCTGAATGCCCAATGTAAGCTAAGATTGGGGTTTATTTTCATGTACACAGTCTACTGTTGATATTTTTAATCCATTTCTGTGCTAACCATTCAGGAAGAACAATCTTTGTGTTGCACTAAGAAAAGGCCCAGGTGTGTTGGTTAATAAACACACAAACCTTTTTAATCCACAAATGGCATTTTTGGGATGCATTCACCTGATTGTTTGGTATTGCCCTGTCCTGTGTTCCTCTTTCTCTCTTGGAGGGGTTTTTGGGATGTGCAGTGGGTGTCTTCTGTCCAGATCTATTCTGTACTGAGCCACAATCCCACAGGCTTTCCAGTCATTTCTACAACTGAGATCTGAAAGACTGGTGGGGGAAAACAAGTCTGGAAGGTGCAGCCCAAGATATTTGGCTTGGCCAGGATCAGTCTGTAATCCACATAAATGCCTCCCTGCATGGATGACATCTGGATCTGGTGGAGCTCCTCAGGAAGGGACTCTCAAAAACCTGCAAAACTGAACATGCATTTATCCAAATAAATACTGAGCTGGCAGAGGTGTATATAGGCTTGGACAATGGCTGATTAGGACTTTCAGAGTAGTCAAGAAGGTATTATTACTCCACTTTCAGAGTAGTCAGAAGGGCATTATTAATAAGGGACACAGAATTTGGCACCTTAGTGACAACTAAGTACTGACATCCCTACAGGATGTACTTATTTTTGGCCAGGGAATTGTTTCTTTTGAAAAGCACAAGCACATTACAGCCAAAGCTGTTGATGGACAGAGCACCTCATCCCCATACCTGTTTTACCTCAGAAATACCAATACAGTGCAGTTCCAGAAGATCCAAGGGATGGGAATGAGTCTGTACTACCATCCTTGTCTGGCCCAAACCCTTTCAGGTTCTGTTTCAGCACCCCCTACATCAGCTCTGCAGGGGTGGTGGAGATGCCAAGCTTAGCCTAAGGGATCAGACTGGTGTGACTCCACACCACAGAGGTGGTTTTGGTGTTGGCAAATAGAAAAAGGCCAAGCAAAACCCAAACTTTGGGCTCAGATCTGGGGAACTGTGTTGCAAATCAGGGTTGTGCGTGGCATTTGGCCCCTTTGGCATTTACTCCTTTTTTTTCTAACATTGAGATGAGCGTTTTCCTTGCTAAGAAAATTTGGAGGGGGCCTGTTCTGATTGGTCTTTCCCTATTGGTCACCTTTTTTTCTTTCTTTTTCATCCCAGAAAGCATGGCAAACTGAAGCCATTAGTGCAGTTGAGGCCCTCACCAGGGGAAAACCTCTACGTGGGAGAAGGATCCTGTATCTATCAAGGCATAAGTGATTTGGTTCTCAAATACCTGTTCTACAGAACTTTGCTCTTCCTTCAGCTAGATTTGAGCCCCAAGGCAACCAGTCCCTCTTGTGTGTAATGGCAAGACAGGACACAGAACTGGGGGCAAAGTGTTATGGTAGGAGCAGATGCTCAGAAATGAGGTGCTGTCTCTTGAGATGTTTGGTTTGGGTAATGTTGCTTTTTGCCATATAACTGCATCTCTATGCACTGAAATATTCCCAGTAGTCATTCCCTAAAGATTCAGATGTCTAAGGACAACTATCATGGCTCTGAGAACACTAATTTTGCAAGCTCATTTTTCCTCTGAGGCTTCCCTCTGCCCAAGGTCAGCTCTGCAAGGGTGCAGCTGTGTAACCAGGGATCACGTTGCTGGGAAGACAGCCAAGGTGTGACAACCAGCTGGGAGACACCTCAGTGGGAAGGCTGCCTTGGCTCAGAGCCACATTTGTGTTCTCCTTGGCCAAGCCACATTCTGTGCCTACATCTGCCCAGTTTCATACCCTGACAATCCCAACAAAGATTTGCTGACACGATCTCCCATCTTCACCTCGGACCTGCAGCTTTGCTATGGGCTCACTTGGGGGTGGGACTGAGGCCTAACCCAGTCAGCAGAGCTGCTCTGCTTTCTGCCTGTCCACGAGAGCACATCTCCTGCCACAAGGAGCAGCAAGCTTATTCTGCTCGCTGGCACTGGGTCTCTCCTTTCCCTGTGGGTTAAGCATCCACAGAGGCTGCTGTAACCCATGTTCTAGACCTCTTAGAAAATGCTTTTTTTTTGTTTTCCTGGGAATTTCTCAGTGGAGTTTTCCTGGGAAACCTGCTGTCACAAGTCAATAAGGAGCGGTGCCAGAGATTCCATCCCAATGGAAAGCACTTGAAGGTTCAGGGTAACACGTTGCCTAGCATTTGGGATATCTGTTGGAGGTTCTGATCTGCAGTAGAATTCAGTTCCTTTTGGCCCATCTATCTTGAGCAAAAATCAGCAAACGGACTGATGAACATCACAGATCTGGCACAAAGCAAAGCCTTTTGGTGGAAGTTTATCCAACACAAACATGCCGGTGCAAAAATTCTACCAGGTGGTCCCCTCTTGGGAGGAGTGGGAGTGGCTTTTATCAGCATTCTCTTGATAAGCAACTAAATTTTACCAGATTCCTTCCACTCTACCAAGAAAATGGACTTTACCCTTCCTTATTGCTCTTACAGGGCAGAGTTTCCTCATTTCATAGGGCTATAAGCAAACAAGGAAATCTCTGTCAGAAGATGGGAGTTCAGTTGAATTCTTTCTTCACCTCAAGTAACACTGATGAAAATCTGCCTAACTGCTCCTCCAGTGGAGCCAGGGTCCCTTTACCTGCTGCTTTGGCTCCAGATTCATTGCTGTGTCCCACATTCTGATTACTGGCCTGGTCGTCTCTCTCCAGAGTCCTTAGGGTGCAGGAGCATTCGGGACTCTTTAGCAACCTCCAACCTGTTTAGCATAGAACTGTAAAAAGAAAAATTTGTTTTATGAACCATAGAAGTAAGGAATTTTTCCCCAGCTTTCTATCCAACACCTTCTACTGCAATATCTTGGAGTGGCACCACATTCCCTGTAATACTCATCATAGCAACAGTGAAGCCCCCTCACCTTCCCTAGACTCTGCTCTAGTCCTCCTGTGTCCTCTCTAAGGCTCCGTTCCCACTTCTCTCCTGCATTTCCAACAGACCTATCCCTTACCTCCCAGTGGTGCCTCCAATTCATCTCTGTACTTTCCATCCTTTCCTAACAGCATCACTCAGCTCACATGACTCCTGGCTGGCTCTGTCTGCCTGCTGGCCTGACAACTCTCTTCACCATGTAGTTGGCAACCACGTCACTGTGTTTGACTATCTGGACAGCTTTTCCAGCTGCTGAGCAGCCAAATGAAACATATTTGTCCTTTAGGTGTTTGTTCTTTAGCCCAGCCCCTGAGAGGAAACATGTAGGTATTTATTAACTTTGAGATTACAAGAAGTGACAATATGTCTGCGTGGTGGTGCATCCCCCACTCCCCCTCGGGATTCACCATGGTCTCAGAAATGCTCATTAGGCCTTGGCCTTGATGGACATCTGGGCTGAGCTCCTCATGAGCTTGTCAGAAACACTGTCTGCTCCCAGGAATTTGTGCTGGCTAAGGAGCCCCTGGTTTTTAATAGCCTTGGGAATTTATTTATCTTACCTGAATAACCACTCAGATGGAACATTTTTGGTTTTGAACTTTCAAACAAATTTACTGACCCAAATTGAGGCCAGGATGTAAAATTACTGTGACAAAAGCCAACTCTGTTTTGACTCTCTAAGCAGTGGTCCAAAGTGGGACCCTCTGGGCTCTCCTGGACCACAGGAGGCTGAGACCAGCACCTCCCTCCCCGAGCCACACAACTCCCAGGTTGGATATACTCAGGGGACCACAGCTGAATGACAATGACAGATCCTGGGCTGAGATCCTGTTCTGGTTTGAAAAGACGAACCAGTGGGAGACACCAAGTCAGAATAACAATTTATTAAGAAAATTAGAATAAAGGCAGGGAAAGGAAAAGAAAGGAAAAGAAAACAAAACAAAAAAAATAAGCACACTGGTTTAAACTGGCAGAGCCAGATACAACCTGACACCCTGTTAGTCAGGGTAGCAGTAGCAGTTAAAGGGATGGTGGCTGCAGTCCTCTGAAATGATGGATGTAGTTTAGTTGAGGCAGTGATCCAGTAAAAGGGTCCAGTCTTCCTTGGAAGGTATGTAGCTCCTATCCGCTGGAAATCCAGTGGAGAAGAAAGCTAAAGCTCGAGTCTTCAAAACCTCAGTTATATCCAAGATGGGATGCTTGGCTCCTCCCCCTGGGCAGAGTATCTCACAATGAGAGGGTGAGTCATGAGATAAGGCCTGATGGGCATTAACAGGAGATAGTCCAGGAGTCAGTTATCTCTGAGTCATGTGCAGGGCACTGATGGGCCATTAACAAAAGATAACACAGAGGGAGGAGGCAGGGATTGCTGTCCCACCTAGTTTTAACAGAAACCTGAAGATAGTGATAGAATACACCCCCTTGGACACATCTTACATTATAACCCAGGACAGATCCCCATTCCTTGAGACTCAACCCTTCACCCGCTGAGAAGGTGCAAAGGCATCCAGCATCAGTACTTCCCTGAAATTCAGGAAATTTTCACAGGTATGTACCTTGTATGCCCTCTTTTAGGTCTGCGTGTGAGTGCGAATATGCAATTGCACTATGCACGTTGTTCTCTTAGATGCTTAAGCACTTTAAACTTGTAAGCACGTAAGTCCTATAAGTGAGTTACTGTTGTGTCTGTAGTAAATTCCATATGAATCATTCGTTAAATTATTTAGATTAATCTATAGTCTAGGTGCTATTCAATTTCAGAGCTGTTAAACCTTAAGGCCTAACTTTTGGTCAAGTCTGGGGTGTAGTTTAGCAAGGGGATCTACTCTGAACCTTGAGACTCAACAGGAAGGTCTTCCTTAGTCCTTTTTATCCTTACCCTTTCCTATCCTCACTCTCTCACCCACAAAGCCTCCCCAGCGGCACCCATATAGATAATTTTTGGATGAATTTCATATTTTGATTGATTGATTTTCAGTTCCAGTTTGCTTTTTCTCTGTGTGCTTTAATCATCAGTAAGTAGGACAGTGAACCTTGCCACCAAACTTTGTTGAACTTCCACTTTTTCATTAAATCTGCTTTTGTCAATGCCTTTAGTGGTGATTCTTTAAGAGACCTTAAAACACTCATTCACCACACTCTGTCCTTCAGAGAAACTGAGATCAGCCTAAAAAGTGAGAGAAGAAATTAAGAAATATCACCATACACAAAGCTAAAAATGCGTTTTCTTCTCCCAATACACATGGTGTTGTCTCTTACAAGTGCCATGGATATGTGGCCAGAAGACTTCTGTGGCAATGTTTTCTATTTTTCAACAGCAGAAAGAGTACTTCTTGTCCCAGATCAAGAAAGGACAGCAAAGAATTTGATTTAATAAAAAAATAGGTCTGGGTGCCGGACCTATGGGCCAGAAGGAACGTGTGATGTTCTTGTTTATGTCTGCAAATGAGAAAAAAAAGATCAGATTAACACAAAGACGTGCCTTTCACATGGATTTGTACCAAATACAAAATTTTCTGTATAGCCAGAAGTTTGTGCTTTGCCTAGACACTTTCTATGCAAAAG
>VZTN01019832.1:1860-67259 GCA_013400515.1 Erpornis zantholeuca | reverse complement strand
AAGGCATCCAGCATCAGTACTTCCCTGAAATTCAGGAAATTTTCACAGGTATGTACCTTGTATGCCCTCTTTTAGGTCTGCGTGTGAGTGCGAATATGCAATTGCACTATGCACGTTGTTCTCTTAGATGCTTAAGCACTTTAAACTTGTAAGCACGTAAGTCCTATAAGTGAGTTACTGTTGTGTCTGTAGTAAATTCCATATGAATCATTCGTTAAATTATTTAGATTAATCTATAGTCTAGGTGCTATTCAATTTCAGAGCTGTTAAACCTTAAGGCCTAACTTTTGGTCAAGTCTGGGGTGTAGTTTAGCAAGGGGATCTACTCTGAACCTTGAGACTCAACAGGAAGGTCTTCCTTAGTCCTTTTTATCCTTACCCTTTCCTATCCTCACTCTCTCACCCACAAAGCCTCCCCAGCGGCACCCATATAGATAATTTTTGGATGAATTTCATATTTTGATTGATTGATTTTCAGTTCCAGTTTGCTTTTTCTCTGTGTGCTTTAATCATCAGTAAGTAGGACAGAGAACCTTGCCAACAAACTTTGTTGAACTTTTACTTTTTTATTAAATCTGCTTTTGCCAATGCCTTTAATGGTGATTCTTTAAAAGGCCTTAAAACACTCATTCACCACACTCTGCCCTTCAGAGAAACTGTGAGATCAGCCTAAAAAGTGAGAGAAGAAATTAAGAAATATCACCATACACAAAGCTAAAAATGCGTTTTCTTCTCCCAATACACATGGTGTTGTCTCTTACAAGTGCCATGGATATGTGGCCAGAAGACTTCTGTGGCAATGTTTTCTATTTTTCAACAGCAGAAAGAGTACTTCTTGTCCCAGAGCAAGGAAGGACAGCAAAGAATTTGATTTAATAAAAAAATAGGTCTGGGTGCCGGACCTATGGGCCAGAAGGAATGTGTGATGTTCTTGTTTATGTCTGCAAATGAGAAAAAAAGATCAGATTCACACAAAGAAGTGCCTTTCACATGGATTTGTACCAAATACAAAATTTTCTATATAGCCAGAAGTTTGTGCTTTGCCTAGACACTTTCTATGCAAAAGCGTAATTGCCTTGAGGAATCTGTGGAATATATATATATATATGTGTGTGTATTTATACATACAGACACTTTGAAAGCTGGAATTCATAAATCCTTTCTCAATTTGCCTTTCTTTGGGCTTCATTGCTTCTAGTCATCCATGTAGTGCCTCCAAACCTCCCATGGAGGGACCTGACCCCCATGGACATCTGGTGTGGTGGGCATTTGGGGCAGAGGGGTGACTGGAAAGCAGCTGTATGATCAGAATGCTCATTACCAGCAACCAGCATGATCCATAAACATGTTCTGACTGAGTCAAAAGGTCTGTTTTCACTGGATAGGATATGCAAATCTATGAATTAAATATATATGCAGTGCCCTGACCTGTACCTCAGTCAGTGTGTTACAAATGGGAATTAGAAGTGGTTGCACAGCCCATATTCTTTCACCTTGGAGTCTCTCACAGATAGCCATTCCCTTCTTCTTCACCTTCACAAGCATGGAAAACACTTTGGAGGACCTGCCCAAGGTATTTTACCTTAATATCATAGATGACATTTACTGTCAGAACAAGGATTTTAAAGGCACACCTTCCTAGACGAGTTTATTTTCTCAACACCTACGCATGCAGGGCTTCCTCTCTCCTGTAAATAAATCAAGTTCTAAGTAAATTGAGTACTTAGTGAAAGGACATAAAACATAAGGAAGGGCAATATACTCTTGGTCTATCTTCACTTTTCTGCCTGTCATGGGAACAGGATGAGAAAAAAATCTCCTGGAACTCTCTCCCTACACCCTCCCACCCTTTGCCCCAGGAGAACAGCATTTCTTTGGATCATAGTGAACATGTCAACTTTCCCACCATGTTGGACTATGTGCCACATCGAGCAGACTTCAAAAGAAAGGTCTTGGCCCTGAAAGCAATTCCAGCTGAGTTCTTCATGCATGTGAGGTGCTCCCATGCCAAAGTCTGTGCACTACTGGAGCTTTAACACTTTAAGAGCTTCCCTGCCTGCCCTGCCTAGGTCCTGCAGGTTCTGCTTGACTCCAGCACTAGAAAATACCCTCTTCCCTTCATCTCCATGTGTTCTGTCCATCTCACTCGGGCCACCTCCTGGATGATGACAACATTCTTCCATCTCCTGCTACTGGTGTCTGCTTTTGCACACATTATGCGTAGCCTGAGAATTGTCCCTTTGACGGACCAGGACCATTCCTGATGAACCCATCCTGTCCCATCTGTATATCTGCAGCTACTACTTGTCCCGTTCTTTTGGAGCTCTGGGTCTGTACACCTTCAACACAAAGATCTCTCCTGACTGCTGGGTTTCTCTGTGTTGTTATTATTAATTCCATTCATGACTTTTATGAGCAGATAATTACAATAATAAGTGGGAATTCCATCACACACTGAATTGTATGGAGTCTTCAAGCCCCATGTTATGTAGGATACAGCTTTGCAGAGCTCTCCACACCCACGCCTCTTGGGTGATGATCACTTCTTGGTTGTGCACTGTAAAAAAAAGCATTTCCTTCATTGTCCATTGTGAGATGAAACGATGGGAAAATAGGCCATTGCCTGCACCCATCCATTTTAAACAGGGCCCAGCTAACCCAGAGGAAGCTGCTTGAAGTTGCAGAAAGGGATTGGGTGGGTTGTGCTTTGTGGGAAGGGACGCAGAAATCCCTGGAGGAATTACCGCATGTATTCTGCTAGGGAAATCCAACAATCGCATGAGCACAAAGGCTACCAGTAACAGGCGTTTTCCACTTCCTTGATTGGCTTTCACAGAAGCTCAATGAGTTCTCCATCGTTCTCCAGAATGTCCCTGCTGTGGCCTGGGCCTCTGCACTGGGATTTCCTATCAGCTATGAAGGCCCTTGGCTGCCTATTGTCAATAACTGCTTTTAGTAGATGAAGTTTATGAAGCTTCAGACAAAACATGGTGTGAAACCCACAGTCCACTGAGGCAGCCAGAGTCCTAATTTAATAATAAAATAGCTCCAGTAAGTCTAAAGGCTGAAAGACTAGGTCCTTTATTAAGGATGTCAGGTAACTGTATCTCTATCTAAGCCAAATAATGAAGAAAATTGAAGAAAGCAGCCAGCTGTGACACAAATATGTCAAGGATTAGTGAATCATATGGAGGTTTACATGTATGATTGATTCCTGGGATTATGAAAAATATGGACCTTTGCTTTTAAATTAAATTTCTCAGCTTCAGTTTCCCACATTTCCTTTGTCTGTGCCTTTTTTCCATAGAAGATTAAATATCCATTCAGCTCTTTGGGCATTCTCAACTAGATAGTTACATTACATATTATTATAGCGATCATCCTGCTATGATGAAATTCATACAAGTGTGGTAACTAGCCTGAAAAAAAAAATCCTCATTATAAACCCAAGTCACTTCAACCTAAAAGAAACCCATAAAGCTGAGCGATGGCAGTGTACAACTGAAGTATTCTGAATACCCAGATGGGTTGTTCTGTCACTGCAATGAATTCCTGGTGCTTCAGGAAAAAAAAGTCATCTTCAGAGACATTGTTCATGAACATAAATAGTTTCAGTTGACCACTGGCTGTAGGGAGACAGTCCAGGGCATGTCGTTCCTTTTGGTGTGGGACTATGCAGCCTTCAGCACTAGTCAGTTCTAAATATATTCCCGAAGTCAGATGTATAATGAGACATTTCATTACTTCCTTCCTTCTCGGCACATTACGGCAAAGTGAGTTGGAAGTTTCTCTCCCCGGTATGAGCAAAGGTTAATTCTTTGCCATCTGTCCAACATCACCAGCACAACTAAAATATCCCTTTATGGTCCACGTGCACATTAGAGCGTTGCAAGCCATGACATTCAAGCTTGTGACGAAGCAAAATACCTGCTGTATCTTCCTTCTAGTGACCCACGCCGTTAATGAGTTATATTGGATATAGGTAGTGAGGTGCCCCAGATATAGAGGTTGCTGTTAAATAGAAGGAAATAGGGATCACACACATTAATCAAAAGCACATATAGATGGGGGGTATTGCCCAGGCTCCCCCTCTGTCTCTTTCTCTCCTTCTCTGTTGCTAGAAAAAGTATATGTCAGTGACCATGTGGGTGAGGTGTATTCAGCAGTGAAATATCCAGGTGTCCCTTCTTGCTTTTGGAGTATGAACTGGATCACATCGAGTAACTTAAAAGTGATCCTGAGTGGAGATACCAGGTTGCTAAAATAAATTCTTGCTGTGTGCAGAAAGAAGGGTGCTATTATCTGTAGAATTTATAGTCCTGGATGCAATTTTCCATCTTAGGATATCCTCAGAAATATGGTCCAGACACAACCCACTCAGACTCTGAAACACAGAGGGACAAGCTGTTCTCAGCTATTTGTACAGTCCAGAGGGAGAAGCTGATACCTCTCATCAGAGAGAGCACCTGGACCAGAGATGCTATGGGCATCTGATGGGTTGGTGTTGGGCCACGGGGCTGCAGTTATCTTGCAAGAGCATCAGAGATGGTGCAAAGCCATGAGAGACCGCGGCAAGAAACACAATGTCCAGGAAAGTGGTGGAGGGTCATGGGTGTGGTGCTTAGGGACATAGTTTAGCAGTGGGCTTGGCAATGCGGCATTAATTGTTGGACTCCATTATCTTAGAGGTCTTCTCCAACCAGAATTCTTCTATGATTCTGTGATTCCAAGGAAGCCATTACAGTGTCTTTCATTTATCAGCATAACCAGGACTGAGCTTTGGGGCACCATCCCCACCTTCCAGGAGTGCAATCATTTGGCTAATGTTCAAAAAACCCACTCTGGGAGGCTCAGCTAGAGGCAAAAGGACCTGCACAGCACAGTCTATGGGCTATTCCAGTTGTTCTTCTGGATTCATGAGCTTGCCCAGATTTCTTCTGCACCTTGACAAGGAGCCCCTGTGGCACAGCTGCATTGCTGGGGTGTTGGTGAATGCAAGCTCCATGTGGAATGGCTCTCCAATATTACAGAGTATCTCAGCAGCTCTTGACATCAAAGGCACCATAGCTGAAAGTCGGAGGAGCACCTGTAGGCTCCAGATCATTCACTATAATGACAATTGAGACTCTGAGAACAGTTTAGCTCGGCTTAAAAAAAAAGTTATTTCTTTTACTTCCACACTCCTGACGACCAAAAATGTGTTCTGTTCATCTGGAAATCACACTCCTCATCAGCTCTGTTAGCACCCCCACCCAAGTGTCCCTTACATCCACTTTCCCCCCAACAGCAGGAAATCGCTTAGAAAATATTTCCAGGTTCCTTCCTGGCCAGAGGTCACCTCCGTGTTTCGGAGCAGCAGGAATCACCATGTTCTCTGACACAACAAACGGAGGAGGAAGATCTGTTCTGCCCTTCCAGCTTTCAAGCTCGTGCTTTTTAGCTGCAACTCCACCCTGCACTGGTGGAGAAGGGATCAGTTCCCACTGATCGCAGGAAAGGGAGGTCACGGGGTTTGCTTGATTAAATCACCACAAGCCAAAAGGTTCTTTTGCTCACTGAGAATTGCTCACGGGCTGTTTAATTTGTTCCGAAAAGAAAAGCTAAACAAAAAAACAAACCCCAAGCCGAACAAGCAACGGCACACACGGAAAAGCAGGTGTGTCTCGAGATCCTGGGAAAACAAAGGGCAGAGGCTGAGGCAGGAGGTGACACTTGGATGGGAAGTTTCCATCCCAGTACAAGAAGACAAGTTTGGAAAAGACTCAGAGAGGACCAGCACTTGTTGTCCTACAGGTATGGATGCTGTGTGTGAAATGCAGCATTGGTTTAACACTTTGGGGTGGGTAAGGGTGCCTTGAAGGAATTTTTGGGGCCAGATTCTGACAGTGTGGTGCAAGTTTTGCATCACTGGTAAACCTGCTGCGGGTTTCTGCTAGGGAAACTGCAATCGGCACGTGTTTCATTCTGTGGTGATTAGTTGGCTCTTTTCTGTAGGATGCTTTTGACAGTTCAGGGTATTAATTAAGCCACTCAAGTTTCTGACAAAGTGCTAGTGCCTGTTCGCTTGGCTAATGAATGCTAATAGAGGCTATTACTGCTTTCGTTTAAGCTCGGGGCTGCAGAGGAAAGAGGGACGTGCACGGAAATGCTGTGCTAATCCTCATTGCATTTATTATCTCCTAAATCGTGCTGCACAATTTCGGAGAAAAAAATGTCAACTGCAATAGCATTTAGAACTTTTTACCACTTTGTTTTCTTTGTACTTTATTTGTTCCAGTTTGTGCTCACAGTGGGTGGAATTTGCAATGCAGATGCAGGCACTGTATTTCTGTTAGCTGTATAGAACGATGAGTTTGTTTAAGAGCAATCTCCCTTCAGTTTCATATTAGGTGAAACTTTCTGGCAGGGGAGAGGGACTTGGGGCACCCATGGCCACAGGCTGAGAAACTGCTGTACACTGTCTTCAAGCATCACATTTATCTTGTTTCCATTCTTTTCTATGTTTTCAGCTGCTTAAATGAAAGCCAGTTTTATGGTGTTGTGTTGGAGTGCTGCTGCCAGTGCTCAGTGTTAGGGGAGATACAGGGAGGCTTTCTGATGCTTTCATCTCTGTCGATGTCTATATCCCCAGACATTCTGCTCCATTTCCAAACATCTCTGGTGCAGCACTATCCACTTTGCTTAAACGATCACAATTCAGAAAAAAAAGCAGAGCTGTGGTGTGACCCTGTACAACCTTGTTTCTCTCTCCCCATCATGGGAAAGTGATGCTCACCTACATGCCACAAGGAGCTTTTGGATTTGAGGGAGAAAGATGTTATTGTTTGAATGCTGTAACTCACAATTTCAGTGACAGTTTTAAGAGGCAATGAGCTTGTGACAAGGCAGGGAATAGCAAGGCAAAGCTGTTGTGAATTTGAAAGGCAGAGGCTTCATTTCTCCTGCTCCCATCACTTGCTGTTGCATGGTGAAAATTGTATTTTGCAACCCATAGATTTTCCTCTCACCCAGAGGTCTATTCTGCCACTTAACCACTATTCTGCCATTCTTCATCTATTTCGGCCACTTAACCTGCCCAGGGATGTCTGGCAACATTGCAGAATGAAGTCATATTAAAAGAAATTTAGGGACAAATCTTTAGCCCCTGGGTAGCAGTGACACGTGACTGAACTGTGATGGGTCAGGCAGCTCAACAGGAACCTGCTGTGACTATTTGGCATCTGTCACTATTTAACTTCCCTAGATTCCTCTGAGTTTGCCTCCACTGATCCAGATTTAAAAAACAAAGAGAACATGCGTAGGCACTGGGAAGATATCTTTGTCCTGATCTTCTTGGTTATTTTTATTTTTTTAACACCTCTTAGACAGGCTTAATAAAGCAGTTCTCTAACATCTGAATTGGAGACGTGGGAAATTCCTCAAACTAGGCAGAGCTTCCTCTCATTGTTATAGCACAAAAGACCAGTGCAGCCTTTACTAGAGTTCCTTTTTTAACCCATTCATCTTGACCAAGAAACCTACCTGCTGCTGCCTCTGCTCAGGGCTGTGATTCACAGTTTGCCAGAAGACAGCAGACAAGCATGGAAGTGAATTGCATCATCCATGAGGACATCATTATTTTGGGGTTGTATTGCACTTGAAACTGAAATGGTTTGCTGCTGGAATTAATCTCAGCCTTGTGCAAGAATCATGGCTTTATAAGACCAAACGGGATGAATCTACAGTAAAACCCAACTCCTTGCAGAAAACTGTTTCCAGTTTTTCTTGAAACAGTTTCTTAGGACCATGATCTCCAAAAGGGCTTCAACTGCCATTCCTGAGCACATCCACCACAATTGCATGATTATAGAGTTTATTTCTCAAATGATCCTGCATGTGGCTCAGCCTGCCTGGGGACAGTTACCGCCCATGGGTTAATCTGATCCAGCACCTGCCCTGCTGGGAAGGGAGCAGCAGCTCATCCTCCTTATCTGTGCTGGGCAGCATCCTGAGAGGACCAAGCCAGCAGTGGGTGAGGGCAGGAACTGTGGGGCTCTGATAGTGGCCCTGGACAGGTTGTATTAAGAATGTGGATGAGACGGAATGCACAAGTTGGGTGTGCAGGAACAGGGAAAACTGGAAAGAGATAGCAAAAGAAGATTTGCAATGGCTTCTCTCTGATGGGTGAATGATCAATTCCACATTTGTTTGGTTGGGGTTTTATTTCAGAGAAGACTGGCTCCTGGAGAGCAGATAATTCACTGTAGCAGGTTGTCTAGTAATTGCACTGCTATATTTGCATGTTACAATGCTGCACCAGTGGACTTTGTTAAGGAGCTTTTGACTACATTTGCAGCCTATTCCAAAGGTTTATCTGTTGTTGATGGTGGCCTGGAAGAGGTTTCATTCTGACAGCTATCCCATGACATGACATGGACTTGTAGACTTGTAGTCTTAATCCACTACCTCTGCACACAGTTTATCTCTTTTCTACAAACTTCAGTTTATTCCTGTGGAAACCTGCAATGAATTCTTCCCCAAAGCCCTCCCCTCTCCATCATAATTCCCATCTGAGCAGTCCAAACAAGATGGGTGTGCTGGGTTTGGCTGGGATCGAATTGACTTTCCTCATACAGTGCTGCATTTTGGATTTGTGGCTGAAACAGTGTTGATACCATGCCAATGCTTTGGCTATTGCTGAGCAGGGCTTGCAGAGTATCAAGGATTTGTCTTTTTTTCCACTGACTCTGTAGTCAGTGGGATGAAGATTTGGAGGGATTACAACAGGGAAACCTGATTTGAATTCACAAAAAGGATGTTTCAAACCATATAACATCATGTTCAGCAACAAAAGAATAGTGGTGTAAGTCAGGGTTGTCTTCCAAACCAGCCATTGCTTGGACATTTTCTGTGTATACATCTGCTTGTGGGAGGTAGTGAAGGACTACCTTCACATCACCTTTTTTTTCCTTTCCACTTTCATTCCCTTATTAACCTTTATTTATCTCAATCCACTAGTTTTTGCACTTTTTCTCATCCCATTCTCTCCTCTGTCCATCTGACAGATGGGCAGTAAGTGAGTGGCTGTGTGTGTGCTTAGCTTCAGACCAGGATCAGCTCATGACAACAGGATATCTACCTCACTCTTCAGACACCTTCCAGTGG
The DNA here is from genome assembly GCA_013400515.1 of Erpornis zantholeuca. Taxonomy (NCBI): domain Eukaryota; kingdom Metazoa; phylum Chordata; class Aves; order Passeriformes; family Timaliidae; genus Erpornis; species Erpornis zantholeuca. The sequence continues at coordinate 58,115 of VZTN01019832.1, read as the reverse complement.
ACAACTTTTGAATAAGCAGTTTTTTCCCAGCCCAGGAAAAAAACCTTTAATCTCCCTTGTGTCATCTCCATCAGCGGATTTACACAAAGTAATACTTGTTTCAGGAAGACCTCAAAGGTCACCTAATATCGACCACTCCTGGCACTGAATTCCTTCATTCTGGATGAAAAGGGAGCCACATCTCATTTGCCTTCTGGGTACTTCCACAAGTCTTGCTTTATCAGATCATTAGTGCAATCACTGATGAGTTTTTCCTGCCCCAGGGTCTCTCTAAGCACCCTGTGAAGAAGAGACAGCAAATATCATTCTTGTTTAGCAGCACAGAGCTGAGGCACAGAGATATATCCAGGGTCTGCTTACAAGGTTGGCTACTGCCAATCCAGGGTCTGCTTAAACTCACCTCAACAGGAATGAAAATACTGTGGCAGCCAGGTTTGAGGTGCTTGCAAGCAGCTGAGCTGTATGCATTCCCAATTTAAATCTTAATATGAAATATTAATTTCCAAATGCCTTCCCTCAAAACATAATAGAGCTGCGATCGAGTATGTAATTTACTGTCTTCGGAAATTCCTCAAAATGACAGAGCTTCCCCCAATTGTTCTTTCACAGAGGAAAAACTCTAGTAGAGTTCCTGCTTTGGCTTAATCCTGTGAGCACAGGCTTGGCCCTCCATGACCATTAGGCTGAGTGTGTGAAAGCCATCTTCATTCCAAAGATGTCCCTACGTGCCTTATGACAGGCTATTCATAGTATACCCCTTGCTCCTGAAATTGTTTTACTGTCCCTTCTTGAGAGAGAAATACTTTAAATCCCTGCACAATGCCCCCAGAAATTTGTGTTGGCTGATGCTAGGCCTGAGACCCCGGATGAGCCTGTGCATGCCTCAAGTGTCTCTGGCAATACAACAGGACTGATGGCACTTCCTTCCTTCCTCTTCTTATCCATCCTGTTTCAAGTCTATGGCTTAAAAAGTTCAACAGCTGTTCATTAACCACTGTTCTTTACTGCAGTTAGGACACACAACATGCTAAAATCATAGAGTCATAGCATGCTTTGGCTTGGAAGGGACCTTAAAGCCCATCTCATTCCAACCCTTTCCATGAGCAGGGACACTTCCCTTAGACCAGGTTGCGCCGAGCCCCATCCAGCTTGGTTTTGGATGCTTCCAGGGATTGGGCAGCCACAGCTTCTCTGGGCAGCCTGTGCCAGGGCCTCACCATCCTTGCAGTAAATAATGTCTTCCTAGGAATTAATCTAAACCTGCCCTCTGTTAGTATAAAGCTATCCCCTCCTTGTCCTGTCTCTCCAGCCCTTTTTGTAGGTCCTTTAGGTACTGGAAGGAGCTCTAAAGCCTCCCTGGAGCCTTATCTTCTCTGGGCTGAACAGCTCCAAATCTCTCAGCCAGGTCCTTATAAGGGAGATGTTCTTATGTGTTATTATTGAAAATCTGCTTTAAAAGCTACCTGCTCTTTTCCTAAACACCTTGTTTCTGGACAGCCTTGAAATGGTTATTCCAGCACTATTCCAGCATCAGAATACCAAACTTGGCAAATGCTTAATCCATCTGACAGCAGTTAATGGAAGCTTCCCTTGTCCCTAATGTAAGTAACAGGTGCTTTTGAGAGTGCTGAAGCAGAGGAGGTTCCTACTGAAGTAAGGCCTAGAGAGAAACACATAGGCCTCAGAAAACTTCTTGTGGTAGATGCCACCAAAGTTCAGCACCAACCTCATCCCACTGAGCTGGGGGATGGGAGAGCTGAAGGGGAGCTGGAGAACCTTCCTGTTCATGAAATGTGCATTTGATTTTAGGCCATGCTAGAATTAGGAGGAAAGGTGTCACAGCAACAGGGCGGGGTGAGTTAACCCTGAGGCCATCGATCAGGGCATGGCTCAGCTCCATGGGCCTGAACTCTCCTTTTCTCCCTAAGCAAGGCAGCCCAGGTTGTGCTGCTGATTGGGAACAGCGCCTGGTCCACACTGTTCTCTGAAGGATTTCTGTGAGTCTTGGCATTAGCATTGGCTGAGACAGGGAACATGGTAACTATGGACTAGGCCTCCTAAAACAAGGCAGAAAGAGACCTCAGCAATTCATCTACTCAGGCCCTACATCTCGTGGCAGGTGTTTGTTTAAGCTCACCAAAGGCACCCCGTGGCTGGAGAAATGCCATTCCTTGGTGCTGTGTCTCATGAGCAAACCTGCCATCAGGTGTAACTTGTCTGTGTTTTTATGCCAGGTGAACCTAACAAGCACCACAGGGGTTCACAAGTCTGGATCGTCCCTGGTCTCAGTCTGAAGTGTGATGGAATTTTGAATGAGGATAATAAGCATGTCTGAAGTCTACTATTCCTTAAAGTCTTATGAACATTAGTAAAACAAACTAGTCCCCTCTGTGTTGATGATACTCTGACTCAATCTCACACCTAATGCCAATGATGAAGGTATAAGAGTTCAGATAATTTTGAAAATATTATAAACAGGTGTAGCCTTCCTAGAAGTTAAATAGTAGCTCACTAGGCTAGAAGTAAAATAGGCTCACTATTTAGCCTTTCTGAGTTCTCCTGTGCTCTGAAAGACAGATCAGTACAAAAATAGTAAGGCTGGAAGTGAAATCAATGGAACAAAATAGAAACAATAATTTTTTTCTCTCAGGCTTTATCATTAGAGAAGGGAATTAAGAGATGCGGACAACGTATGCCTTCACTTGTTTGAGGGATTTCACTCCATTTAAATGATTCTATGCAAAAGGTGGATGCCATTTTGTACTTCCACCTTTTTGTTGCTAGGTGTGACAAGCCTGGCCCTCAGACAAGAAACTCCTTCTGTCCAGAGTGGGATTATACAAACTCCAAAAGGCTGACAACCTACACAGCTTACAGGAGCTTCCTACACAGCCAGCTGTGCCTGCAGTAATAACAGGAAAAAAATCAATAGGTTAATAAAATGAAACGAGCAGGAAGCATGCTGTCATCAGACTTTCTAGTACTTCAGTCTGTAGAAGTAACCCATGTCTGGCCTGACTCAGGGACCCAATCCAAAACTCATTGCAGCCCATGGAAATTCCACTGCAACGGATATTGTTAGACCTCACTCTTCACTACATTGATATGGGAGTACCTGGCAAGTTCCTCCTTCCCAGTACTCCCACAGTACTGTGCTTCAAATACATAGTTGTATTACTTCTACCCATGAATTAGGCCTGCACCCCACTGCAGATGCTCCAAAAAGCACAAGGAGAAGAAGGGAAAGTTCATGCTACATCCCTTCTCTCATCCCAGTCATCAGAGGTGAACTGGCATGTGCTTTTTCACAGCTTTTCAAAACATGTAGGACTCAGATGCATACAAAGAGCTGAAATAGGAGGGTGGAATTCAATGTTTAGCACTTTTTTTTTCTTTTTTTCTTTGTTCCTTCTCTACAAAACTCCAACATGAAGGTCAAGCAGGAGGCTTTAGCTGAAGCAGAGAAAAACCTGAGCGGAAGTGAGAAAGAACTGCCAAGAAGACAAGACTTGGACAGGGGTTTCTTTTTCCAGTAAAGTGCTGACTTAAATGCCATTTCACTTAGGTTTCAGCTATGACTGATTTCAGCCTGGCATATTAATGTGCCACATGGCACAGGGAACATTCATCCCATCACTTATGAGTGCCATGACATCTGCTTGCACAAAACTAAAAAAATAAGAATTACCCCTCTATTCCCCCAGAAAGAAAACCTCTGCTCGTGTCCAAGAGATCCCTGAGCATCCCATCAAACTCAGCCCCCTGCACCATGCTAGGCACAGAGCTGAAATAACACAGTTCCACAAACATCACAGAGAAAGCATGCCACAGCCTGTTTGTTGCCTGTTTGAATCCTTATCACCAAGCAGTTCAGTTTTGTGTCCTTGATTAATTTCTGTTTATTTTATTTTTGTTCTCATTCAGATGTGTTATCTAAGGTCAGTGCAACTTCCCCTGTCCCCCCTTTCCCTTTCAGCCAACTCTCCCATGAAATATTGTTGCGCCTGGGTGTGTGTTTCTTAAAGTCATTGTGTGTTTTCTGTCTGAAACAAACATTGTCTGATCATCCAACTTATTACGCACTACCCAAAGGTCATGCTTTATGCAGAGAAAGGAAAGCTCTTCTGTTGTGGCTGAGGAATAACAAACTGGACAGGCACTGAAAACAAGGCTTTAGACCCAGAGCTCAAGACTCTGGAAAAATGTTCCATAGCTGTTTGCAAATGGTAACCAAGGTTCAGCTGCTACAGGGTACTGGGCAGACATGGAGCCAAACTGTCCTGTGCCAGCTGCAGATCTCTCCCTTCACACCTTCTAACCTGTGGCAGCTCCTGGTTCCTCTCTCCAGGCATCCTTCACCTCCCCAGATCTACAGCACCACAGGCCTTTCATCCAAAATACCTAACGGGAGATGGAGTTGCTTAGGCCACAGGAAAACGCTGGCATAGGGGTAACTGAGCTTAACCAAGTTTAAAAAAATACAGCCAATTTGGAAAGAGGTAGAACAAGTACCAAAGAGGCAGGAGGACTATGTGCTAAAATGGCATAGTACTCTTCAGCCTCGACAACTGTTGGGGAATGTAAAAGTGATGTATATGGTACAAGGCCATGTAAAAAATTTGTCCTATCTGGTTTGACAATTAAGGATCAAACTTGACCCTCATGAGTGGTAGATGCAAAGCAAGCAAAGGAATTCAGATGTCTTTGCTCCTGCAAATTATGGATTGTGGACACTCTCATAGGTTTTCTTATCATTTACTTCATTTTTGTCAGCTTAATAGGCCATTAGGGCTGTTCAACACCAATGACCTGCCTTTGCCTCCAGAAATCCCTGTAGCTCTGATAGCCAGAAGTGGAAAGAACATTCTGAAAATGTGCTGCTGCAAACTTGCTTCATTCTTGTGAAACTCTTCCAAGAGCCTCTGCTATAGCTCTTATTGGATAAGAACCAACTGGGCTAGAGAATCCTTGGGTCCAACCAAGGGCAAATCTGTTCATGACATTAAGCAACCAAAGCCCATTAGAAAGGATGGAGAATGGTCTTTCAGTGTGAACAAAGGAGTAAAAGCACAGAATTCAAGGCCTTAACAATGAGGCTTTAAAGCAGAATATGGCTGCCTGACTACACAGGAAGCTCTTGGCCTCAGTGACCCAGGATATGACTTACAGCCTGAGGAGAGGCCTGAGTTGAAGCTGTGGACTAATACTCAACTCACAAAGAACTGCTAGTTGAAGATGTGTTGCACCTGCAAGGTTGTTTGTTTTCCTCTTCCTGCTGGTGCCAAAGGTGTATTCATCTCCATTTAAGCACGTGAGGGGCCACTTTCCCAGACATAGCATGTAGAAACGTTTCAGCCAACAGGAATAAAATACCTCTGTGTGGGATGGCTGCATGGGGCAGGATAACTCTGTGTCTTCTTAAACAGAAATGCTTGTTTCAACTTCTTCATTTATAACCCCTTACCAAGCAAGCCACTTGGGGATGGGTGTGTCTTTAGGTACCCTCATCAGCTATTTTCAGACACTGACAAGATCCCCCTGTCCCTTTCCTTTTCCAGTCTAAGCAGGTCTCTTATCCTCTCCTGGTCTAACATATGCTCCAGCTCCTTAATCATCTTCATGGTCCTTTGCTGGACTCACTCCAGTGTGTCTCTCATGTACTGGGGAGCTTAGGAGCTGGACACTGTGCTTAAGACGCCCCCAGAACCAGTAATTTTTCTTTTCCTTAAGTCTTAGCATCAAATAAGGAATGTTGTCACAGATTCTAGAAGGAAGACATGACTGGCAGGATAAGAAAGGCTTCCAAATGTGTCTGCCTGTAAGAGACAGACTTGGTGAGTCAGACAGAAAGATGAGGTGGAATAGACCAGGTCCCTCCGGGTGAACTGAGGTTACCTGAGCTAAGAAAACCAAGTAAGGAGCCACAGATCTGAGAGAATGTCTATTGAAGCAGCCTGACAACCAGAAATGAGCTACTAAGCCCTGCTGCAAGGGATTATATGGAATGCCAAGAGCATGTTATTTCTGCCTCTGGTAGAACCTGGGTGTCTGTAGCATGCTACACTGGCAAGGCCATCACAGAATCACAGAATAAGCTGAGCTGGAAGAGACCCACAAGGATCACTGAGTCCCAAGAATCCTGTGGGTACCACGTCCCTGCCAAAGATGCCATTCCTGTCCTAACACAGTGATGATGTGGCTTTAAGTGCAGGTGTATTGTCACCCAGCCCCAGGGAGAGGCTGCCCAGAGGCCCAGCTTTGGTGTGGTGCCTTCCCAGGAGGGTCAGCTGTACAGCTGGCCAGCAACCAGGACGGTGTTCATGCCTCCCCAAATGTGCTGGACTGTTTCTCACCTTCCTCCTTCCCTGAGTTAATGCTTAGCCAGTAACTGTGGCAGTTTGTGCTTATTCATGCAAGTATTCCCTCACTGATCTGTCAGATTGCTGTTCTCCAGAGACAAGCAATAACTCCAACTGTGAACTGTGCTGGGAGGGTTAGGAAAACATTGCAGGGCTGGCTGGCACTGTCCAGAATGTGTTAAAAATGCTCACAGAAACTTCTTTTGGCTGCTCTTGGAACTTTAGGAATGTCTGAAATGTGTGATAATCTGGACATTTAGCTGGGCAGTGTTTTCTGTGCTCTCAGTCATCTGCTATTTCAGCTACTGTGACCTGCAAACATGAGTCCTACAGAGTTGTTCTCTCCTTGCAGGAAGTCCTGCATGGTCATGGTATGATTTGAGCCTGATCCTCAGATAGCTGGGGCTAAATTATTTTCATTTTCCATGCAGATTATTTGGGTATGTAAAAAGGTCATCAACAATTCACGGGAAGGCTGACAGAGGAATAGAGGAATATAGTCATAATCATAGGTCAAAAGGAAAGATAAATACTGCATGAACAAAGATGGAAAATGTGAGCTGATGTAGAAAAAGGTGTGAACCAGAGCCCTCCTGTGGAAATGTTTTGGGGAAGCCCTTGATAAGGCTGTAGATACAGTTTATCTCCTCTGCACTTAAACCAGTGAGAATATTGTGCTGCAGAGGTCCAGAAAGGAATTCCTAAACTGTTGTAAAGTAGAATCACAGACTGGAAAAGAACTCTAAGATCATCAAGTCCAACCATTAACCCAACACTGCCAATCCACCACTAAATCATCTCCCTCAAGTTCACATGTATGCATCTTTTAAATACCTTGAGGGATGGTGATTCCAGCACAGCCCTGGATAGCCTCTTCCAGGGCTTGACCCCCCTTCCTTGAAGGATTTTTTCTAAATATCCAATCTAAACATCCCCAGGAGCAATTTGAGGCAATTGCCTCTTGTCCTGTTGTTTGTTCCCTGGGAGAAGAGCCCGACCCCCACCTGGTTTCACCCTTCTGTCAGAGAGTTGTAGAGGCTGAGAAGGTCCCTCCTGAGCCTCCTTCTCTCCAGGCTGAGCCACTTCCAGCTCCCTCAGCTGCTCCTCATCAGACTTCTGCTCCAGACCCTTCCCAAGCTCTGTTGTCCTTCTTTGGACAAGTTCCAGAGAACTCAGTGTCCTTCCTGTCATGAGGAACCCCAAAGAGAACACAAGATTTTGATGTCTCACCAGTGCCAAGCACAGGGGTCAGTCACTGCCCTGGGCAGTCCAAACAGCTCTGAGAACACAGACTCCTGCCCTTGCACATCTCCTCTGAGTCTCTTTGAATTCATTAATTGCACAAATTGCAGAAGTGTAGAGATACACAGGTAATTGGAAGAGATCAGGAAACAATCTATCTGTCACCCCTTTGCCACAAACTCACATGGAGGCAGAATCAAAAGCTCTCTCCCATGTAAGCAATTTATACCCTGTTCTTAAAAATCTCCACTGAAGGGAACTTTGCAGCTACCCTGGGTAGACTAATTTAGTGCTTCTAAATGTTACAATTACATCTTTTCCATAACACCAGCATATTTATCTTTGCTTCAGATTGTGTGACTTCACAACATCCTTCAGCCAGCTGTGACTGTGAACATCCATTACTGTCCTTTTTCAAGGGACAAGCTGTCATTGTGTCCTTACCTGAGTCTTCTCCTGCTATCTAATCTGAAAAACCTTCAGCCTGTTCACAAGATTATTGTTCTTGTCATTGAGGATATACAGTGCTCTTGTCTTAGCATTCCCATGGCTCTCCTTTGGATGCTCTCCAATACAGCAACATCCGGACACAGTGCTCCAGCCAAAACATCAACAGCATCACACAGTGCACTTTTGTTACCTCCCAGGTCTTAAATAAAAAATATTTGTTAAAAAAATTAATGATGATATTTCAACATCATTGCAATGAGTGAATTTAGGTGGCAATTTCTTAGAACCCCCTCCAGAGTCTTTGCAAGACTGAGGTGGCAAAACTCTCTAAATCATGTGATAGAAATAATAAATGAAGCCCCAGGTGTCGTCAGTTTCACCCCAAAAACGTTTATCTCAAAGTAACCTACCTGTTAGCTCCAATAATCTTGGGATTCACTCTCTCCTCACATGTTAAAAACACACCTTTGGGTGTCTGAACACAAAATTCAGACTCAATGATAAGAATAGCAGATGGTGCAACAACCTGCAGTGTTGCATCGAGTTTCTGAGAGATTCTGGCATCTTTTTCTGCATTTGGTTACACTTGACAGTGGGGTTTGATTACACAAATTGATGAGATTCATTTCTAGACATGAGACTGAAGCGTGAATGTCCTGGACTGGAATGAGGATGGGTGAGTCAAGAGAGCTGGAACAGCTTCACTTCTAAGATGTTTCCACATTTGCTTTCACTTTGACCAGTATCTCCCAGGGTGCAGCTATGTGGGAACCTTACCCTGGTTTGTCTTTTGTGACAGATGAAATGTGTTCACTGCACATTCCCAGTGAATTACAGGATCCATGTAGCTCTGCCTTGTTTTGGATGAGCGCTCCTGGTTCAGAGCAGGTGTTCTCTAACACACCTCTTGCTTGCTTTCCTGAGCCTCTGAACGCTAACTGCAGACTCAAATGTTTACGTAAAAAATGTTCTGGGGTTGAAACTTTAAATCTTTAGAATCCAGGAAGTTCAGAGTTTCTGGTGACATGAAATGTCAGTACATGATGAATAAGTACAGGAAAAAACATCAGGATGATCAGGACATCTCCTGTGCTCACATACCAAGTTGATTACATATCTAATGCTCTGGCATTGTATAATTTTCACATTCTCCTGCAAAGTAAACCAAGATTTCTCATACGTTTAGGCTGCAGCTTGATGATAAGCCTTGAGCAGAAGCCCTCCTTTAAGAAAGCCTTGTTGACAATCTTTCCCATTCTCACACCCCAGGGTGCTCTTTCTCATAATTTTTGAAAAACACAACAACAAAAACCCCCATGCAAAAACAAACAGACAAAAGAGGGGGGTTGGGGAAAGAAGGTTTAACACAGACCAGTTTTCCAGTCAAGGGCTGGCAATGTGGAAAGTGTAACCAACAGGTAACTCAACCTAAGCCAATTCTGCCTCCCCTTCAGCTCAGCCTCTGCATTGGCACCACTGTTCATCCCAACCTGCAAGCAGTCAGCCAAGGGAGCAATTTGGGAGAAAATTATCATCTTTTTCTGTAGGGATAGGCCACGGGCTTGTGTTGAACAGCTTGCCAGGGCAGAAAGGAAGAGGTCCCCCTTGTCCTTACACTCCTGCCCTGTCTGCCAACCCCTGTTCCTTCTCCCTTCCCTGTCTGGGGCCACTTACCTGCTCCCCTCCTTGCTCTGGCCTTGTCACTCACTGGGACCTTCTCTAAGTAGTTCAGACTCACTCAGATAAAAGCAAGCTGGATGCCTTATTCCTGCTTTAGTATTCTGCAGGGACAGGGGCTTAAATTGTCTGGAAGGCACCAGCACAAAGCCATCAATAAAACCAGTCTGCAGAGACAGAGGTGGTGGCATTAAGTGCTGGAGAGGTAGCCTTGGCCTTCTGCTTGTTCAAATTCCTGAACCAGCCTGGGTAAGCAATAAATCAGACTGATGCCACCACAACAGTGAAGACAAAGACATGCTGTAAGGGCAATGAGGGCATCAGTCATGCCAATTTAATCACTTTAAAACTTCTGCAAAAGGCTGAGGTCTGACTCACCACATTGCAGGGAGCAGCAGGCGACCAGGTTTGCAGAGAAGGGAACAGACCTGTCTCCTGAATTAATCAGTGTTTAAAAAATTATCGCCTACAACACGAGCTTAATCCCACAGTTTTCCACACAGCTCAGTGACTCAGTGCCTCACACTGCTGTGCAAACATATTCCATTGATAAAACAACAGTTATCAAACACTGTAGGGACAAGGGCTCCACTGTTACCTGGACAGATGCCCCCTATTTGTCCAGTGTGTTCTTGGCTCCAGATTTTGTTCAAGGTAGAAACATACATAACACATCAGAATTCCTCATGGTTTCTGGGAATTCCAGTAGCTGTCAGAGCCACAGGTGTGCATCTCTGTGCAGCCTCTCCAAGGGCATAAATATGTCTCCATAGAGCTGTCCAGGCCCAGCCCACAGCGAGCGTGCTGCCAGCTCAGGTAGGAAAATTTTGGGGGGTTCCTCCTTTATAGTTTAAGTCAAAGCCCACAGACATTTTGCCATAGTTACAAAACATGATTTTGCTGCTTTCAGTCCTCAACACCCTCTTTAGTTAGAACAAAGAAGGTGAGTAACAGCAGAGGAACAAGTTAGTCCACTAATCTGCAGATAAGACACTGAAGAAACCAGATCAGTGCAGGGGGAAATAATGAGTACAACCTGATGAATGGTATCAGGAAATATCTCCTCTTAAAATGCCTTGTGGGTTTTCTGCAGTGGTATATCTGCTCAGCCTCACACTTGAAATTTGAGTGCAGGCTCTAGAGGAAACTTCTTTTCTGGGAATTAATAACTTGTTCAACAAATTATAAAAGTTCCTGTGGTTTAATTTCTCTTTGAGAGAGCAGCCTGACCTATGGTAGAAATCAGATGGTGTTTAAGATGAATCCAATTAGAAGATTTCTTTGAACCACCTGAAAAGGTAAATCATATTATGTCTCTGTGTTGTCTTTATTTTCTAAAACATGTGTGATGATGGCTATTGCACTAGGTGGATTTGCAAGAGAAGGTGTAATTATTTTGCAACATTCATGAAAAAGAGAAGCTTAGAGAAAAATTAAAACAAAGGTCATGTATCTCACCTATATCCTGGGTTAAAATGAGACCTTACTATTTACCTCTAGGAACCCTCTGCAGTTTAGAATTAACTTTGAACAATATTTTCCAACCTGAATGCTGTGGAGAACCAGCATTTGATAGGAAATCCGGACTTCTTTAGCTCTTTGGGGCTTTATAAGTTGAAGATATTTATTGCTTCCTAGGAGACAGTTTGTACGAGAAATGAAGAGTGTGTCTACACATGTGCTTTGTCACTGAAGGCAGACAAATACTTGAGAATTTGCTAAAAAGGTTGCAGTAATGCTTTATTCATTGGGAAATTAAATGAATGAGGAGCACAGCCACGTTACTTGAGAAGAACATTTAGTACTTTTCCCCATTTGCAATTTGTTTGTTGTTTTTCTGGCTTTCTGGATACTGGCTTGGGATGTTTTAGAGCTTTAAATAGCTCCCAAAGTCTGAGTAGCAGCCCAGCTCTCATTGGCATGAGTTGTGTTCTATATGTGTCTTACATGCACAATTAACAGGGTGTTTGCTGTCAGCTACATAAAGTCACACAAAAGATGTGTTTGAAAATAGAGGCCGACCCACAGTATTTGAATATGAAGGCAAGCTTGGGAGCAGGGCAAAAGATAAATGCAAAACTGTGCCAGATGTTGTTTACCCTCATCATAAATTTTGTTTAATGACCTTTTTGCCTTTCTATTATCTGTTTCATCGACCTGTTATCAATGTAATATAAACTCATTGTGCAGATTCAGTTTTTTTACCATATGCTGTGACAATATGCTAAATATACAAAGCTACCAGAAACCTTTGTTTTGTTAGTACTTCGATTATTAAGTCATGTCACTTCCTCAGGGACTTGTGTCACAGCTTACAGTATTTCCCTCTTGATCCACTTTGATCAATCGTGATCTTGGGATCAGCCAGATCCATGGAAGTCTTGAGTTTGCTACAAGTGGATGATGTCTTCAAAATAGCAGAATAGTCTCTTTTGTAGAATTCTGGATATAGTGACAGACATACTCAGGAGACTGAAAAAAATTTCCCCACATTTTTTTTCCCCTCAATTCTGTCAGCCATTCATTAACTGGATAAAAAAAAAAGCCTGTAACACTCTTTTATTTAAATAGATTTTATAGTGGGGTGGGAAGGTACTCTGATTCACTGTGATGTCCTTCTGTCTGGTTAATCCTGTATAGGAGTATCAGAGAAGCTATACCATGTAGCTCAGATGTCTAAATAAAAGAGTCCTCTCTCTTGTTCTTTTCTTTCTTTGTTTATTTTATTTTGTTTTGTTTTGCTTTTGTTTTGTTTATGTTAGTTTGGAGTGGGGTTTTTTTATTTTTGTTTTTTCACTCCATTGCTATCCTAAAATACCTTAAAATTAATTTTCCTTCTTTAATTGCATCTCGGAATTCAGTTGACATTTTCTTCAGACCCCATTTCTGAGTTGTAATAATCAGTTCAGAGTCCATCACAGAATACATAATGTCATGATAATTTCTTTCTACCTGACACTTATCAGTGCTGAATTTCATGACCAAGTCACTCAGTCTCCTGTGACCCCAATGCAGACCTTCACAGGCAGACTTTGCTTTTGTTAGTCTCAGTCATATAAAGTTTTCCATGGTGTTGCATCACTGATCACTGCCTTTTCCACATCACTTGAGAACAGAGGGTAAGGCACAGGCTTACACCTCATTCCTACAGAGCTCTGGTGATGGCATCTCTATATTGGAAAAGAAAATAATTTATTCCTACTTTTGCCTCCTATCTTTTAATCAGGTCAGTATCCAGGTGAAGTCCCACTCCAGATGAATCTCTGTAAGAACCACATTTGGTGAGAAAAGTCACAAATCCCTGCTGGGCACCCACCTTGGTGACATCGAGTACATGCTTGGCTATAAACACATTGCCATCCTCTTGCAATTCACGAGGTGAGACCACAGATCGTGTTCATATTGTCATTTTCTATCATGGGCTCCTCTGAGCAGGAAAGTGCCAGCAAAGCCCCTGCCAGCCTGGGAGCACCAGCTCTGATAAATGATGGTTGCAATAGGCAGCCACTGATCTCAGGAGGTGCTGATTTTTCTGTTTTCCACTAGTGACTCACTGCCTTGCAAAACTTGAGTTTGGATGAACAGCCTTTTCAATGCAGAAAGATTGTAATTTTACAAGAGTTCATGATTTTAATCAGGCTGATGTTATCCACCCAGGCGTTGTTCAGTACTATGCTTAGAGTCTTTCCTCAGTGCTGAAAATGATTTTCACAATCTGCTTGGGTTCTGCCTTTTTCTGCAGCTCTCTCTACTAGTTGTTAATTCTGGATCTAGGAAATTGCTTTGTTAGGAATAACCAGAAAGTGCATATTCATAGCAAAATATATATATCTTTTCTGTATTCTTCACCTCCTTTTCTCTATTCCCTTTGATTGCATAAATGTTTTATTATGGCCCATGAATGTTTTACCTCTCCCTTTATGTTTCAGCATCCAATCTACTGAGTGACTAAATTAGCTCAGTATTAATGAGGTAGAAAATGTTATTGGGTTGTGGGGGTGTGTAGGTGTGGGGGTGTGTGTGTGATTTCAGGCACCACATTATATTCTTGTGTGTCATTGTTCTTAGATTCTAGTTAACTTATTTGGTAACTTCAGTGCAATTAATGGAGAAGTGCTCTAAAACCTCAAGATAACACAGATTATTTCCAGGAGATATCCTTCTTCATTGTGTCCATTGCTAGCCAAGGGGTAAAAAACACACAGAAATCTGTAGCTAAGCCCATGGTGATGCTACAGCCCTCTCCAGAGTGGGATACAGCCAGTAGCAGAGCTCTCCCTGCTGCAACAGGACAGGCCCTCTCTTGCAGCAACATTCCTTACTGTTCCCTCATGTCCGGGCTGTGCATTTCCCAAGTACCACTGAGAGGGATATTTGGAGATCCAAAGTCAACTTTTCTCATGGCAGATTTCCAGCACTTCCTTTGTCCCTGTTAGGAATCTGCTTAGGACTCTGATTTCTTCAAGCAAGTTCTTTCTCCTATTTTGAGTAGGTACAGCCGACATGAGAAAAAGGAGAGATGGGGTAAACAGTCTGATGGCAGTGCAGAGGAATAATTACAGGCCTTGTTTCTAAGGCCTGTCTTACATGGACTGAAGAGGCAGAGCTGCTGAAGGAGGCAGAACACACTGTTTTTGTGGAGTGGGCTGGTATTTCCTACTGTGTGAGTCAGATGAAAATTCCCTGGTCCTTTTGCTTCATTGTCTTTTCAGGTTGCACAGCACAGTCACCGGGCAAAATGCCGTGCCCAACCAATACAGGTCTCCACTGCCTGTTCCTGCTGGTCTCAGCCTGCTGCCAGACACCCCAGGGCTCAAACTTCTATCCATTCTCATATGTAGTGAGTATCCTTCCCCAGCCCCACTGGTTTTCATAGAGTCTTCTTGTAGCACTCTGGTGCCCTCCTTTACATCCACAAAACCTTGGAAGAAGTCAGAATAAGATGGGGGGGGAATCTGAACCCAGAGTGTGTAAAAGAAATGGAGAAATCCAGGGACTGGGCTCTTCTTGTTTCCCAGTCTTAAAGCCTCTCCAGAAGGCACTGAACAAAACACATTTGATTTCTCACCTGTGGTGGTCTGCAAAGGATTTCAGTTGCTGTCTCTGGAGCTAAGTCTGCATAACAGTTATGTGGGCACTGCTCCTGGATGGAATTCACCCATCCTATGAGAGAAGAACCAAATATATTTGGAAGTGATGTGTTTGTTGGTAGATGATAGGACTGTCTTAACAGTAGAAGTGCACATGACCAAAACGACACTCCTGAGTGATTTGTGCTTAGTGTTGCCCATGAACTGAGATCTTACTTCAGTTTCCTACTTTTTCAATAATCCTCACAGATCCCTTTTCTTTCACCAACTGTGTGAATTATGGGAAGCCATCTTGTGCTTCATCCTGCCCATGGGTTTGTTATTTCTACACAAGTAGTCCTTAACAAAAAAGACAAAAGAGGAACAGAGAAACGAAGGGTCTGACCAAGTGGAAGTAAATATAATCTGGTAGAGAAAATTGTTTACAAATCTAGCACTCTTGGTCATCACAATTATTATTAGATCAGAAAATACTTCTTTTGACTTCTCCATTGTGAGCAAATGGAAAACCTTCTTCTTTGAGAAATTTGAAAAAAATGAAAGGAAATGTGAAGAGGAAGGTGGGAACTCCTTAAGATCTTTCTACCATTGTCTCCTGTCCTGGCAAACCAAGATATGTCTGGTTGCAGCAGCCTCACCTGCGCTTCAGCAGGTGTATAACACTGGCCAAATATCTTTCTTGGTCTGTTTTTTCAAGCTGTCTCTATCTCAGCACTTAGGAGTTTTCATGAAAAAAGCAACACCTCTTTTTTTAGCACCACTGATCCATGGTACAGCCTGCAGATGAGTCATTACTTAATGGTGTGAAATATGTGAAGTATTTCGCAAGCTAGCAATACCCTGCAGTTGTTTGGGAAAATAACTGAAAGAGGAAACCACTGAGTCCAAACCTGGAGGAAGACATGGGTCACAGTGCACTTTCTGTAACTCCTGCAGCCAACCTCTAACACGAAGGTAACATCCCAGCAGCAAAAAGTGCCAGCACGCCTTGGGATCCTCACCACAGAACAGCTGTGATACGAAACCCAGCTCTAATCACACACCAGATGGTTCCTTTATGTAAAGAGATGACTTAAGACTTGCCAAGCTATTCACCCTTTCTGTAAATAAAGGTTTCAGTAGGAACCAAGAAACTGGCAAGGCTGCAAATTTCCTGCGTCTTTGCTTGTTCTTCAGCCTTTCTTGCTAACAGTGGTGCCAATGTATTTTAGGGCACAATTAAAAAAAGATAAGGTGGTCTGAATCTCACTTGGCTGCAGCCTGTGTAAACCCAGTCATAGTGAAATGGTGCCACCCCTGCCCTGGTCAACTAATGGCCCCAAAATAGCTGACCTGGCAACTGAGCTGGAGCCAAGGCTTTTCAATCCCCTTTCTTCTCCTGCTCAGGCTGGCTCAGCAGCCGCAGAGGTGGGAGCTCAGATCAAAGAGGAAAACAAAGGGTGATCAGAGTCCAGTTTCTGGATTCAAAGGCTGAGTAGCCAGGTTTCCCAAGCAGTTCACAAGGCTGGCCCAGGACTAGGTGCACTGTGTTAGCCCAGTAGAGGCCTTGAGGCTCAGACACAAAAATTCTCCTAAGATGGGACAGTTGGCTTGTAGAGATATGCAAAGAGGCATTTGCAAACTCAGTACATCCTTCACCTGGTGCTTAACCCTTCCCTGCTTGGAAGATAGAAATTTTCTATTTAGAGAAGAAGATGAAGTGGGAGGTTGGAGAGGGGAGGCCAAGATTAGTGGGAAAAAATTATCTATGTCAGTATTTTCTTCAGTAATTCTTTTTGTTGACAACAGCACCTAAAGTTCCACTTTGTTGATCTCACAGAGCTTCACCCTCTTTTTCTTTTTTTCCCCTCACAGATTGACAGCATACTAGGACAGGAAAGCTTCCACCCAGAGATGCAAAGGCAGAAGCGAAACAGTACGTACACAAATGTATGGTAACAGAGCAGGCTTCTAGTAAGCCAAGGGTGAAATCACTGTTAGGGACAGCATCTCTTGATGTACTGAATTTGGAATATCAGGGTTGAGGTGTGGTTGTGGTTTAATCCTAGCTAAGCACCACAGTGCCACTCACTCCTCTCCCTCAGTGAGATGGGAACAGAATCAGAAGGATAAAGTGAGAAAACTCGTGGGATGAGATAAAGACAAGATAATCCTACATGGTTCAGTCTGTGGTTGGCAATCCGTCTACTTGCTGACTCTAAGGAGAGAAGGGATGAGACAGCTATTCTATGAACATATTATGCCATTTGTATCAGCTTCCTATGCTCTGACACCAAAGAAATCTCTCTTTTGTCAGACAAGCAGCAGATAGAATAGAGGAAGAATGTCTGCTGAGTGGGAAGCAAGAAGATTCCCTAAGCAGAATGCCACACTAAGCTATCATTAAATAGAAACAAAGACCCCAAACGCTAAACTAGAGGCCATCAATTTGTGTTTTACCCTCAAACACAGCCTTGCAGTCTCATTCTATTTCTCTTTCAGTGCTTATTCTTGACCTCCCCCTTCCGGAGTACACTGTTGACATTGAAGTCAGCCTGAAGAATTCATCTTATCTGGAGCCAATCAAAGACTATTTCAAAAACATTGATCTTACTATTCCAATTAATATTTCAAATGCACAAATGACAGTTTCAAACATCAACATTACAACAGGTGGGTTGGTTATTGATTTGTATATTCTGGATAATGTGGGGTTGTCTCCCACTTTTACCACCCATCACGCTTTGGAATCAGCAAAACTGAACCATCTCTGCTGCCTGCTGAAAGACTCAGCAAGGCTGAAGCTCTAGCACACAACATCATATTTGTTATCTGTCTCTCACCACTCCTCTTTATATAATGTTGGCATTAGGAATAGCTCTGAATGCTTTTCTTTTCCTAAGGAAGGGACAAAGCCGGAGGAAGCCTGAGCCAAAGGATTTTGCTCCGGTTTGGCTAACAAGCAGTCTGAGTTACTTTCAAGTTTCAGGAAGCTGTGACAGCAGTTATCAGACTGTTTACTTCCCTCCTCCAGTATCTGGAACGTAAATGGCTGTAAGAGGCTGTACTCTGACCCTGACACTTAACCTATTCTTACAGGGCAAGATATCAGACAGGTTTAATTACACAAGTGGTGGTTGTGCAACATCACGTCTGAGTAATACAGCTGAGGATATACAAACACACCAGGCACTTACAACAGCAGAGGAGATTTGATATCTTCTTATCCCTGGCCCATAAAGCAGTGAAAGGAAGTGTTCGACAGTTCCCAAAACAACCTGCAAATGGATTTTCATGGGCCTTCAGGCTCATGTGTAATGTGTGAAAATCTGTTTGTTAATATCTTACTTTGCCAATAACACATTTAGAGGAGAAAATGTTACAGTGATACATTTTGTTGGTTTGGGTTTTTTTGTTCTTGTTTGTTTATTTGTTTGTTTGGGGTTTTTGTTGTTGTTGTTGTTGCTGGTTTCTTTTTTTAGTGCTTTAAAGCACTTTGTGATGATGTTACCTTCCCTCACACAGCATCTGTCAGGACACAGAACAACACAACACCTCATTAGCCACTGGGACTCTGAATGATCTTGGTCTTACAATCTTTAAAAGCCTATACACTTGCTTTCAGCTCAGGTGAATAAAAATATTCATTCTGAAAACTATTATGGGACCCTGGCCAGTATGCCAGGTAAATTTTTGGGATCAGACTTCAAATCTCCATTCAGTTACTTAAAAGTAATTGGTTGGACTTATCCTTCTACCAGTCTGGTTCCCATTTCTGGTCAGTCTCTTACAATTAGTAGAGAAAAATTTGCAAGGTGTCAGATATTAATTTCAGCATCATTCAAGTGAACTCACAGGAAGGGCAACATTTTGAGATCCCTGTCATGAAGACATAGAAAGGTAAATATTTAGCTTGCAATAGCTATGCCCCACTTACCATTCTCATGGTATTTCTCTGTCTGACTCCAGTCTGCCTGCCCAGTGGTGAGAATAGCAGCTGCTGTTTCTGTGAAAATGGATATGCCTGGCCGAGCACAGTGTGCAGTGATGTGATGCCCTGCTCTTCTCTGAGCCTGGAACCAGCCCTGCCCTGTGGCTACATGCAGAAAATGCCTTTCTATGGACCTTACTGTGAGCCCCAGACTGAAGGTGAGGAGACACAGGGCAGAACTTCATCAGTATGCAGCTCAAATACTTGCTGGAGGTCAGAATAGTGATAAAAGGTGTGATAAAAGAGCAGGACTGAGCCTGGTACCACCTCACCTGTGAATATGGAAAGTCTGCAGAGATGGTCTAAAGCTCTTCTCCTTGTGATATGGGCCCACCTTTACCTAAACACTTGCAGATATTTAGTTGCATTTGGAACCCCATCTCCTGGAGTCACTCCCATGCCTCTTTTGGACTTTCAGCTTTTGCTGAGCAAAGATAGTTTCATCTCATCAGATTTTCAACAGGTTTTCACCTCATAAGCACTGTTTTTGATCATTTTCCTTTTCTTTTTATGTCTTACCTTACAGACTCATGTGGTATGGGAGATCCCATTGTAATGAATATGTCAGTCAGACTCGACACAGACTTCCAGGATGATCTCGAGGATTCTTCTTCTCTGTTGTACCAAAAATACAAAGGGGACCTTGAAAAAGCGGTAATGACTTTAGTTTTTCATCTCTGAAGGTAGAGAGCTCCCTAATAAATACGGTGTTTACCCCAAGTGCCTGGGATAGAGGGTGACCTGTCAGTGTCTCTGTGGGGAGCTGGGAAGTGTGCAGCAGTGGGAGCTACAAAATGGGCGAAAGGTGACTCCACTGAAGGCAACGATAATATTCCCATTATTTTCAATACACTGGGAAGTATTTAGGGATCTTTTGTATCTAAAGCATGAAAAAAAATTTTATCATTGGTCCTATCTTAAATCCATGTGGGTATACATGGAATGAAACCATGAACAGAAATCTATTCCATGACACCAGGAGACCACCAGGCCTGTTGTATCAGATATGCTACATGTCCTTCCTCACGTCAGGAATGGAGAGTTTCCTATTTGAAGCACGCTGCAGTAATACACAGAGTCATTTACATCATGTCACCTGTCTTTGTTTACAGTTTAATGACAGCTACAGATGTTTACCAGGCTTTGTATCGGCAACAGTCATAGGTTTCAGGTAAGTAAATAATTTCATTTTTTCCTGGAAGACACAAATCTTTCTGTCCAGTCTCAAGGAGACACGAGTCAGCAAAGGCTACGTTCACTCTGGCTAGAACCCACTCCCAGAATACACACACTGAATAACAGAATAATCCCTGCAAAGCAAAGCCCAGCTGTGAACATGGAAGTGGGATTGTGAGTAGAATTTACCACTGTGCCAAAGTCCAAGAAACCAATCATTCTCCATCTGGGTCAAAGCCTTTTTTGGAAAGGACTGAGCTCCACCCAAAGGGGAAAAGGATGCAAATAAACCTAACATCATTTTCTAGGCCATGAGGAAGATGAATTAGTACACTGACTCTGGATACAACCTTGGATAAAACAGACATTGCTGCTGCCCACACATATTTAAATGCAGGTGTATTTTAGGTTTTCTAAGGAAAGTTTACTAGAAATAAACATCAGAAGAGGAAAATGTCACATAATTGTGTTTGTCATTAGGGAAGAGCTGTAGCATAACTTTCTTGTATACCAGAGCAATCCTTAAATCCCAAGAGGAGCCTCCACAGGGGAGTCCTGTAAGGCCTTCCCAGCCATGCAAGATGGGTCACCGCTTGACCCATAGAAAACCACGAATGTACAAGGATATTTAATTCTGGTCCTTCTCTCATTCTTGTATCTGTTTAGCCGTGGAAGTGTTTTTGTGAACTATGTAGTAAGAACAGGAGCAGCAAGCTTCTCTCAGGTTGGAGATTCCAACAGAGCTGTACCACAGTTTCTGGATTCATCATACCAGCTAAACCCATCTACCTTCACAAGAATAATAACTAGTAAGTTTAAAGCTCTCAGTACTTTCCTTCTACCTTTACTTTAGTATTTTTAGCCTGAATCATATAGTTGCCGTATGTTATTGATGATTTTGTACTGGACTTTCAAGAAACATTTATTTCTTAGCTGTTTCATTTTATCCTGTGCCACCAAAGCTTAGAACCTTAATGAGAGGATCATGTGTGCAGTACCTCCCATGAAAAACCAAAGCCTTCCAGATACTCCACTAATCAGTTATTGGTTGGACTGGATGATCTCAGGGGTCTTTTCCAGCCTAAATGATTATAAATGATCCCTGATGTGGTCTGTCCAGAGAAGAGAGATTGAACACCCTTAATTCCTCTCCAGAGATGGCTCTAAAAATGTCACGCTGCCAGCACTTCCTACTCTTTAAAGCAAAACATAAAACTCTTGCAGTTTTCAGGCTAACACATTCCCCTTGGCTTCCCTGGCACATTTTCCACGCTGCTGCTGGACAGTGTGTTACAATTCAGTTGCCTGATCAAGTGCCCTGAAGGTGCTGTGCTCTCCACACTGAGTGCTGAACTGTCTGTCTCAGAGGATTACTTCAACCTCGTTGCTTCTCCTCCCAGTTTATCCAATTAGAAAGTAGTCATGGTGATAATATATCTAGGTCTCTGCATAAAACCTTCTAGAGTCTTTAGCTGAGAAAGATACTAAAAGAATATGTTGAGGGAAAATCCCATGGCTTGTATCAGAGGTGGTGCCCTGCAGCTGATGCTGGGTGCATGTTAGTTTTGAAGCACATGGGACCTCCCCCCCACATAAGATGAAAGACACCATAAAGATGTGAGCTGCAGTGACAGTAATGCAGAATGTTGCTCTCTGTCTTCCCAGATCAAACAAAGTTCACCGTGCAACCCTTGAACATTTTTGAAGGAGATACAGTAAGGCTGACCTGTGAGATAAATTCAACGTTTGCCAATGCCACCTGGTATCACTCTGACCAGACCATCTCAACTGGCTCCCAGTACTCAATAGAGACAGTTTCAGCAAACAGAAGATCGATTCTTAAAATTACCAACGTTACAACGAAGGATTCTGGTATGATTTTCCATTGTTAGAACAGCAGATGTAAATCTCTAGTGTGGCTAGTTCTAAAAAATGCAAAGATGAATCCAGTGTCTGCATTTTCCTAGAGGAAACATGAAAATTACACTGCCCCTCATAATTTTCCTGTTGTTTTCATTAATGAACTACATACTGACTGACACTGCCAGTAAGATGTGAGCTGATTGAAGTGACTGGGTGTTCTAATAGCCAGGCTTCACTGTCATATCAGGAGAGATGCTGGTGACTGCATGGCTGTGAGGCCTTCCCACCCTTTTGGTGTGGTAACTGGAGGGGCTGAATTTGCCCTTAACACCCTTGTGTCCTTCACACACATGACCTAATTAACCAGAGCTCAGAGTTACAGTTTTGAATGTTTACCAATTTTTGAAATTCTGAAACAGTAAACTGGCAGCATTTTTCTGGGAGGAGCTATCAGGGGAATTATTAGTATTATTATGTATTATCAGAGCTTGGACTCAAGCTCCCACTCAGCTCTTGTCTTTGGATCATGAATTCTACATTCAACTTCAAAAAGGGTAGCCTGTGACCAGGTATTTGGGCACACATATGCAAGGTAGGAATCACGGGTCCAAAATTCTTTGGACTGAGGATGCCCTGAACCTTGGTCCACTCCTATATAAGTGGCCTGCTTGCTTGGCTATCTCAGTGGGGAAGGGAAATCCATATACTTAAAATATGTAGGAAGTTTGGAGCTCTGATTGCCAATCTCAAAACCAAGCCTGGCTTCTTCCAGGGGACTCATGCCTGAGAGAGTGGTTGATAAAGAGAAAGAGACCTGGGGGTCCTGGTCAATGGCAAGTTGGGTATGAGTCAGCAGGATCCTGGCAGTGAGGAGGGACATCCCTGTCCTGAAGGCATCAGGCACAGCATCACCAGCCAGGCAGGGGAGGGAATTGTCCAGCTCTGCTCTGGGCTGGGGCAGCCTCACCTCCCATCCTGGGGGCAGTTTTGGGCACCAAAATACAAAAAAAGGCATCAAGCTATTGGGCAGTGTCCAAAGGAGGCCATGAGGATGGTGAAGGGTCTGGAGGGGAAGCCAGACTGAGGTCACTTGTTCTGTTCAGCCTCAAGGAGACTGTGGGGAGACCTCACTGTTGTGTTCATCTTCCTCATGAGGGGAAGCAGAGGGGCAGGTACAGATCTGTTCTCCCCAGTGACCAGGGACAGGACTCAAGGAGATGGCATGGACCCGAGTCAGGGGAGGTTTCATTTGGGTATCAGGAAAAAGTTTTTCACTCAGAGGATGGTTGAGCACTGGAGCAGGCTCCCCAGGGGAGTGGTCACAGCACCAAGCCTGACAGAGTTCAAGAAGCGCTTGGACAATGCTCTTGGGCACATAGTGTGGCTCTTGGGGTGCCCTGTGCAGTGTCAAGAGTTGGACTCAATGACCCTGATAGGTCCTTTCCAATCAGCACATTCTGTGATTCTGTGAGAAATACCCTGCTCTCTTTGGCAGTACCTTCTGAGCAGTTCAAGAGCCTACATTTCAAGGCCAGTTCTGGTGGAGTCCACCCTGGGCACCTCTCTGTCACCTATTCTGTATAGGAACATTTTTACCATGCCATACTGCTGCCAGAAGGACTACGGGCGATATACAAATCCCAAAATCACCTACTCAGCCGGATTTGAAGTATTTCAGTCTGAGAATACTGATCTTAAGTACCCATCAACACTGAATCCTAATCTGGATACATTTGGCACCAGGAATCTGCAGAAAGCATTCTGCAGGTGATCTGAGGGTACATATTGATCAGAAAGTAGCAGAGCCTCTACAGAGCAGGGACATGTGAAAACTAGATGTGGAAGTAGCTCTTAATTCCAAACATAGAGGCAAACTCAGCAAAATCTGTTGTTTATGCTTTCAGGTTCCTATAAGTGTGTGTTCATACTGAGCAGTCCGTCTCACACAGAGATACACACTGCCGAAGAAACAGTTTCTGTCTTTCCACTAAACGTCACTCCAAACTTTGAGGACATCGATGTCACATGTAACAGTCCTGAAGTGCAAACAAAGGGTCTTCTGCTGTCCTGTTGCATTGACAGACACTTACAATCACTTAAGGTTTCCTGGAAAGTAAATGGAACAATTAACATTACAGGTAAGATTAATAAAAGGTTGTCTTTCACCTGCAAAGTTTGTTCATTGTTCAAAGGTCTGCTCCTAAGTGGCTGCCAAAGTCCTGGGATGAATATGGGGTATGCTCCAAAGGTGTGAGTGGCAGGGGGAAGGACAGACTCTGTATGTGTTATGCAGGTGCCAGTGGGGTTTCAGGCATCTCCACACACTGATGCCTTAAATTGGGCCATCATGAATGGAAACAGCTGCCTGCCAACTTCTTCCAAAAAGCTCATTTCTTCATGGTGTAATTTTGAGAGCAATGATGAGTCCATCAGTCTCTACTGCTATCTCTAGAAGCATCCTTGGGGTACAAAGAGATCTGAGAGTAGCTCTGAGATCTGGCAGTCAAGAGAGTGCTGCACTGTGAAACAGCTGCAGTGCAGCTAAGTATGATCACTGTTTCCCTCTTCACCTGTAGCTGTGATACGTCACATACCAGTTGAGTCACAGGCATCCCGTAAGGATATCCAATAAAAAGAGTTAATAAAGCACCATGTGCTACAAAGACCTACAAAGTAACATGACCAGAAAGGCTCATAAATGTCTATGAACCATCACCCTAAACTGTCTATTGTCCTCTTAATGTTTTATGGATGTGAAGTAACTGTTTATTTTTAACCATTTGCTGTAAATTAAATTTAGCAGGAAGCAGGACAGCAAAATGAGATAAAATCTTCAAAGCTCATGCATGCAGTAGCTTCCACAGAGAATAGTTACCAGAGTGCAGCAGTACTTGAAGGGAAAGGAGATCCTGGCCTACTCCAATGGGCTGTTTTACCCCTGACTTCTTCCTGTGGCCAGGCTTTCCCCCAAGAACTCTGCACTGTCAGCTGCAGAGTGAGATAGCTTTAGTGCTCACAGCTAAACCAGCACTCTTTAAAGTTGAATGACTGTCAAGTACCTCCAAACTTTTATTTCAAGCTTAGATGACATTAAAATCTGCAGTGTTTACTCCTATTTTACTTACCTTTACTCACCCTTAATATCACAGATAATGAGGTTAGGCTTAACCAAAATACTTTTCATTTTGGTTGACCCTGAGGTTTCCAAGCAATGTTGTTGCTTTTCGACTGGTTTCAGCAGGAGGAATCTCAGTACAGTGCTGAGTGTTACCACTCTGTGAGTGTTCCCAGAGTAAAAGATGTGAATGAACTTCAGCAATGACGAGTTAAAACTGCCATGCTGTCAATTACATACAAACACACAAAGGTTTCTATAGCTGGAGTAATTGCTTGTGCTTTCCAGAAGAATTTTTGGACCTCCATAGGCCTTCAAAGAATGCTTATTTCTCTTTAGGAACATCCAACTTGAGTGGGAACTGCACTGTATACCAGCTCAACATCAATGAGTCACTGTGCCCACCTGAGAAGTCAGGTGCAGTGACCACATACACGTGTGAGATGGAGACCGGACACGGAGCCAGGCGCACTCGGAGCATCGGAGTCACCTACCTGCGGAAAGGTGAGGGGCAGGGACTTGTGACAGACCACCAGCTCTTTAATGCATAGATGGCCTCTGTGGCAGAAAGAATTTGCAAGAAAATGATTAAAAGTGATTCTCACTAATGTAACTTTTGTCCCTTTGTCTCAGCCCACGTGACAATATCTTCAAGCCCAAACTCAACAGTTTCTGAGGGATATGCATTCAACGTAACGTGCAAAAGTGATGTGAGCAATTATGACAGCATCAGTTGGAAAATCCAGTCTGGAAGTGACACAAAAACAGTAGATTGTGATATGTGCATCAAAAATATCAAATTCCCAGCCACATCTGTGCTCACAGTGAAATCTGCCACTCAGGACTGGAGAGGTGAGTGAATATGGTCTTATTGGCTACAAAGGCGATGAAATCTCTGTACCAGATCGTTGACAGCATCCATAGCCCTGCAAATCACTGTGAAGTCTGGCCACAGTAAATAAAAACCCCCTGCAGTTAAAATTGTAAGTGTTGGAGGACAGCAGGGCTTGATGTCACCAATAGCACTGTACTTGTTCAGCATTCGTGACCATTCAAAAGCTGAAGAGCACTTCTGTTGACTGAGACGTGGTTTTGTATCACTTCTCTTAGGCACCTACATCTGCACATTCTCCCAGAAAAACCTGGAGAGTTCTGCCAATGTGACCATCGAGGTGATTTCCTTGCCCCTGAAGCAGAACATCCTGATAGACCCCATTACAACATCGATTCAGTGCGAAGTGCCACACACCCTTGAGTGCTGCATTAGTGCAAAGACCAGGAGAAACTACAGGGTTACATTTGTGGTTCAACAAAATGAATTTCAAGTTGGTAAGACACAATAAACTTGCAGAATCATTAGTTTCACTCTATGTCACAACCCAGTCTCTGAGTTTCATTGTTTTCAGTTAGGTCTGTGTAAACAAGTCATACTTTCTGCTTTAATGACAACCCAGAAGTATTTCTGAGGGTGCAAAAAAAGGAAAATTGACTTTTTTTATGATAGTTAGGATGCCTGGGGAACATGGCTAGGATTAATACTGAAGTCACTGCTGTAGTGATAAATACATAATAGGTAAAGTCAATGTTTGGTTTGACTTGCCAGGCAGGGAGAAGTGGGCATCTTGACCCTTCTTCAGATTGAAAATTGCTGAAATCCTTTTATTTGCTTTAATCTTCCATTCTGCCACTTTTTAAAATGAGTACTGAGAAAACGTTACTTAAGAAAATCTACAAAGTCATGCAAAATGTTGAGTAACTAAGAATGGAATTCAGAAAACTATTCCATTTTCTTTGAGGATACAGGGGGCATGTCTTTAACAGCACAAAAGCCTAAGCTTCTATGTCTTCAAATTTGGAGCAATTCTGCAATTCCCTGATACATTTTTATATACCACAAGTTTTCAAGTGAGTTGTTTTTTATATACTAGAAATGTTCAAGTGAGTAAAAAAGCAGTTAATTTGAAAGAAAAGCAAATATGATCTAAGAAAAATAACTCAGGAAACATGCAGGAGTGCAAGAAGGCTGAGAAGTAAAGCAGGTGGAGACTGAGGAGTCCTTCAGTAGCTAAGAAAATGGCAAGGATGTTGTTGGAAGAGCCTGCAGCTGGAGACTCACCTTCAGGCACAGGCATTCTGAAAAGCAGTGGGAGTGGGGCACAGATCCTGAGTTCAAAAGAACCATATAGAAACAGAAAAACACTATCCCAGCCCAAATGAAACACCTGTGTAAAGGCAGGAAGAATATCCCCAAAACTTATTTTCAAAGCAAATTTTAGTTCCTGCACAGTTAAGATGGTTTGGGGAAGATTTGCTCATACACCAGTAAATGAGAAGGTATTGATCATGCAGCAGCTGACAGATTAATTATGGGGAGAATAAGACACAGAGATCAGCATACAGAGAGGGAGCTTTTTCACAAAGGAAAGTTGTTTTTTTCTAGCACCCAAAGAAACAAAAGTTTTGCTGATGCTTTCTGCTGGTTTTAGTTGACTGACCCCAAATCTGTGTTAACCTGTTGTGATCCATCCATACAGAGGAAAAGGAAAAAGGCAATTTGTTTTGCTACATGTACAATCACACGGAAAAAGAATGTAATAAAGAGAAAGAGGTTAAGCCATATTGCAAGTTTATCAACCACATCGGACAGGCAGTCAACAGTGAACATATGAGACTGCACTTGATACCTGGTAAGAACAAAAGTTACTGTTTATAGCTGTTATATAGGACATACCAATATCTTTGTTAAATCAGGTGCCACAAATTCGTCACCAGTGATGTCTAACAGGAAGAGCTTTTGTCATCCAAGAACTTTTGTCTCCTTTTCTGATGGGAAATTTTTACACAGAGAGGAAAGTATAGGTTTTGATGTTATTTTAAAAAAATATATAGACAAGATGCTTTGTCTTTGCTGTATTTGAGAGCGGTCCCAGTATGTTCCAAAGCAGTGACAGTTTAGTCACTACTGTCCCTATTTCCTTCTGGGGCAGGCTGCACCACCAAGCTTCATTCCCTGTGTTGAAATGCAGCTCCCAGCTTGCAACAACAATTTAGCAAGGATCAAAGATTGTGGTGCCTCAGGAAGAAGTAATCTGGCTCAGGAGGGCAGCATGTGGGAGAGCATTTCCACTTTGAAAACAAGAAGGGCAGCCTCTGTGAGGTGCTGCAGAGACCAGGGCAGCTTCCAGTCAGCTCTGCAGGGAATGTCTGGTAATTAGAATTCAGCATTGCTAAATCCAACTTTGATGTTTAGTTCTGACAAGAGTTTGGATATTTCAACTCTTTTTTTTCTAAACTGGAAAGGAAGAAGTATTGAACATCCCCCTAATGCAGAAATTTTGTTTTTTCCAAAGCAGTGGTGCCTACAGGTGAATCCGTGTATCCACCAGATTTTGGCAATAAAATGCAGACTTAGGCAATAAATATGCAGACACTTTAATTACTTTAATCAGCAGATACTTACTGATATGACTAAGCCAATCAAAGACAATTAGCAACACTCACTGTTCATCAAAAAGGTGTTGAGGCCTCACTATCAAGGTCTTAATGAATTTCCTGTTAATGCTACAGTAGTGTTGAGTACCTTAGCAGAATAAATTTGTATGAATTATTGTTTACTTAATGGTCAATATAATCCCACTCCATCTCTGTCTAACCCTGTAATCTGACAGGTAAATCTAAGTCTTTGGGTATTGGTTTGTTGATTTGATTCAGTACTCAAAAATTAGAGCTTCATTAGATTTCCTTTTTGATTTCCTGATTCATAAAAATAGGGAATGTGAGACATATACATCCCGTAAGGTCATAATTAATGAAGATAGCAAGATGAAATCCTAATTTAAAGATCTTTGAACAGGTCACAAGTTTTCTGGGGGTAATTTATTCATCTCCCTTCTTATTATTTTCTACCTTTGTCTCCTCTCTGTACAGGTAAGAAAGTTTCCTGCTCAGACAAACTGGGTATTGGAACAGAAAGGGCCATGTTAATAAAGCCATGCTGTGATGTAAAAAATCCAAATGGTTTTACCCAAGGCAATACAACTTACCAGTGTATTGACAGCTCATGGATACTTAAAAGGAATGACTGCCTGTCTGGCCCAATAAATGACCTGCTGAGTAGTGCTGAGGTAACACTCAGGGGTTTTATAGAGGTTGGGGTGGGGAGGTGGCGGGGAAGATGGATCAAAAATGTTGGTTGCATGATTTTCACTTATCATAATCTAAAATATATAAAGCATTAAAAAGTTTCTTTTAAAAGATATGAAAAATGTTTGGGTCTATTTACACCAGTCAGTGAAAGAGCCAAGGTCCCCTTCCAGGGCCCTCCCAGGGCCCAGAGGGCCTGAGGCACTAATGGATAATGTCTATACACATGAACACTCTGTCTCCCAGGCAAGGTGACCTTGTCCATGGCATCCATAAGGAGCAGTTTCTGGCCTGAAGCATTCCTGAGCCATGCTCAGGCACAAGCCTGGAGCATGTTACGGCGCACACCAACAGTGAGGCTGTAGGAACAACTCCAGGGCACTGCCCAACCTCATCCCCAGGCCCTTCCTACAGTGCCCACCCCCCTTGGCCACTGCAATTGACAGATAGGTGCCAGGCCTTGGTTTTCGGTCTTAGTATCCTCCCACAGTTCTCTTCCCACCCACAAACCATTCAGAGTCACCTTTCTCTCTGTGAGGTTAGAGAATTTCACATATGTGATGTGCTGTTACCTTCTGTTTCAGTCCTTGGTCAACAGCCCCGAGGCAAAAGCACAACTACCCTCCTACCTTGCACGGCTTAGGGAACAGGCAGGAAAGGAGCAAACCACGATAAACAAGTCTCCAGCAAATCTAGGTGCAGTCATTACCATCCTGGATATGATCTCCTCTATCCCAGCAGAGGCAGACAACCTCAATATTCAGGTAAGGTTTTATTTTAAGTCTTATCTACACCTACCAAGCCCTTTGGCCCTTTTTGTCACAGGGGATGATGTTCTCCCTGAAGAAGTTTCACACTTACTTAGGATCAAGATGAGGAAAGTGTTAAGGGAATGAGATGAAGTGACAGCAAATATACAGAGGAGTTTATGAAAACTTAAAATGATGAGGACAAGGAGCCTATGCATGAAACAGAAGCTGCTGTAAGCTTAGCAACTAGAAATGTTCTAGGAATAGATGGGTATCTCCTGCATTCTCAGACAGGAAGGGACAAGGAATGATGGATGAAAAATTTGACATGAGCCAGCAACTGTCTCTTGCAGCCCAGATACCTGAACGTGTCCTGGGCTGCTTAACAAGGAGTGTGACCAGCAGGTCAAGGGAGGTGATTCTGTCCTTCTACTCTGCTGAGATCCCACCTGGAGCACTGCATCCAGCTCTGGGGTCCCCAGGGCAAGAAAGATGTGGACATGCTGGAATGGGTCCAAAGGAAGTAGTCAGAGGGCTGGAGCTGGTCTCCTATGAGGACAGGCTGAGAGAGCTGGAGTTGTCCAGCCTTGAGAAGAGAAGGCTCTGGGAAGACCTCATTGCAGCTTTTCAATACTTAAAAGAGGCTTAAAAGAAGACTTCATCAGGGCCTGTAGTGACAGGACAAGGGATGATGGTTTAACCTGAAAGAGAGTAGGTTTAGATTATTTATTAGGAATAAATTGTTTACTATGAAGGCAGTGAGGCACTGGAATAAATTTACCAGAGAAGTTGTAGATGTCCCAACCTTGGAAGTGTCCAAGATCAACCTGGATGTCCCTGCCTGTGGGAGGGAGCTTGGACTGGACAACCTTTAAATGTCAAAACCATTCTGTGATTCTATGATTCCATGATTAAAAGTAGGAATAGAAAAAAAGGGTTGAAATAGGAATAGGGAGAGTAAATTTCAGGAATTATGACCAACGAAGGAAAATAAATTGGATATAACCACAAAGGAATAACAAAAGAAATCTTAGAAATAATTGGGAACCTTGATTGTGAGGTGCAGAGGAAAAGCACTGTTCTTCTGAACAGAAAAGTGCAAAAAGGCTTCGTGGTTTGTAGATAGTGAGCCCTACATGAAACACCAAGAAATCAAAGACAGCATGAAGACTGAGAAAGAAAGAAAAAGAAG
The DNA here is from genome assembly GCA_013400515.1 of Erpornis zantholeuca. Lineage (NCBI taxonomy): Eukaryota > Metazoa > Chordata > Aves > Passeriformes > Timaliidae > Erpornis > Erpornis zantholeuca. The sequence continues at coordinate 27,089 of VZTN01019832.1, read as the reverse complement.
GCTGGAGATGCAAAAATACTAAATAATATGTAAAAAAATAGTCACACATCTCTGCTTTTGGAAACCTTAACTTGCAAACAGATCGTGCAGAGGGTTAACAACGGAAGACTTCACATGGACTGAGCAAAATAAGAAAATGCTGGGCTTTTTCATAAGGAACTTCTAGGACCATGCATAAATTACCATTAGAAACAAAAATTAATTGTATGGGGTTTCAGTAACTGCATTGTTCTGTTGTTGTTACAGAATTTCCTATCCATAGTGGACTTAGTTGTTGATGATTCCACAACTGAAGCTTGGGAAAACCTGGACGAAAAGAAGACACAACAAAGTTCTTTGTTACTGCAGTCAGTAGAAAATTTTTCCCTGCGCCTCCAACCAGTTAATAACACCATTCCTTCTGTCTCTGCAAACACCATTAAGCTCCAAGGGGCAGTTGTCAAGGAAAATAACAACACAGATTATAACAAGGACTTCCACAGTGAGGAAAAAAGAAACCTCACAGTCAGTGTGCTCATTAATAAAACTGAAATCCAGACTCTAACCCAAAATTCAACCATTGTCAGTGTGATGTACTCAAAACTTGGACATATTTTGCCCCAGAATCGGTTTGAATATATTAATAGTTTATTGATAACAACAACTTTGAGCAGCAACAGAAGCCAGAACTTTTCTGTTAATATGACATTTGCAAAGAATGACGTGTCTCTAAAGATGCCCAAGTGTGTCTTTTGGAACTTCACACTCAACAATCACAGGGGGGACTGGGATCAGAGTGGCTGCACACCCACAGAGTCAGGAGATTATGTCATTTGCTTGTGCAATCACTTGACATCATTCTCCATCCTGATGTCACCGGATAGATACCCCGAGCCAATCTTTGAAGATTACATTTCCTACGTTGGCCTGGCTATTTCAATCGTGAGCTTGGTGGTCTGCATTATAATTGAATCCTTGGTCTGGAAGTATGTGACAAACAACACAACCTCCTACATGCGCCACGTCTGTATTCTCAACATTGCTACATCCTTGCTGATGGCTGATATTTGGTTCATTGTCACTGCCTCCATAACTGATCCAAACCAGACTAGCAGAGACATCTGTATCATGGCCACCTTCTTCATCCATTTTTTCTACCTGTGTGTCTTTTTCTGGATGCTGAGCCTGGGTCTCATCCTTTTCTACAGACTCGTGTTCATCTTACACAACACAAGCAAGACTGCTCAGAAGGCGGTGGCATTCTGTCTGGGATACGTGTGCCCCTTTGTCATTGCAGTCACCACCATCGCTGTCACCCTGCCAAAGAACAGTTACACGAGGAACGATGTCTGCTGGCTCAACTGGCAGGACAGCAAAGCTCTCCTGGCCTTCGTCATACCTGCCTTGATCATCGTGGCCACAAACTTATTCATTGCTGCAGTTGTTATAATAAAAATACTGAGGCCAACTATTGGGGATAGGTCAAGTGGGCAGGAGAGGAAATCTCTGTTTCAAATTTGCAAAAGTGTGGCCATCCTGACACCACTCCTAGGCCTCACCTGGGGTTTTGGCTTTATCATCATCATAAAAAAGAGTCATCAAGCTTTCCACATCCTCTTTGCTCTGCTCAACACTTTGCAGGTGGGTTGCACATAGTTTTATTTCCTCTATTACGATTTAACATAGAGACATTATTGCAGTGCTGTGCTTGGCAGGGCATAAAAACAAGAGGAAAAAGTTCAGATTTGCTTTACACATCCTTATTTCAAAAGGGCTCTTTGGGAAACCCATTCCAGGTATTCAGCAGTATTTCATATCCTCAGCTGCCTTAATGGATGTGCCTTATAGACAAAGCTAACTCCCTCCTAAAGATGACTCCCTAATTTGTCAGTAGTTTTGGGATCAACTTCATTGCTGAATACCAGGAGAACAGCTCTGTTTCGTTCAGGTGGGCAAACTTGAGCATCCCTGTTCTCATTCATAGAGCGCCTGGAGGCATTGTGTTATGCTTTTGTGGGTTCAAGTTTAAACAACATGAAAGTCACCAAGACCAGCTGAGCAGTACTAATGAACTGACAAAAATACACAGGATTGAGGGTTTTCAGTCAGTATGACTTTTACAACATATTTAGGTGGCCAGAAGGATCCCAATACAAGGAGACTTCTTAAGGACAAAATAGTTATGCATACTCTCTCTTTTTCAAGAGAATTCTTAAGAATTGCCATTGTTAAGGATGGCATCAAAATTGTTCTTCAAGCCAAACTCACTGGCCTTTATCTTGGAACCTGCTAGTTTGCCTGGAGAGCATAGGCAGGACATGTCTTCCATGCACGAATGTTCCTTCTTCCAAATACATTTAGTGCTACCAAACTATCTGTGTCACTTTGTAGACCAGATAAACACAAAACTGAAATAGACCAGGCCTGGAAAACTGCCAAAGCAGCAATTCACTATGTGATATGCAGTTAGAAAAATGGCCTCTATCAAGGAGTTCAGAGTCTAAATAGTACCATGGACAATGTTTGAGATAATTATGAGATATTGCAATTAAAGGTTGGTGTCATCAAAATGCATATAATTATCTGTCTCCTAGGGATTATTCATTTTGGTATTTGGAACTCTCTGGGACAAGAAGGTAAGGATTCAAACTATTTCTTACATTATGTCAAAATATTGTTGGAATTTGAACAGAATTTCTGTATTCATTGATTGACTAATTTTTTATACAAATAGATACAAGAAGCCCTGTTGAAGAGGAATTCATCATCCAAATGGAGTTCGCAGCAATCAAAGGTTAGGACCTTGACCTAAGAATGTATTTCAGTTACTGCTCAGTAGTCTAACGTTCTCCAGTGCACTTTATATTCTAGATAATTTATTAGAAAAAGTCAGAGAGGACACTAATAACATAAATATGGTTATCTCCCCTTTTTCAAAGTTCATTATTTTGACTGTAATCTGTAACAAAGGAGAAGGAGGTTAGTGAACATTTGCTTTAAATTCCACAAGAAATAAACTAGAAAATAGAACTGAAACTTTTAGTAAGAGAACAGAAAATTTCTTTGGCACTATTAATTATTCACAAGCTGAGAGAAATGCAAGAGAGACCTCTTAGGGAATTATTATTTCAACTTACATTATTGCATTTATAACACCTTACCAAAGAATGCCAGGATGTGTAAGAATCTTAGAACGGTTTGGGCTGCAAGGGACCTTCAAGATCATCTAGTTCCAACACCCACCTTCCCCTCTTCCTGAGCTGCCAGTGGTGCTGGCATCACCCTTATATAGCAATAAAGCTTGATTTTACATTGGTATCTGAACAGGGTTTATTCAGAAGAGCCTGTACAGGCATTGCTAAAGAACTAGGAAGCCGACTTAAAAGCAAGAATAATTAAGAAGATGAGAACATAGGCTCAAAGGAATTAAGGAGTCCCTTAGAGTTGAACTGTCAGTTCAGAAGAGCAGCATTGGATCAAATCACTCCAGTTCTGCAGAAATTGCTGAAGTTGGAAAGGACCCTCAGGGATCATCTTGCACCACACTCCCATCAGAGCATGGTCAGCTAGAGCCCAGAGCTGTCTCCAGTTGGGGTTTGAGCAGCTCCAAGGATGGATACACCACAATCTCTGTGTGCAGCCTTTTCCTGTGTTTGACCACCCTCACACTGAAAAAGTTTCATCTTAAGTGGGATTTCCTGTATTTCTATTTGTTCTCAAAGCCTCTTGTCCTTCCACTGGCCACCAAGGAGAAAAGTCTGGCTCTGTCTTTTCTCTGTGCTAGTCAGGCAGACCCCAGCATATCCTGGCATTGGGTTTGTTCTCCCCAAGGACAGGAGGACTTTGCACTTCCCTTTGCCGAACTTCATAGGATTCCTGTCATTCCATTTCTCCAGCCCATTGAGGTCTGAGAATGAGCAAATAAAACGATATCAAAGTCTTTGATTAACCTTTTTAGATGTGATTTATTTATCTTCTGCCTCCACCACAATATGATACAGATGACAATACACAACACTGCCTAATTACCTCAACCAGGGTACAACTAATGAATAAAGAAGGACTGAACAGAAAAAGATGTGTTTTACGTACCTTTTTTAACACATCTTTGGAGGAATCCCGTTAAATTCTCAAACCAGTCCAGAACTGAAAAAGAAACTTCATTTTTGCAGCAGGAAGTTCCTTTGCATCTGGACTGCAGAGAGTTGTGTTCCAGTGCCCTCTAGCGTGTCAAATTAAATTTGCCTTGGATTATCTCAGGCTGCTGGCCATCAGGAACAATCCCCATTCACATAAAATCTTAGCTTTTCTGGCTTCCTTAATGGCTATACTGCCACAAAGGAGGAACCAGGATCCCTTACTGCCTGATAGAACAGACTGGAGCCTAAGCCATCTCCCCATGCCAACTGTTAGAGACAAGCAGTTTGTGCCTTGTAGTTTCTTTTAAAGTTGATCTCCTTCATCACCACCAAAACCATGCAAATGTGTTAACTTGATACCTCACGAGCATCTAACCTGACCTTCTGTTTGCTCATAGTACTGAAACAAAGTTTATTGGAAACTTTTTGGTTTTTGTCCCTAAAATGGGGCTACAAAGAAAGTTCTTTTGACAAAAAGCAATTTTCTCTCTTACAGTCATCCTCCCTCATCCTGGTGACACCAATGCTTGCTATGAGCTACCCATTTTCAAGAACCTTTAACAACTTATGTGGGAAAACAGGTATGTAACAGTAGATCTCCCTTACTGAAGCACAAACAAGGTTTTGCCTTTATTCTGTCTCTCAGGGTCTGTCTGTCCTGATATCCATTAATGTATTGGTCTCTCCATGCATCCATAGATGGTTTTTAATCTTCTAATGCAAAGGAACTGTAATAAGTCTAATTGTAGCATAATGCTAGCACAATTGTCTATCTCTAAAATAATTATTGGATTTTCACCAATTCTAAACCACACTAACTGAGCTTTGTTTTGAGCTTAATGAGCTCATGGCACAGTTCATCCATTATTCGTGTACCCTTCACCACCTTGGAGCTATATTGCTTCAGAGGTTCTCTGGCTGTCATTTTGTGGACAACACCATTTCAGTTAAGACTTTATCTTGCAGAAAGCATTTCTGGAAATAACATTTAATTTCTAAGTGTCCAATCTTTGTATCCAAACATTGTTCAGAGAAGATAGTGACCTTAGTTTAAGGCCTCGTGGCCACAAGAGGGAGGGTGTTGGGATTCATCCCAGGAGCCTGTGGATGTACCGTGTTCTGGATGTGTACCCATGCTCCAGATGAAGCATTAAGTTCCTCCATTTGTGTGAGAAAATCATTGCCCTGTGGCACAATTGGCTGTTCAAGCTGACACATCCTGGCTGTGTCACCAAACATGGTGAGTTCTGTGGTTGCTGGTATTGCTGTAAAGCAGGTAGTGCCAGGGCTGCAGGGCAAGGCAGAGCCACATCAGCCACGAGCACAGGTGTAACTGTCCTTACTTTGCAGTGCCAGCATGTCCTGCGCTCTCTGCCCTTGTCTTACCCCCGTGCTTTGTTTTGCAGGAAAATACAGAGTATCTTCTTCAGAACCATCCACCTCTTCCACTGAAAATACTTCCAAGGCATATTCCTTGCTTAACTGAAGCACTGCCAATGCTAAATTGTGTAACTCTGAAAGGACCTCTTCCAAGACACACACAAAATGTACCTGGGAGTCACCAGGAAGTGGACTGCTTCATTTTCACTGAACTGTGCCTTGGTGAATTCTTCTGGAATAATCATTTCTGGTTAATGTGTAAGGCAGGGAAGCTGAGAGAGGTGGAATTTTACAAGGTCTGCTAATCCCAGAAGAGATCACAAGGATTTGAAGGCTATCAAGTGCAAAAAAGGACAAAGAAAGGGAGAGAAGAATTCTCAGCCCTTAAGTGGGTGCTTAGCACTATGCAGTACTGAGCCATGAATTGCAGTGCTTCACACAGTTGTTGTCCAGTGGATTTGCTGTTTCCCCTATCAACTCTCTGAGTGATCCCAAAGGCCTGTGTAGATACACAAATACCTCACAGCTTCTCTCCTGCCCTCATGCTAGAGTCTGGAAATAGTGGTCTCCACTTTCTATTTAAGACTTTCTGGAACCAAAAATTCCCAACTGAGAAGGCCCATTTCAGATCTTCACTTTTGACTTACATAAAATGAAGACTATGATGATTCCTGCGTGGTCTTCTTTTGGATGGAAACACTGAAAGCTCCATGTGGCACTTTTTTGAAGAAAAGGAAGCTTTATGCCCTTAACAATATTTTTCTTTCCCTTGATATGAAATGTGGTAAGACAGAAATGGTTGCTGCCCTCTGTCACAGAGGGGACTGCGTTTATTTAATGCATAGTAGAGTTAAGAATGCAAGGAGTGCCTTGTGTAAAGTTTGTATGTCTGGGTCTCCTCTCAGAGGAGAAACACACTTGGAGGACTAGAGAATAAACTATGTAGTGAATATAAATCACCAAGTGCCAGGCAGGATGAATGGTTTTATATAAATTATTGTTCTAACACTACATTTGTGGAAGCAGTTATTTCAAGCCTGTACACCTTTAAAGGCAGGACTCCTGTCTTGAGAGGAACATGAAAAGTATTTCTAATGCGCACAAATGTTACAAAATTTAATGTACAATATGGTATATGGAATCATGAATATTTAGATTTGAGGCCAATATAAAATACTGCAGTCAGGTGGCACAGCCCCATTTGATTGTCAGGGAATCAGGTCTGTGTTTGCCAATGGTGAACCTGTTCCTGGAACTTTGCAGTGAATCAGGATGGGAAACTTCCCTACAGTTGGAAGCACTTATGATGGTTTGATACGGGCAAGGTGGGGATGACTGAAGACAATAATCAAGCATCAATTAAATATGGTATTTATATTGAAAGCAATTGTTTTTTGCTTCAAGATGTAGATATAGTGCTAGAACTAGAACACACTTAGAGATGAAAATCCAGAATGTCTTTGAACTGTATGGCCAGTGAAAACTTGAAAATCCCCCATTTGCACATCATTTCAATCAAATCTTGGCTTTGTGCAGCCATTTGGTTTAACTCACTCTGGAAGTAGCTTGTGCAATGAACATCCACTCCTGCAGAGTGAGAACAGGCTGTACATGGACTGTAAAGTACAAATGCCTGCAGACAGCAGAGTCCCAGTTCCACCACATTTGGTGGGCATTTTGTCCCTGAGGTTTCACCACACTTCCCAGTTTAGTTGAGCCTGGTTCTTGCATGTCTGTGCATGAGAAATCAGGACGTGGTGCCAATGCCCTGGCACCAATGGGCCATTTTTGGGGGATCTTCAAAGATGTAGTGAAAGTGCCCGTGTAACAAAAGCTATGACAATTCACCAATGAGAAATTAACTGTGCCAGTCTAAAGACTTGGGGTTGCAGTTCACTTGAATACAGACACAGATAAAGATAAAAGGGGAGAGAAGAAAGGGGGGAATACTGAATGGGGCACAAAGGGGAAACACATGGCAACAAACATCCTCTACCCCTTCCCCCCATGCTCAGCAGCAAAAACCAAGACTTTGGCATAGGCAGTGTGGGCAGTGGGCTCACCAATAGTTTTCTTCCTGAGTCTGGTATTTTGGGATGTTACCCCAACTCTTCCCTTTGCTCTGGTCCAAATCTCTTTATTCACCTTCCCTTCTTAATGTAAAGGCTGTCACAGGGCTCATTTCCTGGTGATTGCTGCCACTCATGTACCTCCAGTCCCTGGACAGCAGTCCCTCTGCCATGGCTGTGGCCTTGCCTGGACCATAAATAAACCAGCATGGGGACAAAATAGAACTTGCAGGGTTTTTTCCATTTGCAGCCTGGCTGGAGCAATCCCTCTAAGCAATGCTTTCAGGCAAGAGTCCTGGTTGCACCTGGTTCAGCACTGCTTTGAGCATCGCCCAAATCATTGTGCCTTATGTTGTCCCCAAGGTCGGGTGAGCCAGGGAGGAGCATGTCCACAGCTGTCCCTGAGAGAGATGGCCACCAGCTCTCACTGAGGCTCCCCACACTTCTGCAGCTGCCAGCCATGCTGTGAAGCATGGGGTGTCTTGTTAACAACAAAGAAAATATCTGCCCAGGAGAACCACCTGGTTCCAGACCCAGCCTTGGAAAAGCAAACAACCATACAAGAGCTGCCCTGCTCTGATACTCTTTCTGGGAGCCAGACCATCAAACAGGGCCCAAATGCACTCAGGACCACCTGGTGGGACATCCCCCATGTTTGGAAGCCACGACAGGTTCTCCTGGCACAGAAGAGTCAGTGTGTGGTTTGGCAGAGTGGAGACTTGGGGACTGTGAGCAAACAGCACAATGTCAGAGCCTACATGTGTTTGGAGTGCATAGTGACAACTTGCAATCTTATTCTTGTGCAGGGTAGCACTTGGCTGGGGCTTGCCTGGATCCTCTCTGCCTTGGTTTCTGCCTCACACATTTACTAGCAAGCTGCACCATGTAATTTTATTCATCTTTATGGATCACTTGTCTCTCACTGCATAACCCTGAGTGATTTATGAGGTTGTTGACTTGGGTGGGAAACTCACTTGATCCAAAGGGGAATCCCCTAATCCAGATGGCAGAAAGTAATGGGATCTGTAATTCCCTTTCACCTGTGAGATCCAGGCAGGCAGGTGTGTTGCAGGAAAAGCTGATAAAAGTGTTTCTTTTGATTTTATTCCAAAGGCAAAGAATAAAAGGGACAGAGTATTAAGTTGCTGATAATGTCTTAATTAAATGGATGGTTTGTCCCTACTCACAGGACTGCTGTGATCAGCAGAATGGAGCTAAATAGGAACCAGCTCCCTGAGTACAGCCTACTGCCATGGGAGTGCATTTTTCCTTGGCTGCCATCCCTTGTAACTTGTATCTGATAAGTAAAAGGGCAGCATCACCCTCATTTACATTCTGAACTCCTGCAGAGACAAAGAAACCACTTTCCAAAGAAACCTGGATATCAGAGTTTCAGGTGTGGAAATTGTTAGAGCTCTTGAAAGCAGAGATCTTAGGACATACTAGATAAATTGCTTCCTGATATCTGCAGTAAATTCAAGGGTGTCAACACCTTATCCAGCACATTGTAATACCACGGACCCAGTCTTCATCTTCACACACTCCTCAGCTTGTGAGATGATGATTTCCAAAGACATGTGAACTTAATGGGAACCATGAGAAATCCTACCCTATGATAATTGATATTCTGCTCCAATTTCATCCAGAACATGTTGAAATTATGGGAATTTTATAGTTGTTTTTAAAGAACCCTTCAATCAGGCTCAGAGAATAGCTGTACTCTTGAGTATTTGAAAACCGTATGTGATGAAATCCTCTAGAAAGACAACTAACTTTAATGTGGATGTGTTTCCCCGCTAGAGCATTGGCCAAAACCATGGAATAGTAGTTTATGACTTCCATGTAAGAGCTAATTAGTGTAAGAAAACCAGCACAGCCCCAGGGAAAGGGAGTGTTCTTGTACTGACTTACATAAATATCTGTACCTTTTAGAATTCTTGAGCAATTTTTGCAGGAACATTTCCAGAATCTTAATACATGTGTTTTGGTGTGACTTTTACCAGTGTTTTGAGGGGTTCGACCAGTTATTTAATCTGAGTTTGAACTGTGTCTGAGAGGCCACATAGGCTCTCAGCACTGCTGCTTGCTATGGGATGAAGAAACTCTCAAAAAACATACAAGAAAGGCAGTGTATGAATTTTCATCAGACAGCAGCTCTACATGACACACTTTAACTGCCACATCCCTCAGAAAAAAACCAGACTGCTGCCAAGCTGTTGGCAGAGCTTTTCATCCATATGATGACTGGTTTTCTACAATTTGTATTCATCATTTTTCACTGAAAACTGGTATCTTATGAACTATGGAAAAACACCAGGCTGAGATTTGTACCCCCTGCAGTTTTTTATTTTCTAGCCATCATGGAAATGAGGGTGATAGATAAGACAATGGTTCCAGCAATTCCACCAATCGCCATTCCCAGGATGCTCCCATGGACCTGCCTTGACTGGCACCTCTCACCAGTGAAGAAGAAGGCTTGTCCTGATGGGCACCTGGGAAGACAAAGCACAGGTTCAGTGGATCGGGAGCCTTGTCATGCCCTCACCCCAAGCTCCTTACTTCATTATCCCAGATGAGCTGTTCCCATTGGAGGGATTCACATCACAAGGTTCCCACCTTGCCTGAAGGTTATTTACACACCCCAAAAGCACCACAGGATGGGGCTTCCCTGCTTTATGCAAAGAAACCTGCCCTCCTGGCCGCTGGCAGGAACCAGTCACTGTGGTAAAGTGTTTTGTTTCTACTGTTCCTTGAAGACCTCATGGCTTAGACCTCTGAGATCTGTAGCTCTGAATACTTTTTAGCTGCATCACTTGAAGAACAAAGCCAAAGCAAGGAGGGAGGAGGTCTATTGTACCTGCAGCTTGCTTTTCCTTTCACATTCACACAGACTCCATCATTCTGACAAGGGTTTGGGTGACATGGGTCTGGCAGATAAGGCAGCTGGTCTTGGACAGGCTCCATGTCCTGGGCTGCTCTCTTCTGCCTTTCAAGAACAAGGCCTTCCATGAGGGCAGATTGCACAGGTTCAACAGGAACTTCAGTGTTATTGAGGTGAATTATATCTTTAAAAAAAGAAGAAAGACATCAGAATCAGTGAGTGATGCTACATGTAGTGTGCCTCATATCAGGGGCTCACAGGCTGCTTTGTGGACCAGAGGGTGCTCCTTGTGCATTTTCCCTTTAAAGACCTCTTGCTGTACCACAAGAAGTTCTGTGCATTTAAAGCACAAGATAGAAAATAACACTGAAATTACAGAAACTAGTTAGATAAATCTGTGATGTTTTGGACTTTGAAAAATTATACGAAGTGAGACCATTCTATTTGGAAATAAACACAGTGGGGATAGCCTTTACTATGTTCAGTGCTAAGAAATGGATATAGCTATTGGTCAGGGTGCTTAAGGGTGTCTAAAAACTCACTGCCATTTAGATCCCTCTGCACTCACAATCACTTTAGTCAACCTCAACCACCTGACACTAGGACACAGAAATGCTTTTTAGAGTTGATTCCCATTAGAAGAGATGTTGGAGACAGGTGGCAATAGTTATTAAAATGTATGAAAATAGAAAGAATCACCTATTTTGTAAGGAGAATCAGGAAAAGGGTCCTTACCATTAAATTCCGCAAAAATAATCAGGTCATCATTTTTCAGGAAGCTTCTCCGTCTCATCTGGCTGTGGGATATGAAGTTACTCCACCCCCAGGCTACACTTCTGTAGCAATTGCACGACTCATCAAATCTTCCAGCAATTGATGGTTTATCCCATATTACAGCTCCATTATCTGAAAAGAGAAAATGAGAACCACAGTGTTGTGCAGCTCAAAGTACTATATTACTGTTTTCTGCATTGCAGTGTTAAAGGGGATTTAGGCTGTAAAATCAAGTTCAGACTTGAAATTCCCAAACAAATCCTAGAGGACTGACAAACTAAAGGTACCAGGTGATCTTCAGGTTTGGTCTGAATGAGGATTCTTAGTCTGTATGAGAACATTGAAATTCCACAATTCCTCTTTCACTGAGAACTAACCAAACACAAATTGCCTCCTCATTGTCACCAGGTAAGAGTTCTCTCCTGAGTAAGGATGCTCCCCCAGTTTGTAAGTACCTATGGTTTAAAATTTAGCAGATTTTGGTCATTCCTATGATTTTGTTAAACATGCTCATATTTAGGGTTTAAAAGCTCTTACTGAAAGTGTATGTACTTAACTTCCACTAAAAAAAGTAGAAAGAGATGACAATTCATGTGTAGTATTTTATTCGGTACCAAATTCAGTTTTGTCCTATTGTTCTTATTTCTATCATAGAACCACAGAGTAGTTTGGGTTAGAAGGGACCTTAAAGATCATCTCGTTCCAACCCCTGCCATGGGCAAGTTGCTCCAAGCCCCATCCAGCCTGGCCTTGAATCCTTCCAAGGATGGGACATCCACAGCTTCTTTGGGCAGCCTGTTCTTGTGCCCCACCATCCTCACAGTAAAGAATTTCTTCCTAATATCCAATCTAAACCTGCTCTCTTTCAGTTTGAAGACTTCCCTTTCACCCTGGCACTCCATGCTTTTGTAAACAGTCTCTCTCCATTTTTCCTGCAGGCTCCCTTCAGGTACTGGAAGGCCACAATTAGGCCACCCTGATTCTTCATCCTTCTCTTCTCCAGGCTGAATAATTTTCAATTAACACATCCATGAAAAAGAGTGAATGTTGTGCATTCAGACCATATAGGTTAAAGTTCATGGAGTATGTTGAAGTTGACTGAGCCTCCAAAATGCAATTTTAACTAAATTATTGTTGATTTAGTGACAGAATACTGCACCCTGCTGGCATTCCATCAACCTGTGGAGCTATGTCACCTATCATAATGGACAAACCATAGGGAGAATAGGAATTGTCAACTCTCAGGAGAATTCTACATTTAGAATCATACTCAGGGGTTGTTCATAGTAACACCAACCTTGTATGTGTCACTTTTCATGTTATACAATCTTCCACAGGTAGGAATTCTGAGTCACATACAGGGAAGTTGTACACAGGAAAGTTTCCCAAACTGGGAAATACATCCAAAGTCGCCCAGCTCTGAGTCCTACACTCAGTCCTCTTACTCATATTCCTTGGCTGTCATTGTCAACATTCCTCCATGCACACACCACTTACCTGAGTTAACATGGTCTTTGCTTGTGGTGAAGCTTTTACTTGAGGACATCCTTTTGAGGATGTCGGGATCCTGGTCCAGCACTGTGAGTGTGGCCTGGCGGTTCAGAGCTGGCCACTCCAGAACTGCATCGTTCTCTCCGCTGCACAGGTGGAAGGCAACGCGAGCGTAGCCGCTGTTCCGGTAGTTGGGCAGCACGCTGATGCCAAATCCATAACCCTCAGGGCTGTAAAAACGGGGGCTTTCAATAACACTGATGGATGAGTTCTCAAGGATTTTGCTGAAGTTGCGAATGACCCACACAGCTGTGGGACAGGGGGTCTCTGTCAGAGTGACATCATCAATAGCAATCCCACCTGATGAAGAGCTGGGGTTGCCCTTTAGTCCTTGGAAGAAGTAACGAAACTTCTTCTGAGCATTGAGGGTTACGTGGGCAATTTTCCAGTTGGAGTCACTGTCCGCTTTGATAAAAGGAAAGAAAACATTGATATCAGTGTGATTAGAGATATTATGAAGCAACTTGCCCCTAGCCATCCATCCCAGCTGCACTTTTAAACAACTGGACCTCTCACAGAGTCCTGAAGGCCAGAGATCTTAAGCTGATATCGTGACTATAATGTTTCCGCATTGTTTTATCATCTAAATGCTTTGGACATGTTGTACAAGGAACTCTCACACGTTAGGGAATAACAGTCTCTAGTATAAAGGGCAACAGCCTAAGGGCTAAGATGAAACAAGAGGATGGGAATCAGTGACCCAGTGTGTTCCTGACACTTTTCCACGCATTTATCCTTTCCTGCAAACTGCTGTAGCCTGATGTAGGCAGGTTATGACAGGTCTAATGCTTTGACAATATAAAACACACAGAGCCACACTGGCTGAGTTTGCCCTATTTAGCAAATCACCTAAAGTGGGAATCCAGTTCATATTTCCATAACCGCATATGTTTTTATATTTCCAACTACCTAAAAATCAGTCTGAGATTCTTACTGACTGCAAAGGAGCACAGGTATTTATACCTGAACAGCCCACGCTTAGATCATATAACAGCCAGTGGAGACAGTCAATTGGTCTCCAGCATGGCTTGGGGTCCCTCTCAATCACCGAGTGTAACATAATATTAGGAATGTTGTGACTTCTGCTGTGAAGCACCAAAATTACGTTATTACAACCCACAGTTCCTCACGTATTACCAAAATTCTGAGTTGTGTTGCAAGATATTCTGGTAAGATATTCTGGTAACTTTGGGAAAATCTTTTGGTTTCTGAGCCAGTCTTCTGCATTCGTGGGCACAGTAAGACAACTCCTCCTCTCTACCCAAATATTCCTCTAATTTCCAGAATACCTTGAAAGGTTTGAATTTTCCTCAACTTCCGAATGTTCCCAGTGCCATCATCCTCTTTAAGCCAGATGATCAGCTTGTCAGAAGGGCTTCCTGTGGTCCTATAGAAGAACTGGAGGCACTGCTGAGTTCTCTTTGGATAAAGGATTCGAGACTCTAGGATTGCCACTTCGTCTGCCTGGCCAGAGCTGGTGTTGAAGAACATGAAGTAGCCAGCATCTGGGAAGAAAGGGTAAACTGTCACTGCCTGTTTACACATTTCCTGCAAAGCTGCATGGTGTAAATTCATAATTTCAACTGCACTCTTTTAGTAAGCAGAAAAGTATTACTTAATGTGAATAGTAAAGGAAATAGCATGTGATAACCATCCAAGACAGACTGGGATAAGAATAGGAGTAGCAGTTCAGCAGATACATGGAACTCACTGCTGTCAGCTCATGTCAGTTTTGCATTAGTCAGTATAGTTGGAAATTGGGTTCCTTAGGAATGTCAGAGATATATGAAACAGAGGATTCAGTGCTGACCACAAGCAGATACATTTTTTTTACTTGAGTTATACTGAAGACAGTCTAAAACTGAGATTATAAAGATTACATGCTATATTGCCTCGTAAAGACTAAGATAATTTCTTATCAGCAATAAAGATAATAAAAAGGGGTTGGACACAAAACCAGCACTGTCCTGACTTTGAACATGCAGAAGGTCTTTTTTTACAGCTTGTCCAAACACTTCAAAACTCAATTACTCAGTTTAAGAAAATTATTCACAAATTCCTGCTCCTCTAGTTTAATTTCACATTAACATTTTTGAAGTGTTCTTTACTTTAGCTTTGAAGTGTCTACTTTTATCCTTACGTTTACAAGGATTCACCATTTGCACACTTATATCTTGGTATCACATGAAGTTGTCATGTCTTATCTGTACTGTGTTGCTTTTTAGTAATTCCATTTAGTCAATGATTAAATTAATAAGTCACATTTTTTCAGCTGTTGTGTGAAAGTTCCATGGACTCTTGTCCAAGATAACAGATCATAGAATCACAGGATGGTTTGGGTTGGAAAGAACCTATAAGATCGTTTTGTTCCAACAGCTACACCTGCAGCTGCATAAAGGCAGTGAAGCTTCCTGCATGGTTAGTGAAGGGTTTGGAGCTGTTCATCAGGTTCTCTCTAATCAGTCAGGGGAATTATCTCCATTCTCTCCACATGGCAGCAATGTTTTGAACTCATGTCCACAGAAACCCTGCCAGAGATTGCTCTATGCAATGTGTGACACTTGACCATCAGTTAAACTTATTTTAAATGTAAGTGTATGAAATCCAAGTATGATCACTCTTGCTCCAAGCGAGAAGCAGGGCTGTGAGCCTATAGAAATTGCTGTAATAACAAACCACCACATGATCTAGACTCTGCCTCCTTTTTGATAAGAAAGTCAAATAAAGGGAACAATAAGTATCCATGGCAATTAAAATACTGGCATACTTCAGCAGACTCCCTAAATGTTAAGCTGTACTTTCCCTCCTTTGGTTTAGCCAGCAGTAAGTCAAAAACCCAGAACACCAAAACTGTCTGGGCAAAATAGGATCCATCTATGTGAGAAACCTGGAATTTGCCCCCACTTGAAATGAACCACTTTTAAAAAATGTCTAAATTACTATGGAGCCAATGACCCTTGGGAAGTGCCAAAAGGAGAGACACTCCCTACTCATGCAATTCATTTCTATACTTTGGAGATCCTCAGAGGCACCCACCCCTCTCCATTAACTCTTCAAATAACATTGATACTTATTTTGTACTGAGTCACTGGTTGTTAAAGCCTAAGTGCACATTAATTACTCAGTTCATGCAGATTGGATTTTAACTGATAAACTCAAACAACTCATTCAGATTATGTTGTTTTCCAGTTACAATTGTACTGGGTGAGAAAGAAGAGAGAATTACTCAGTTCATGCAGATTGGATTTTAACTGATAAACTCAAACAACTCATTCAGATTATGTTGTTTTCCAGTTACAATTGTACTGGGTGAGAAAGAAGAGAGAATTACTCAGTTCATGCAGATTGGATTTTAACTGATAAACTCAAACAACTCATTCAGATTATGTTGTTTTCCAGTTACAATTGTACTGGGTGAGAAAGAAGAGAGAATTAAGAATCAGCTGAGGGTTAGAAGCATGTATTTCTAGAAAATATCAGGTGGTTTTCTTGAGTTATATTGTATTATTGGGCCTGATTGATAACTACCAGCATTATAAAAGGCTGGAGATCTGTTTTTTCCAGTGAGTGGGTCACTTGAGGGGAATAAGCTACTCCTGAGTACAGCAAGTTGAAGAGCAACAAACACAAGTGAATGTGCTTTAGGTCAGGATTCCTGCCCCCTGTACTGAGGGCAAATTTACCACAGAAGTCACTTTTATCTTGGATGTGTGTGATAGTTTATCCTGTCTAAACAATGACAAACTAGGCTCTCGCTTTTCAGAACTGCCAGTTGAGATTTAATCTTTGTTCTCAGCTGTAAACTAGCACCCTGTGACTGTGACTGGGGCTCATTGCTCTATTTTTTTTAGACACCCTTTGGGTAATTTCACCCTTTCTTTGAAAAAGGGTGAAATTACCCCATCAAAATAAAAAGTATCCCTGAACTCGTATCATAAAATCTTTGCAACTTTCTTCTACCTCCAGAACTAGAATTCCACAAGCTTAATTTCCCATTTGCACTGCAAACACAACATTTCTGAGTGGCTACAAGTGCTGTTTGATTCTTATCATGAGGTAACATAACTCTTATACAGACTTTGGAAGTTGAAGTAAATTGTTCCCCAGGTTATATTTAAAAGACCTCTAGTTAAGGTTGTTCTTTTTTCCCTTTGATCTTGCTGGTGTGGACAACATTCCACTAAATTGAAGAAGTTTAGTGAGAGTGGGAGTGCAAACACTGTACAGAGTCTTTAACAAGACTCTGAACTTGTCATCATAGTCAACCCTGGAGAAAACCCAGCTCAGAAAGTGTCCCATTCCTTTGTTTTACCTCTACAGCGCCCAGAAAGTGTGTGGTCCTCCTGCCCCGCCACACCGCCCTGTTGGTGGACCCAGTCTTGGTCATGGTTCTTGCCCTGGATCATACCACAGATGTTCTCAAACTCAAAAGAACACTGGTCCAAAAAGGTGTGAGTTGAGGCTGAAAAAAAATACACACGTGGTCACCTCAGAGTAGTAGCTCATTAAAATTTCTGCTCTAATTTTGGGGGAGTTTGTTTACAGCAGTATAACCATCCTGTACACAAGACAACCCTCATGTTAGTGCATGTGAGCCAAATGACTCAGAAGAGGAAATACTTGATTCCTGGAGGGATTCCCGGATAAAGACAACCACCTTTGACCTCTTTGCAGAAGGTTAATGAGTCCCACGTGGCAGTGACTGATGGTGGTTGTCTTTGTGCCTGTTTGCCAGCCTTGGTGTATGTAACCATTCCTCAGCTGAGGTTATTGTTCTTCATGGCAGTTCCCTGATTGATGAACTTGATCTCTGTCCTTCCACTCCAAGCAAAGTCCACCCTGTTACCTTAGGCTGATTCAGCTGAGTTTGCCTGCAAGGTGATGCTTCTGCTGGCAGCACTGAGGGAACAATAGCTTTTTTGGCAACAACCATGATCAATGATAACATCTTTAACCAGCTCAGCAAACATCTAGACAGTGTGGGATTCTAGAACTAGCCAATCTCAGGAGCAAAATAATCTGATTAAGACCAAATGTCAGTAAAAGAGGACACAGTGCAGTTGCATTCACCTCCAAAAAGCA
The DNA here is from genome assembly GCA_013400515.1 of Erpornis zantholeuca. Lineage (NCBI taxonomy): Eukaryota > Metazoa > Chordata > Aves > Passeriformes > Timaliidae > Erpornis > Erpornis zantholeuca. The sequence continues at coordinate 9,234 of VZTN01019832.1, read as the reverse complement.
CAACAAGGCTGCCCACACACCACAGGCAGAACACAATCACAGGTCTGAACTCCTGGCAGCACCATGGAAGGAAAAAGTCTGACTTTCCTTGACTAATTTTTACAAAAATAATGACAGCAAGAAGAGCTAAAAAGGGATGAGAAGGGAATAAACTGTTTGTGTTTATCTTCACACCAGAGGTTCTGTCCCATACCTTCCTAAGCACATTTGAGAAGAGTTTTTGTTATTTTAGAGACATAAGGGAGCTGAAGAAGCGTGGCTCAAGTATAACCAAATAAACAGTTTGCCATGGTTAAATTCTGACTTACTGCAGTTGTACATGCGATTCAGTCTTTCCAGATCAATGGCACTGAGGTCTAGACGTTGTCCAATTATGTCATCAAATGCTGGTATCTTTGCTGTGATTGTGGGGACACTTTCATTTTTGTTAAATGAAAGTGGTTCATAGTGCATCAATGATTCGTAGTCGTAGGGGGTGTTCAGATCAGTGATGTAGCTGTCATCGTACTTCACAAAATTGTGTTCTTTGCCTGGTAAAAGAACAGAAAAGAGCTTCATTTTTAGAGAAAATGGAAAGGAAATGACATTAGCATGTCCCCTTGGATACAGTTTTCTAAGGCACAAATTATATACCAAAAGCAATTACTTCAAAACAAAATATTGAAACTTAGCAAAGTTTGTGTTTGTCATTTGCACAACAAAGCAGTGCCTTTAGATTGCAGTTCAGTGCTCTCACAGGTGACTTCAGTAAATTCAAAAACAAATATCAATGAGCTATAACGAATGGGATACATAGGAGGTTAGATTAGAATTAATAGGAATGGTTTAATAGTAATAGTCTTGAAGGATTAAGTTTAAGGATTAATTTATCCATTCCAGAACCTGTGAATATTGATGCAAACATTTCCCAGGATATTAGCTATTAGATGGAGAAGGAGAGGCCCTGAAACTCATAAAGGAGACAAATATGACAGCCCTGGAGTGTTTTCGGGTTCTGTTCTTCTTTGAAGTTAAGAATGCCCCAGAAATCTCTAGGGAAAAAAAAAGAAAGTATTTTTACCCTAGATTTACAATATCGATATGATATTGCCACTGAAGTGGCTTTTGGAAATACATTTCTCATGGTTTCTTGGTGAAGTAATTTGTCCTTAGAGAAAGCTTTTCATTATTAAGGTGTCTACTAGGGCAAAGAGAGGGAGGCATTTCACATATATGGTAAAGAAGAAAAAAGAGCTTGCCAACATTTTCGACTGCAAATAATGCTTAGAGAATATTTGGCATTAGTTTCAAAGACAAAACAGCACATGACTGCTCTGGTGGGTAATTACAGTTTCTCAGTGTAACAACTTCCCTCCCCTTCTGCAAATCACAAAGGTCTTCAGTTCAAGGCTTGAGATTATATAAAAGCTTGGGATTGTTTTCTTAACAGATACTTGAATTGCACCTTTTATCAAAAATTAAAAAAAAAACCAAAGCCTTCCTCTAGTCACTCCTTTTCAAATAAATCGCTGTTATGTAATACAGAATAAGATCTCACAAAGGACTACAGGAGAAACTGCCTAGGGACCAGAGGGATTGTGAAGAGTTTGCTGAAATTCATAAAGCCACTGAATCTGATTATACTAGACCTGAAAGCAAAACCCTACAGAGATACACGGGGCAGGGGAGAGCAGGACAGAGCCCTATTTAATATTTCCCATCTGATCTAATAATTTTGAGGGTTTCTTCATATGCAAAATGAATATTTCCAGTTTCAGGAAAGCCTGAATCTCTGAATATAAAAAGCTTTCAGATTTTGAAAGGATCTTTGCCTAAAGAAGAGCCACCTCAAATCTCACCACTAAATAAGTTCACAATTTGTATTACATGGTAAAAGGAAACAGATTCAGAGGAAGGGAAGTGATTTTTTTTAAATAAGAAAGCAGACCAGTCCTGGAGCCAAGGAGAAATAAAAGTCCTGATTTCCAAACAGGGACTCTCTCTTCTGGCCTTAGACAATCTCTGGCTCTTGACCAGAGAAGTTGCACCAAAATTTCTTGATTTACAGTGGTCTCAGGTGTGTCCCAATGTTTCTAAAATTCTAACTTTAGGAAGAGGTGAAAATAAGATATTGATAAATCTGTGCTTTGCAAAATCTAACTTGAGTGTTAAAACCCACCTGCAATAATTTCATCCCACCAGATATTCACGTAGTCATCCCGGTCCATCCTCGACTGCTCATGGTAAAATCCTAGAGCGTGCAGGATCTCATGTTCCACAATAGCTCTGTAGTCACACCCTGACCCAATTGAGAGGTTCTGTCCAGTCTGCAGGTCCCCCACCATGGACCAACACCTGAGAAAGAGGGAGAGCTTACTCTCTGTTCAGTAAAATTTTCTTCTCTGTATTTAACTTCTCAATCTCCCCACTGGATTTAAAGTACCATCGCAAAAGTTCTTAATATGAAAGGAGTCACACAAATTATTATTTAGATGCTGACTACACTCCTTGATACTCTAAAAATACACTACTCTGAAAGCAGACTTACCCCCAGAAACTATAATTTCATGACTTATCCTCTGTGTCAGAGAAGCTCACCCTGCGTTTTTGAAAGCCATAGAAGTTTAGTCCTGCATCAGCTTCCATTTTGCCATAAAGCAAACATAGAAACAGTAAATTCATCAAAACAGGCTGAGCTTTTCTACTTTTTTTGGCCTAGAGAAAAGCCCAGGAGTATTGAGAATAGCAACATTTGGTCTTTTTTAAAAGCAACTGTGCCTTGCATTGTCCAGAGGTGTGAAAATACATTTCCAGTGTTAAGATCTTCAACACTGAGTTGTCAAAAATTATGGAGTTTGTAGACTTGTAAGACAAGTGTCGTAGGACACTCAAGGAAGAGCTGAAGGCAGAAACATGAACTTCTGGGAAAACAAGAAATATTCACAACTGATACAGTGAGGAGATTTTTGTGCTTTTCTACACTTTCTTTCAAAACATACTTAGCTGTAGGAAATAAAATAAATCCTTTCAGTTCTTGAAAACTTGCATCTCTGTGTATAAAACCTTTTCAGATTTTGAGAGAACATTCATTAAATAAGAGCCACGTGAAACCAATAGAAATATTACAATAAACTGGCTTTCCACCACTTTTTTTGTGTCTGTCTTCCAAAAATTTCCAATCCTAAATTCTAGCTATTCACATTCACTTTCTTGGTAAGTTAAAAACATGTGCATGGGGCTCTTCACTGAAATGGAAAACAAACCTAGATGGAAAAGTGGCAGCAGTTGATGAAAATCCAGAGATGCTGGAATTCACCTTCAGAGCTCATCCTCTAAATAACAGTCAGCAGAGGGAGGCAGCTGCTTGCAAGCTCTTTGTCTAAGAATGTAAGATGAGTTGTTTTCCTGGTGGCCTCTTTTTCTCTGCTGACAGCAAACCTTTAGACTGCTGAAGCCAAATGGAATGGGTTCCCAGCTGATTCTACATGGCAAAACTAAACAGAATATTGATATTACCCTTACCCATCTTGTTTGGTAAAGAAAATGTAGGTTCTTTCTCCTTCATATGGCTTGAAATCAATGCAGGACTTCAGGCGGAACATTTCAAATGCCTGGAGAATTACCCCTTTGGCATTCAGGTCTGGAGAACAAGGAAAAAGCCTTTAATACATTGCAGTTTGTTCACCTTGGAGAGGTAATATATGTACAGATATACTCATGGAACCAAAGGAAAAATAATTGAAAAGAGAATTTATTGAGTTTGATTGAGTTGTGGTTTGCTATGCTAACTGTAGAAGAAAGAAAAATAATTTTGATATAAACAAGATACAATAAGTAATAATTAGTGAAGTTTAACATTTTTAATGTGAGAGAAACAGTTCTGAAAAAGGCAAAGTTTTACCACAGTGACTGCAATACAAATAAGGATTGGAGCTAAAATCTAAATAAAGTGTCTGCATTACCTAGGTCATCACCCAGAATATAGGGAATAGGGAACTTCCATCTGTAGGTCTCATTTCTTAAGGCATTTCGCTGATTTTTCTGGAAAGAGAATTAACAGCTGCTAATGCATCTACTGCAGGGAGGTAAGCTGATTTGTAGCAAAAATACAATTAGGACAAGCAACAGAAAGCTTTTAATTACTTACACGGAGCAAGATATCACCCTGAAAGAGGTCCAGTCCAGCAGCTGAAAAGCCATGTAATCAAAGATAGCGTCAATGAAACATCAAATGTATTTCATTTCATAAACCATATTGAACATACTTATACAAGGCTAATGTCCTTGGGCATCTACAGAAAATAAATAAGGACTAGCCTCTATACACTGAAACATAGGTAATAAATAAAAGTAACAGCAGTTTCTAGTTTCTACTCAATATTTACTCCTTGGCAATGTCTGCCTTTAAAGGTGACCATAGTCCATGGTCATCTTTGATAATCTCTGCTTGCTCTCAGACAGTAGCAAGAGTCATGAAGTGGGACAGTGCTCAATAAACATCTAAGTTGTTTTCCGTGTTTGTAAAATTTTATAAAAATCATATAGAGATGGGCAGAAAATGCTATTGGGACTCCAGAGTCCTTCTGAATCATACAATATTTTTCTGCCTTAGCAGTCTGTCCAAATTTCAGAAAGGAAAGACATCTGCATCCCTTCTTTACACAGGGCTACAGTCCTGGATAGATTCAGGTGTCACAGAGAGAGGAAGGTAATTCAGAGCTCACTTGATTATAATTCTCTTGTTACCATGAGCTACCTGACCATTAGTCTCCTTTACAATACTGAATATTCAGCATTATGCTTCAGACCTCATGAGAATTTAGGCATGAACTCACCCAAGTTGATGTGGGGAATGTCTTTGAATATCTCACCAGCTCCAGCATCTGCAAGACAGTCAAAACATAGAGTGTTTGGATGTGGTGGCACAGAGCAAAAGTAGAAGGAAATGGTTCAAAACTCAGACCAGCTCATACAGCACTTACCAGCTTCACTGGAGACATGTCCCACCTGGAAGAGAATGGAATACAACCAGTATAAGGTATGAGATGCCTCTGGACTGAGAGGAGCCTGTAGAAATCAGGTTTTACTTACAGAGACTGTAGAACCATAGACAGAACATAGAAGAAGCGTCAGGCAGAGTGGGAAGACGCTGGAGCCCATTTTTGCAGTGGGAACAAAAGCTGGTCCCTCTCATCTCTGGCAATATATAGGGCATGTTGCTGAGCTTTCCATGGAGCATCAGCCAACCAGCATCAGACTTTTCACCTTTGAAACATTATTATAACAGTCAGATTTCCCCCTGGATGGCACCTGATGGCATTGCTCTTATCAACTACCTAAGTCCACTTGGAGGAACATTGCAGAAAGGAATGTGGTAACTTTGTATCTTCAGTTCAACTGGGGAAAGACCCACCCAGACTTCACATAGCAGTTTCTCCATCTGGCCCAAAGTTGCTGACTCCTTCCCCTGTGTTTTTATCTGTGAGCATTATGATCTTGACTGCACAGGAGAAAAGCCATACTCTCAAGCAGAATTATTCCAGGTTTATAGCACTCCAGTGCCACTAGAATTTGGCCCAGTGCTGCTTTCAATTAATAATTAACATTGTATTGTAAAGATTAGAAGTAAGAGAGATATGATTATGAATGCCCTGACAGTGTTTTCCCTCAGCTAATCCCATCCCAGAACTGATGCTCCATGCACAACCTGCCACTCTCTGCCTCCAGAAGTGATCACTTGTATCCTTGGCTTTCCAGTTTGATGCTCCTTTGTTTTCTGGTGGGTTTCAGAGATCACAAACTCTTGTCCTGCACCTTGCTGTCTTCTTTCTCAGGGCACGTGGGTCAGGAAGGGTTCCATAAATCTCTAGTTTGTTATGCATCAGTAGTCCCACAGGTCCCATGTGACCTGGAGTGCCTTCGGTGCTCTAGGCATGGAATCCTGTCCATCATTTCACACCTGAAATTAAAAGTCTCAAAAGTGAGGATGTTCACCTCTGTGTTCAGCAATTAGACAGGAAAGGGCTTGTGCCATGACACCACCACCCACAGCACAAGGCAAAGAGCTTGAGTAAGTAGGTTTTGAGTAGGAAATGGGCCTGTCCTAGAAAGGAGTCAGTCCTTCAACTCAAGCAATGTATTTTTCTCAAAATGAATCAGAGTAGGAAGCTATTCATAAGGGATCACACTGCAGAGAAAAAAGTACAGAGATATTTTCTTGTTTGGAGAATAAGGGCCTCAGGGCACTAATCTTTCACCTAGCATATGTGGGTGTTCTTCAAAACTTGCTTTTAGGAATGATTGTTTCTACAGATGCTGACACATAAACTGAACAGGACACACTAATAGTAAAATAAGCATGTCTCAAGGTACACCATGTCAAGGCTGTTTCCACAGGTGAGCAAAGAGAGGCAAGACACAGCCCAAAGGCCATATTTGCAGATGTGTAGTAGTGGATGTGAGAACGAAACATAAAATTGAAGCAAAATCAGACCAGTCTGAAAAACATTTGGTTTTTAGTACCCTTAACTTTAAAATAACCCAAGAACCTAAAGAGGATATCTAAAGAGAAGCCATTCTGTGGGCATATATTTGTTTTCATATATATAGGGGGTCTCTTGGACCCCCTTTAGGCACTGGACTGGGCTCTAAGGTCTCCCTGGAGCCTTCTATTCTTCAGGTGGAACAGCCCCAGCTCTCAGCCTGAGTCCATAGGAGAGGGGCTCCAGCACCAGTTTCATTTTGTTCTCCCTGGAGGGCAGTGCATGCACATGCTTCCATTGGCTGCAGTTCTGTAAAAAACTTGGTGATGGGAAAAGCTCTTAGTCTTCCACTCTGGGCAGTGCAGCAGGCGCCTTATGGCCTCTTATACCACATTGTATAAAGTGCCCCAAATTGCTGTACATCAGTGTTCCCACATCCAAGGGCAGATCCACTCTGGATTCATAGACACAGGCACAAGCTGGTGTCACTAAATGCAGATAATACTTTTTGTTAATCTGTTTGCATTGGTTTTAACTCCACTGTAACACAAATTCTGACACAGAAATGTGGCTCAGGTATCTATGTCCTTCGTACAAGCAAGAATGAAAAAAAGTCTTCTGAGCTGAGAAAACTGTCATATCAAAGTGGTACCAACCACATTTTAAAGAAAAAATTACCCATCCAGCTTCCCAAATTTTAGGTAAGTCTGTTTCCTTTTGTAGGGTTTGAAATAAACACAAGACTGAACTTGTCAAATGCCTCCAGGTTAAAAACTTCAGCATTCAGATCTGAAATACACAGCAGAGGATAACAACAACAGTTGCTCTGCTTTTAAAGTATCATAAATAACTATAATTCTAGATACATTAAAATAGTAGCACAGATTAAAAATAACTATCTGAATGAAAGAGC
>VZTN01019830.1:104651-120311 GCA_013400515.1 Erpornis zantholeuca | reverse complement strand
GGTCTGAGTGTTCCTGGGTCATGAGCCATCTCCTTCCAGTTGTAGGAAAAAAAATACAATCCATTGTCAAGCCTTTCCATGTTGCTGGTGTGGAGAGCTTTAACATTTCTTATTCAACTGAGAGTACAAGCCCGAATAGGTGAATGTAGGTTTTCTCTGTGAAAATACAATCAACCCTCTAGAACTTTTGTGTATGTTTTGCAGCTTTCTGACCTTTTCTGTGGCACACTAATGCCGTAATAAATCACCTCTTTTAGTGCCTGAAGTGCTACCTTTTACCCCCAGACATGTCTGGCAACTGTGCCTGCTGTCAATATATCACCATAATGTAGAGTGTACACGTGTCAAGCAATATGAATGTGCTTTTGGCAGATGTCAACTTTCAGCCAAGTTTGTACTGAGAGAGCAGGAAGAGGATGAGAGGCCTTATTTCACCTTTTTGTCCTTGTACTTTGTAGTCTTTTGATCTCTATCACTAACTCGAATGTCTCAAGAAAAATGCTTGATCTCATGGCTCCTGCCTCCTTTCATCCAGATAATTTCATGTTGAAGGGATTGGTTAAGTCTGTTCTTAAAAATTTCATGGTTTCACTAACTTGGTTTTAGATGAACAGTTAAGGAATATATTCACAGCCAAATCTTACACGGCAATGCCATAAATCTGAGCTCTCTGTCCATATTGCTGTTGCCTTAGTTTGCTTGGAGGTTTGCTTGGAAACTGAGGCAGAGAAGATGTCAGTGATAATCAAAGGATAGAGTTGGTAGTAGAGTCAAAAGCTCAAAACACCTCTCCCCAGGTTCACACAATCACATGGACCTTCTTCAGGAGTTTTTCAATGATTGCTATGTAAAATGAAAGTAACAGAAAGCATAAGGTTGGTACTGTCTTCTGAGTAAGCTCATTATTTCCCATTGATTTTCCTCCAAACTCCTTGTTATTTTCTAGATCTAGAAACTCTCTTTTCCCAGTTAATTGCAGCTTTAGAATTGTTTAGATGTTAAGATAATATATTCCTTTCCACACCCTTAAAATTTTAAAGCTGCTATTTAGGACTGTAAGATATCAATTTGCTGCATGCCTAAAATTTCAGGGCAGGCTGGATGGGATTTTGAGCAACCTGATGTAGTGGGAGATGTCCCTGCCCATGGCAGGGGTTTTGTCTTTGAAGTCCCTTTAAATCCTGGTCTGGTAGCAGCACAGAACTTCTTGTGCATCCATGAGACCTCATTTTCCTCAGTTCCAGGCTTTCTCAATGGCTTGATTTGCTTTTTGGGGAGCAGTTCATAATTACCAGGCTTTTAGATTTCAGGTGTGTGTGTTTCACGTGTGCGTCCAGAGTGTGTTCATGTGTGGGTGCAGGGGAAACAAAGAACTGGAGAGCCTCCCCAGCCAAGGATCCTCACCCTTCCCTAATCTTACAGAAATGCTTTAAGCATGGTAGCAAAAAAATTAAGAACTCACGTTGGTGTAAGAGATGATGTGGCAGGTTTGACTTTGTTGTGAAGTGTTGCCTAATTAGCTGAGAGAGGAAACATCTGAGATATGACAAGGAAAGCATGCTGAGTGCAAAGTGACCTCAGTGAGGAACACCTTTCCACTCACGTAATGCAAATGATGTGGTATTTAACTCCACTGAGATAAATAACTCCAGTAAGATAAATATAATTTTAAGAATATGAGTAGGAAGCAAATTGTAGAGAACAGCATTCTGAGAATAATCAAATGTTTTTAAGGAATGTAAATATTTATTGGGATTTTAGTAATATTCTGGTTTCAGTTTTTTGGCTTCGGGTGTATCTTCAGAAATCCTTCATTCTTTGGTAATCTACTTCTTTTGAATATGAGTTGAGCAAAATGGTTATTAAGAAAAAAAAAAGTCAGATCTTTAAAGAAAGGATGAGAGAATTTCTGAGAAAAATACAACACTTTAGATTTTGTTTACATTTTCATTGGAAAGGAAAACCAGTATCTTAAGTTACTTTAATAAAGAGAAATGAAAAAAACCCCATGATAGTGATGTGTTAAAAATCGTGTAATTTATAGTAGAAGGGTAAAAATAATGTAATTTATAGTAGAAGGGTAAAAATAGTGTAATTTATAGAAGAAGAGTAAAAATATGTAATTTATTGTAAAATATAAATCATTAGTCTTAGTAAGTCAAAAATGCTTTCAAAAATGTTGATGCCTTCAATCCAAACCAGTAAATTTGCTTTTATTTGGTTCAGTTTCTTAAATTTCTTCTGTCTTAAATTTCATTTAAACCAATTTTTTCATTGTGAAGTATTTTAAGTTCAATAGAATTTATATCAGCATCAGGAAACAAGATCATTACTTTAATCATCAACAACACTCATCACTCTCAAAAACTGCCTGAAAGAGGTTACAGCCTGGTGGGGGCCAATATCCTCTCCCTGGTAACAAGTGGCAGGACAAGAAGGAATGGTCTGAAGTAGTGCCAGAGAAGGCTTAGATGGGATATCAGGATAAATGTCCTTACTGAAAGGATTGTAAAGCATATGCACAGCAGCCCAGGGCAGTGGTGGAGTCCCCAGCCCTGGAGGGATTTAAAAGCTGCGTGGATGTGGCACTTGGGGTGTGGGTCAGTGAGGTCCTTTCCAACCTAAATGATTCTACGGTTCTATAAACATTCAGAAAGATATCTGAATGTTTGAGAGAGGCAAAACAGATTAGAGTTCAGATCAGGTCCTATTATCTGATAGGACAGATAAAGCCTGTTTTGATGTCTTAAATGGCTACCTAGAAACAGAGACTAGACAGGAATAAAGGAATAAAGGAGGGATTGATTGGAAAAGCCTTCAGAGGTACACTCTGGGCTCCAGAGGCTCCTGCCTCAGTGCATCCCAACATGGACAAGGACAGCTCCCGAGTTCTTCCCACTTGGATCTCAGCATCAATTCCCCAAGCAGAAGCCAGGCAAGGATGGAATTTGCCCAAGCTTGCCCCCCTGTCCCCAAGATTGTGGTTTGCAGTTGTTGGGCCTAGGAGGGTCTGGGTGTCCTTGGAGAGCTGGAGAGGCTTTGTTGTGTGTGTGTGAGCATGAGAGAACAGCACTGAACGAGCTCCAGGGAACTGCAGAGTGACACTGGGCAGGGCAGGGTTGGAAACATAGAAAAGTTAAAACCTAAGGCATCAGTTTAGTCAAGGGGAATTGATTACCAGCAGCATCTGTGAATCTGGATATTATCCTCTATCCACCATAACCTGGCACTGGTAAACAAAGGATGAACAAAAACCTCAGCTCTGTTTTAACCGTGAATAAGATTGTCACGAGGATTTAAATGGAAGAGTTGCATCTTCCTCTTTGATGCGTTGTCATTTTTCCAGACCATGGGTTTGATGTACAAAAAAGTTGGTCCCACATTACAGAACAGCAGCTACTCTCTCCCACTCACAAGAAAATACAGCTGCTGTCACTGCCAATTCCTCACTGCTTGATGTATGGGGTGTAATTTTATGTGGAAGGTTCCACAGGAGCTAACCACTAGTTTTTGTTAGGAAACCTGCAAACAACCTCAATTTGCCAGTGCCTGAAACAGCAGCAAACCAAGCTTGAGCATCTCGAGTTATCATTACAGGGAAACATGTCAGCAGTTAAAAAAAAGGAAGGGAGAGAAATAAATGTGGTTGCTGAGAGGTTTTTTTCCCATTCAATGAAATGACTTTATCTTTTTCTGAAAGTGTTTTTCTCGGTGAAGTAATGATACTTGAGGCTGGTAGCTGCAAGCCAGGGCCCACTTGTATGAGGAACTACCCTATATTTCTCTCATTTGCTCTAGTCCTTTTGTAAAAATGAGATTTATGCCCTGACTTTAATTGAAACGTGTCTATCTGCTATGGTTCAAGATCATCTCTATTCTTCTCTGAAATAATATCTGAAAATTGAGTCTTTCTATCTTTATTTAATGTATTCTGTTATAAAAATCACATTATCTTGGAGTCTGCTTTAAAACCTATTTGTGCCATTATATTTTGGATTGCTCACTAATGGAAGGCTTAACTTGCTATTGGGTTTTATAACTGAAGAACAGTAGAAGACACATTAAGTTTTCTCCCTGATTTTAACTTGATGGAAGAAACACAGTGGGAAAATGCACTAATGGTAGCATTTACCAGCAGTAATTTCTGTTTATTAAGGCATCTTGTCAAGTCACATAACCTAAGCAGGGTAGGGAATGTTCAGTATCTTTGTGGGAGAATTTTTGGGAAGGGATACGGAGGAAATGGTTTGTAAGTGGTAGCAATCTACCTTATCATTATTGTTAATTTGTTGCACATTATGATGTCTCTTATGTGAGCAATAAATACAACTCTGATCTACTTCCTTGTTTCCTTAAACACTACATGGAATTTTTAACATGAGTTTTACAATGCAGTGTGTTCTGCCTTCTGACATTGCACCAGGAACTGAGTCTGGATACAGATATTAATGGTAGTTGAAAGTTTTCAGTGCAGCCATTTTTCACTAGAACCTGCTGATTCAGAGGACGTGGAACTTTTCTGCCATGAGAGCACTTTTGCTGAATGATGTTTTCCTACAAGTTTCTCATGTCTAGGATGAATTTTTTGCAGTTTCTCTGTTCATCCTTCAGTCCATGCTGGAAAACTGCAACCAGTGCTGAGTTTACATCTGATCATTATAAGAAAGAGCAGGGTGAGATCTGCTCTGTGATTAGGGATTTTTATTTATTCATTCAAGATCAGCACCAAAACAAAATATTTTTTTCTACCTTTTTTTTCTGAGGGATTGATTCCACTCATCTGTTTCCTAATTCTTTCTCTTTACTCTTTGGGAACATATTGCCTCATCATATAGATTTCTACGTTGAGTTCTTTCTTTCATTCTGATGCAAGAGGAGGAATTATAAAACTGATTATTCTCTAGCAAAAGTATCTTCCTGGCTCTGCTACCACTAACTCCACCTTAATATATTTTGATTACAGTCTGCTCTTACTTTACAGTGGTAAGGGTCACAGTGGATAGGAAAGAGTTCTGTGTTTCTATTCCAGCTGCTCTAATAACTCAGTGTTTTTTTCTGTTTAAAATTTATATGGGGTTTTCTGTGTTTAATTTTCATTCTAATAACACGAATTTAATTTAAAAGACTTTTGGTTTTAAGACTATTCCTTTCTGATGCCTGATTTTCTTTTCTGTGGATTTTAGCTTCTATATGTAAACAAAACATCCACCAGTTTAGAAAAAAAAGGTATAAAAAACCATGCTGTACCAGCATCTAAACCTATGCAGGAGATCATGTTATATACAAAAAGCTTCTGTATTTTTTTAGTATGCCAGAATGTGTTTAACACAGAAATAAAATTTAGCTTGCCTTCATTTCAGAGCCAACGCTCAATAAATAATACATTGTAACACCTAAAAAATTAATAATTGCAGCTCACAGGTTTTGCAGCATTCACTCCTGAAACAAGTGGTAAATCTTTTGGCCAATTCCTTAAAGGATGTGACAATGTAAAAATGACTGTATTGGGCCACAACAAAGGTGTCTTTAGGCTGATGTCCTGTCAGTGCATCTAGTCTGGAATGGTTGTTTGGGGAAGAACAAAATAAAAGACATTAAAACTTCTGCTTAGAAATCTTCACAGCCTCTGGCAGTATAAGAGTACTTTTTTGTGAGGGGCCATATTTGATTTTACTACAGCCAATTTTAAAAACTCCATATTTTTAATCAAGCTATACACTTTTCCCTTTACTGTGCCATGGGGCAATCATAAAAATAAAAATAATTAATGTGTAAAAATACCTAATTGCTAGATAATTTGCCCCATACCTCTAGGTACCTTCCTGTACTCTTTAAATTTCATGAAATACAGTAAAGTATATCCTGCATTAGACATCAGTCTTCTTCTCATATGTCATTTTAATCCAAATAAATCCTTCTCACACCCCACCACTCCGTTTCATTGGTTCAGGTGACTAAACCTATCACCTATTTATTCTAAAACATACTGTAATCTACATGCAGCATGTGTAGATAAAATAAATGCAAGTCAAACAAAGGAAATATCTTGCATACTCCAATCACATAGTCCTTTGTGACCTGGAAAACTGCCACCTATCTGATAAAGTTTTCTTAGTGAATTATAGGAAAACAAGCTCAGAAATGCAAAATATTTTGTTCAAAACCATAAATGCTGCAGGTGGGTTGGCTGTGACTTCATGAATTTTATATGAAACTCCCTCAGGTTCTCCCCCTAACCCTCCCACCGATCATAAATATAGGGTCATTTTAATTATCCTTGTCTTTTATTATAAATATAGGGGCATTTAAATTATCCTTGTATTTTACAAAACAATATTTTCCATATTGAAGATTCTTCCTGCAAAGCAAAAAGCTTAATAAAGTCTTTGAGATCTAAAGCATGCAATAGTTTAAGAAACCAAACGTTAATTTTCAGAACTGATTTTAGTTGCATATCTGGTTATAGATATTATCCTTGTTAAAACATAATATATTAAATTAACATTTTCCCTATCTGAAATTGAGAATACAAGGGAAAAATCTCCAAAAGAACCTTACATTTCACTGATTCAATACTTTTACTTAAAAAACACTTTAAAATCAAAGAGGTTTTTTGCATTTTCCATGTTTGGGTCTTGTTCCAGAAGATCCCTCATATGATGTCTAAAAATATTTTCTAGTCCATAGCCTAAATTAGTTCAGAGCTAACATCTCTCATTTGTTTCACAGCAAAATTTTTGTTAAATTTTAATATCTTTTCCTTTCCTCATTTTTTCTGACCTTGAGTCATTAAACCTGCAGAAACTGAACACAGATGAAATGTTTCTCAGATTTCATATAGAGACAACCTACAATTTTTTTTCTCCTCCTAATATACTCCATAATTATTGGTATCTCCAACCATTCAAACTTGCTGTGAGTGTTAATGTAGATCATGGAGCTCATTAGAATTTTGAAAAACCAAAAAACCAAACCTGTCTTTGCCTCCTACTATTCACAAAATAAAAGAATGGAAAAATTATTCCTGAGTTGGAAGGAACTCACAAGGATCTTTGAGTCCAGCTCCTGGTACTGCACAGGACCTTCCCCAAAAATCTCACCATCTACCTGAGACGTTTGTCCAAATGCTTCTGGAACTTTGTCATGTTTGGTGCTGAGCATTCCCTGGGAGCCTGTTCCAGAGCCCAACCACCCTCTGGGGAAGAACCTTCTCCTGATATCCAACCTAAACCTCCCCTGACAGCCTCAGACCATTCCCTGGGGCCCTGTCCCTGTCATCACAGAGCAGAGATCAGTGCCTGCCCTGCTCTGTCCCTCACGAGGATGCTGTAACTGCAGTGAGGTCTCCACTCAGTCTCCTCCAGGCTGAGCAGGCCAAGTGCCCTCAGCCACTCCTCACACAGCTTTTCCTCAAGGCTCTTCACCATCCTCACTGCCCTCCTTTGGAGCCTCTTTAATGTCTTACTGTCTCTTTTATAGTGTGGCACCCAAAACTGCACACAATATTCAGGGTGACACCGCCCCAGCCCAGCCCAGAGCAGAGTGGGACAATCCTCTCCCTTGCCTGGCTGGTGATGCTGGGCCTGATGCCCCCCAGGACAGGGATGTCCCTCCTGGCTGCCAGGACACCTCTGACTCATGTTCTACTTGCCAGGGCCCCCAGGTTCCTTTCCCTGCCACTGCTTTCCAGCATCTCATTCTCCAGTTTGTCTGTACATCCAGGCTTGCCCCATCTCAGGTGCAAAATCCTACACTTTCCCTCGTTGGGCTTCACATGGTTGCTGTCTATTAGTTAAGATCCAATTGGCAGAAAAATAATTGCAAATGATGATTTATTTGACTAGCCAATCTAAAAATTCATAGTTAGCTATGTTTGTATAGTTAATTACAATGTTTGTCACTATTCAAAGCTAATGAAATAGAAGATTCCAGTCTTCTTTGGAAAAGAAAATACAATTTAGAAGATGTCTCCCAAGGGCTTGTGAAAAACCCAAAAACACCACCAGAAAGACTGGAACTGTTCAAATTCTTTAGTATTTCAGAAATAAAATGGTAGCATTATAATGCTTGTCTAGTTATTGAAATAGTCTAATTTTGATACAATATCATTTGTATGTATATATTAATATATAAATGCTTTATTAAATAATAAAATCAGGCATGTTCAATATCCCGTGACCATGTTTTAGAAATGTTACAAATAGATAGAGAGAAGGTTGCCTGCTAAATTTTTAAATAAAGCATACTTATCTCTTCCTTTTCTGTGACAATGTCTCTTCCCATGGTGCACTTTTTTTTTTGACTCTTTATTTTCTCTATGCTAATAATAGTTATGTGCTTTCTTCTTTTCTCATGAACTACATGAACTAATCCTCAAATCCACTGACTATACTGTATTATATTTTTTAAATTTCTCTCTTTTACACTAGTCTCATTGAAACCTCAATGTTTATAAAAAACACTAGTTAAGGATCCACTGAAAGGGTGGATCCAAACTAAAATGATGTGAATCAACCCTGTGGAATCACTGGTCTCTCAGTTACAACTGCTGTGGTAATTTTGTTAGAGCATAGGATTTTGTGATTGGGATAAACATTCTACTGGAAACAGATTTGTTATACCATCACACCAGCACCCAGGAGAGTAAAAATACATGGAAGTTCTTGGGTGAATAAAGAGGGACAGGCAGCTCAGGATGAGCTATTCACATCAGGGATATTATTAGCATAACAAATACTGTGTAAGCTTTTAACGTACTCTCCAACCTTGAAAAATAGGTATAGGACTGCTTTCAAAGTTTTTGATTTAAATAAAACTTAGAACAAATTAAAAGGACGGTGGGATTCTATTCTATCTGGTCTCACAGCTGCAGGAGTATCAAAATATTTTTCCTATTGTCTTGTGAACTCACTCACACATATATATTTTTAAGATTACTGTTGTCTTTAGATGAAATTTAGTATTGCTGTTCATAAGGATGCTTCAGAACAAAAATATGACCTCAGCCTTTTTCAAAGCATGGCAATTCCTACTCAGTGATTAATAAAATATTATTAGGAGGGATTTGGGGATTATATTTAAAGTAGAAGACAGGACTAAGTTTATTATTCAAAGAAAAGATACATATTTCTATGCCAGCATAGGTATCACATAAATCTTTCTAGATAGCTAATAAATATTGGATAAGTATATTTAGAAACAAAGAAAACTTAAATGCAGGTTCTGAACCCCTTTTTTGTTTTAAAAACACAGGAGAAGTAGAGTTGCATAGTTCATGCATAGCTCATGCATATCAGGCTTACATTTGCTCAGCTGGGGCCACCTGCATTTGCTTAGCCACAGATGGATATAAAGAAGATGCTATTCATCTGAAACAATGATCCTTTTACTTATCGTAGCTGCTGTGTGATGTACATGTCCCATTTAAATGAAATGATCTTCACAGTGTCATAAAATATTCATTAAAAATTTTCAGGCAACTTGCAATTCAAACTGTTTCACAATATCTGCTATGGATTAAAAGGGTTTTGTTTGGTTTGATTTGGGGTTTTTTTAACCATTTCTTAACTGACTGTGTTTTCAAATATGTATGTATTTATTCAAGTATCAGTCTTACCAATTTTTCTATTTTCACATCCTGCTTTAAAGCCACATTTTATGCTTTAGATGTGGCAAAATATAGAGTCAAGGGCCTCTTATTAATAGACCTGTAAAAATTTGGTGTGCTATAATTTGCATTTCCAAAGGAAAAAAAGTCACAAAAGTATTCAATGGCAGTTTGGATTTGTCAGGTGTGAAGGCTAATTTATATGGAAAAAAATGTAATGGATGAGAAAAACCATGGGACCGAGGACGATATTTTCAACACACAGCATGAAACACCAATACCATTTCTGTGTTAGCTTTCAAAATTAATTCACTCTGGAAAACGACTTTGGAGCTGATGTTAGTAGCAATGAAGATGCCAGCATATTCCAGCCGAGGCAGCTCTCCTGCTGGGGAGCCCAGATAGGGTTGGTTACAGGCAGGTCCAATTCCCAAGGCTCTAGCTGAGTGGTTTCATACCAGTGGTGATTGAATGTCCTTTTCCTCTGGGAAGCATTCCACCAAATTTCAGCCATCACTCAGAAAGAATTTCTGCACATCCAGCAGCCAAGTCTGTGGAATACCTGCTAAAACTGGACAAAACTGTTGTTGCACATCAGATGTTTGGAGACTTCTTTGTCCTTCATCCTCCTGGCATAAGGAGCCACAGATCAGTTACTCCTTTTCTGTGGAGGAAGTGACCAGCTATGCCTGCTCTGAAAATACTTTCTGTATTAATATGCAGTTGGGTGTGACAGAAAATGTAAATTCTTATCCTAAGGAACCCTCAGAGGAAGATGGGTTGTGATTCCCACTACTTATAGACCAGTTTCCTTATTTTGCATTGTAATTCAGTCATTAAAAATATCAGTGTACCTCAATTCTTTGTGCCCTGTTCCAGGGAGAGGGTGCTAAATTCCCTTGTGAGAGGTGACAAAGACCAAAGAAGCCAAAGAAGTTCCTTTCCTTGGTGATTAGGAGGAGCCAGTGACAAAGGGCTGTCAGGGATGAAATTGGGACAAAATGTATATGGAAGGAACATTTATTCACCTTTTTCCCTGCAAGGTATTCTCACTTCATTATTTTGAGTGCTCTCTTGACACTTTTCTCAAATTCTGTACCTCTCCAGATTCATTGTATAAATAATAATTCAGGTTGGAAAAGATCTCTAAGATCATCAAGTCCAGCCCTTATCTCAGGACTGCAAAGGTCTGCGCCAATCTGTGTCCCTACATTCACGTTCATTTGGAACACTTCCACTTTTGCATGCTACACTACAAAACTTGATGTTTAATACAATATGATGCTTTCAAATTATTTCAGTCCTCTTGGATCCTGTGGATCTGATGAGGATATAAATAATGTATTGACTTGTGCCTGTCTCAGGCGAGAGAAAAAACTCATGAGTTCTGCCTGTTCTCTGAGAAGTTTTGTTTCAATTCTAACTACAGATTTTGTGACACAGGATTAGCTCCAACAGGAAATAGAATGAGATCAGAAGCAGAATAGTTTGGTGTGTTTTTTAAAGAAAAAATAGTTTGGCAAAAGAAAGCAGCCGGTAGTGAAGCAAATTGGATTAATTTGTGGTTCAGGGCCTCAGAAAGCTGGAAATGTGTAGGTAAAATCCATATGAACAGCATCTCTGCTAGCTGCCTCAGCTTCTAAGAAGAAACTAGGCAGATCACATCAGGAATCAATTTATACTTCATAAACACCTAACAGTAATCAGATGGAGGTGGCTAAAAATCTGTCAAAATTAAAAAAAGAAAACCAACAGGTGTGTGTCCTAGAAATAAAAGTGTCCAAACATGCATCATAGTTAAAAGTAATGCATCTGAAAACAGATAATACAGAAGACATGAGTGTGACTGCACATAGATTTATTGCCCTATAATGTATATAGACTGAATGAGCTTTTTCTTACACAGTTACCCTCTCTGGATATCTATGAATTTATAATGCTGCTTCTTAACATTTATGTTTGTCTACACTAGAGATGCAATAATTTATTAACATGGTAATAAATGTTTAATATGTCTTCTCTTTATCCTTTTATAAAACTATCTCCCTAGACTCTGTTTCTTGAAAATATGAGAAGGACAAACATTAAACTAAAACAATGTTGTTTGAAAAATGAATGTATTTATACAGAGGTTTTTTAAAATGTCTCCCATATTGTTCATAACCTCTGTTGTGGACGTTGTTGAAAGCAGCTGAGGTGCTGGATTTCATGTGTTGTGACTGATAATTATGTTTCAGGTCAGGTACTTTCTAGAACAAATTTCTATATAGAAGCTATAGATGAATTTTAATGCCAGAAAACAAAAAATTGAAAGAAAATGGCTTAAAAAACAAGCAGTATGTTTAAAAATTCAGGTTTGAGCCTTTTTTAATTTTTTTCCTTCTATTTAATTAGAATTCACATATTTCACTTTTAAAAGGCTTTCAGTTACAAATCTCATTGTTTGGTAGATATATTTACTTTACAAATTACTTGAAATTCAAACTTCTGAGGAAAAACAAGAAAGAAAATGTAACTTCTTATGTTCTTCTGATTGTTGATGATATCACTGTGGTCACTGAATACCCAAGTTTACTTTCATGGTTATTCAAGATGAATGAACTTCAGATGTCATGTTGGACAGGATGGGAAAGTTTCTGTCTTTCTACATAAATTGGAATTGCACTTCCAGTTTGCTACCTGTCCCAAGTGATAGAACACATTTTTCCTGAAGTCTCATGTAACTTTCCTAAAATTTCTGAAAGCAGTTAATATTCAGTCATAAAAGAGTCTCTTCAGAAGGTGCTCTAGGTGGTTAAGAGAAGCCTTTTTCCATTGCATCAAGTTTGAATGAATTAGGTACTCCTAAGTACACGAGAAAGCAAATTAGGCACTCCAGTTAGTGGCATTTTGCAGCACCCTGAAAAGTTTTTTGAATCAGTCTTTTAAATCATGCTTTACGGTTTTGTCACGGCAATTTTCATCTGTATGCAATATCAGATTAACAGTATTTACCAAGTGTTAAAAACATGTAAGATTTTAAGACAAGAATTAATACACTGAATTTTAAAAGTTAAGAAGTGAAGACAAGGAGAGAGATTTAATTCATATTTTTTCTTCACCTATCCGTTCTGAGTTATCAATGTAGTGCCATTGCATTGTTGCAGAAGTAAACATAAAACAAACTTAGTGCTCACATTCTGAGCTGATATTTGAATGAGTGAATTATCCATGGTTTCTTCTTCCTGTTTCTAATTAATGGTGGTGATATAATTCTTTTTTCTTCCCTCTCTCTTTCTCCTCCCCAGCAATGACAATGCAGTTCATTAGCCATCGCTTCCCTGACTACCATGATCCAACTATAGGTGAGTACAGATTATTCTCCCGTTCATCCCTTTCAGTCTCTCTGCCTACGTGAGATTGTAAGACAATGAAAAGCTTCTTCTAAAAGGCACTTAGATAGAAGCAAGATTTGCAAACTTTAGAGTACACCTTAATTTTGTGCTGACAATTGGGCTGTGTCATGCTCTTACCATAGATACTTCTTCCTGAAGTGCTTTATACAAAAATCTCTTTCACAAACAGGGTTCTGCACTCAGGCACAGTAACTATGAATGTCGTGCATTTATAAAAAACTCCAGTCTGGAGTGGGCTTTATTTGTTTGTTTTTAAAGTTCTGTTATTTTAGTACTATTTTACACTATGAAAGTCCTAGTAGGCCTTCTCTAGAAACATCAAGCGACTACTCAGTTTAATAGAGTTGTGCTCTGGGATTGCAGACTTTACTGACTTCTTTGGGTTCTCCTACTTTGTAAGTTTTGATAATAACAGAAACTCACACATATCGGCTTTACACTTTATTATAATATACCTTTTTATCTGAAATAAACTTTTACTGCTGACTGAATGTCAGAACTGCATGTTTATTCACTTAAGAGTGTCTTTATTACTTAGTTATACTTGCATTTATACACATTATCCATGGGCAATATTTAATTATAACAAGGAAAAGGTGGCAGAATCTGGGTCCAATAAGTGGAAAAGTCATGGAAACCATCCACATTTATGAAGATTTCTTTGAGAAAAAAAGAAGAAATTAACCCCTCTCAGCCAAAAACTTTTTGTTTTCTTTGAAATTTTCAAATATTTCAAACTCACCTTTAACTTCTGTAAAATTACTGTATTTCTAAATAGAGCAGGTAATGACAGTTTTTCCTTTTATTAGTTCTATAGTATTCCACATTTCCTGGATGTTCTCGGTAAGTGGTCATATTTTTAATGATGAAAAAACATATAAAACATATAAACTCAGTAGTAATTCTATAACTACTAAAAAAATTGCAAAATCCCAGTGGGATATGTGAGCTTTAAAGAAGGCAAAACTACTGTGTAATTGTTGCAAATTCATTTGCTGCTCTCAGAAAAAAAAAGCACAAAAGAAATCATTAAATCTAATTGGAAAAGAAGAACATTATTAGTTATCGACATCATTAAGTTATGTACATACATCCATCTTTATTATTAGCTATCTACCTGCCATCAGTATTTATCCCTATATTGTATCTCATCATAATCTTAACTTATTGGTCTCTAGACACCACCACAATATGAATAATAGATAATCATAAAGAGAAAGAAAGCTTATGATGCATTTTAAGTACGTACTGCAGGAATGCCTAGAGGACCTAATCAGGATGAAGGTCTCCTTGAGTGGGAAAGAGCTTCTACTCACTAAAACCAACACTAAAGAAAAGAAAAGAAGAGAGAGTAAAAGTAAACAGGGAACTACGAATCCCATCTGACCCAGCTGGCTAGACACAGATCTAGAAGTAAAAGTTTTTCTCTTCAGCAATTCTGTTTTTCAGAACGCGCTGAGGAAGACCTGAAAAGAATCTTGTAACTATCGGGGCTCCAAAACATGCACTAAAGAGAAGAGAATAATCTTGGGCTAAGTATGTATGTTTTCTCTCAGATAAATTTGTTAAAATTGGATGTAAAACCAAAAAAACAAGCAGAGGAAATCACTCACATGAAATAACAAACAGTTTTCAAATGACAGCCCATGGAAAAAGTTTATATTATTGAAATAGTTTTTAGTACTATTATGTTACTGGTCTCAACTCACAGAATTAATCTCATGTTTAGTTACACATCCACTGTCAGGGATATTTTTTACTATTTAGACCATCAGCCTGGAAAAAATAAAGGGGATCTAAAAGGAGCACACCCAGGGTCTAGACTATGCTGATGTCAGGAGATACCAGAGAAAAGGTTATTCCTCAAAAGTCATGAGGAGCTAGACACAGATGCTTTGTGTCATGGGGAAGTGATCATCCTAGATCCGAGCAGTGATCTGTCTAGCTCTAGTTTTGTTTTTCACTGTAACTTAGCAGCAGATGATGCAGAAATTAAAAAACAAGCCACATATGAAATTTACACTCATGCTGGCTGGATGACAAAGGCAGAAAATTAAACACAGCTTTTCACCTCTGTCTGAGATCCATGATATCTCTGGATATCAATTTATTACTTTTCCCTTGTGCATACATTTTCGGCCACTTCTATTCCTCAGCAATTTCTATCTCAATTATGGAATTTATGGGCTGTCCTGAACTTTTCTGAGCACACTGGCCTACTTGTTTGTGTACTTCTTTGGAAACAGCCAGTTCTGCTCACCTGTGGTTTTATTTGTCTCTGGGTATTTTCAAGGAACAGAGGTTTCTGTAGAGGTCTCTGAATGGGTGATATTGTCCAGAAGAAAGTTCTATAGTATGTTTTAATGATAATCCACAGCTTGCTAGTGTCAACCAAACTGTTGAGAGTACAGTTCTACAGCTGAGTTTTAAAATAAAGTGGATTGTTTCATTTTCTTGACATGGACACAAGAATCTAATAAACATCTACCTATTTTTTTTCCTGATTTTCTTGCTCCAATTATTCCATTCTCTCTGTTTTCTGTGGTATGAAATTGTGATGGCAGTGACCATAACACTTAATTGTGCAAATTTAGCCAAGATTTGAAGGGACAGTGCTGACAGAATTGATGCTATACCTCCTCACACTTGATGGGCTTT
>VZTN01019830.1:68935-87202 GCA_013400515.1 Erpornis zantholeuca | reverse complement strand
TATTTCAACAGGTGTTGGGAGCCTGTTCCTGAGGGTCTGTGCCAGGACTGACTCTTAGGACAGGACCAGCCACAGGCTCGGGGTGGTTAAGGAAGCTTCTCAGACTCCACAATTGCACTTGTCTTCATGCCTCAGTGCACTTCCAAAGCACAATGCCAGTCACAAAATCCACTCAGGCTGCTCTGCCTGACTGTTCAATTAAAGAGCACAGATAATATCAAAGACCATTTCAAGTATAAACATGGGAGGGTATCTATTTAATCTTACAAAGAAAATACAAATATTGAGAGGGAAATAAAACTGAAACGTGATGAAAACAACTTATGCAAGCAGTAGTTTACCTTTTCTTTGTTTTTCTTCTAAGTTTAGTTGACAAAATCATGATGTAAGGGGAGGGTCCACAGAGCAGGGTTTTTCCTTCTCTGCCTGAACCTATGATTAGTGTGACGACATAGATTAGCGAATCTATTTTTAAAATGTCTATTCTCAGCCTTTCTGGAGATATACAGAAGCATAAATAATTGCTCTGACATGCCTGAGCCAGGATGCCTGAGCCAAGAGGCATGTTCAGCCACACAGAGCCCATCCCAGTATCTTTAAATTGAAACTATTCACAAGAAAAGTTCTTGGTTAAGCAAAAAAACACTCTGTTGCATAGCATCAACACCTTGGAATCTTTGTGACCTGAGTAACACCTGGTGGTCTGTGTTTAAAGAAAGGGAAATGGTTTCCTTTTTAAGGAAGGGAAATTTAATTTTTGTATTTTGAGGTAGTGTGATAGAAGTGAATGTCTAATACTTTGTAGTGATGATCGGATTTCAAAAAGGGACATTTGAAACAAAACAAGGTTAGGTCAGGCTGGAGAGCTCTTGAAAAGCGTACTCCAAACTAACAAAGCTATTTCATTTTCCATTCTCTGAGCCATTCATATGCTTAAGCAAACTGTACTGTGTTTTTCAGAGGATGCCTATAAAACTCAAGTCCGAATTGATGATGAGCCAGCCTATTTGGACATTCTAGACACTGCTGGACAGGTGAGTAATTCTCCAATGTGAGTCATTCAATCAGAGATAAAATCAAAGATTTTAACCTTGGAGGCATGGGTCATGGTGCTAGAAACAAGGTTCCCTCTTCAAACATTAAGCAGTGGCAGAATAACACAGAGAAATTAACAAAGGAGAAGATTAAAGGAGTGCTGCAGTATAGCACAGTATAACTTCCAAATCTCATCCGAAGAGACAGACAGGCTGATATGAACAGTAGATAAAAAGATGTTTGTTTCTTTTTCTTTTGTATGTAGGAACACCTATCACAATAATGGAATGAAAAAAATACTGTGTTGATCATTTCATGTCTTTCTAATTCCACCTTTTTTTATATGTATTACAGGAATTTTCTGGTTTACTTTTACACTAAATATTTTGTTACATTTCTTCTTCTCCCCACATTATATCTAAATATCAAACTCTCACCCATAACGTAAAGGTTTTCATGCCAAAAGCAACACACAGTGTACATACACAGGTTTTCCAGAGAAAACTGTGGCTGTCCAATCCCAGGAAGCATCCAAGGCTAAGCAGGATGGGACTTGGAGCAACCTTTTCTAGTGTAAGATCTCCCTGCCCATGGCAGGGGGCTTGGAATGAGATGAAATTGAAACTCCTTCCCAACCCAAACCATCCTGTGATTCTGCCATTTCTATGACAGCATGTCTGCTGTGTCGTAGAATCTGTCAGGGAATCAAGTTTCATATACAGCAATGAAGAACAAGAAGTTAAATAAAATAATTTCTTCTACCTAACTTAGTTCATTCCCTTTCCATCGTGAGATATGTTTACTATTTAATCAAAGTGCTGCCACTTGCTGATCTTCACCTCAGGTGTGTCTCAGGGTTTGTGTGAAGGATTTTGTAGTTTCTCAAATTTGCATAGTGCGTGTGCACTTTGTGCAGGACAACCAACAGGGAACTTAAACATAGTTAAATAAACAAATAAATATTTGGGAAGCAAAAGCCCGGTAATCTTGTTTTCATCTTCCCAGATGTCTGAATGCACCTAAGCTGGACATTGCAAATGGTGGGGAGTGCTGCCAGAAATTTAAAGTTCACCAGTCAGTCATTTTCACGTACACAATTTTGCATGATTTTTTTTCTAATTTTGATCAAATGAAAAGGTTAGAACTAAATTTCATTCTTAATTTATGGGAGGGAGATATGATTGACAAGGTTATGAGCTTTATCAGAATGGACAACTGAAAGGTAAGGAAAGAAATCAGCATAATCCAGTCAGTGAAAGGTGGTAAGAACAATAGAAGAGGAAAAATTGTCTTCATTAAAAATTTTGTCTTCATTAGGAAGAAAAACATCTACAATATTAGAAGTCCATGGCATGTAGTGACTAAGTAATGAAATGTGGTGCAGATATTTCATGGAATTGTAAGGTTTTCAAGGAAAATATCTTTAAGATCCATTAACCAACCATTAACCCAGCACTGCCAAGCCCATCACTAAACCTTAGCTCAGAGCCCCACAGCTACATGGTTTTTAAATCCCTCAGGGGATGGTGACTCCACCACTACCCAGGCATCCTGTGCCAGGGCTTGAAAATCCTTTCAGAAAGTAAATTTTTCCCAGTGTCTGGTCTAAACCTGCCATTCCCTCAGCCATTCCTCTCTGCAGCAAGCAGAGGCCCTTGGCAGAAGCACCACACTCAGCAGATCCATCAGCCCAGGCTGGGGTACAGCCTGGGCATAGCTATCCTACTTTGGTTGAAATGATTCGACCAAGTAGATTTGATAGGAAAAAAACAGTTTTAAATTCCCCTGCTACTCCAGCACAGATTGTCATCACTGAAACACGTTCCCAGTGTAGCTAGGAAGTCCTTCCCCCTTTCTCTCCCCACAATTTTTCAGGAGCTGTCCATTCTAAGTGTCCTGGATTTAGCTGCTTGTCTTAGCAGATGTCTTTGGATTTGTTGCCTCTTTATCTGTACTACACATCTCCAGAATAAATCAAGATCTAATCCAACTCCCATTGAAGTCAGCAGCTGAAACAGGGTCTTTCTTCACAGAGGACTTAATGGTGCTCTCACCAAAGCTCACACAAATTCTCCTCTGACTTTGGTGTCTCAGAGTAAAAATCCAAAGCACCCAGTTGTGCTGCTGCCACTGCATGCCTTGATGGTACATAGCTGTTTTTATTTCCCTGGGTTTTATGTCAAATTGGAGATGGTGTTACAGCTTCTAAATCAGGAAGTGGAAATCTCATTTGTCTGGGTGTCCTTGCAGTCATAAATACTTCATCATCAACTTTGAATAGTGACTCTAATCACTTCAGGAGATCAAGGAGCTACAATTGTAATTCATCCCTATTTGGGAAACACAAGAAGTCAATAGAAAGACTGACTGAAGTTAATGTATTTTGTTGTTGTGCTTGAGGATATGTTTCAACAAATATATTTCTCCTTTCCCTCCTGTACCTATAGATTATTTGAGAATTTCAACACTGACTAAATTAACTACTAATAATGAATGCAGTTTTTAATTTTCAAATCTAGACTTGAAAATCCACATGTGATTTCATGCCTGAGAGTGCCTGAGAATTTCTGATATTTTAACTGGTAGATCCAGTTTGAAGCACTTAAAATATAAATGGTGCTTAAAAAATACATTTATGTTCACAACACTCTGAAGTTAAAAAATACCCCAACTAAACATTTGAACAATGTGAAAACCAGAAACATTAATAAACTTGCTCATCTAGTTACTGTTTTTTCTCTTCTCATGCATATAGAAAGACACTATAACATAGACAAGTTGCTCATCTCAGGAAAAAAGAACTGATGTTTCATGGACTCTGGGTACATATTTTATACACCATAATTTGTCCCTTTGTGCCCTCCCAATACTGTTACTCCACTGAAGGCACAACAAGAGGCATTTTCTTAATGAGAGGAAGGGTTGCTGCAAACACTTAGGTTTCACTGAACTCACTACAGCTGATTTTTACCACCCTCTACACCTGCCAGCTGGGAAGCCTGTGTTTGCTCACCACAGTCAAATCCAGAGAGAACATGTTTACTTCAGAGAGTTTCAGGAGCAGATATCAATGTAGCTCCTTGTACCTGGGTTGTCATAAACAGACCTAACTTGAGATGTTTGTACCAAGAAAAGCTTGTAAATGTGCTGTGCTTCAAGGAAATGAACAAAAAATTGATGCTGGTATTTTTTTCAATGGCACAGCCGAATCTAGAGGAAGCTGTCAATAATTCCTTTGGTTAGCTATCAATTATGCCTTTGGATCTTTAGCTAGAAGTATTTTTCTTAATCCAAATCTTTTCTTTTTGCATCTACATTTCAATTAAAACCAAAAAAATAGGAGTAAATAAAGCCAAACAGAGTAAAGGTGGGATTAAGACCACATTCATAAAATTGAGGAAGTTAATTTTCTCTCCCAGTGCTAGATACAATATGGCGTGTGGAGTATGTAGGACAAACTTAATGGAAATCTGAAAATGCAAATTAGTATCCATAAAGTTATCTTGAACTTCCTCGTTCACCCATATGGGATATTTTTTAGTAACTTTCCCTTGAAATTCACCTGTATCCGTTGAGTTTGGAACTGGTGTTGGTGAGGTAGTTCTAAGATTTCCCTTTTCTTAACCAACGCGCCATAAAAATAATCTGCTTTTACATACATTTAATCCAAACTGACGTAAACCCTTTGATTTACAGCAAACTCGCAGGTGCACATTAAAGGACATTCAGCCCTCAAGCACTTTATTCTGCGTTCAGTTCCCTTCACAATTATTCTCAGAGAGTGACAACCCCCAACTGCTCCAACCGTGCCCAAAAAAAGCCTCCACACAGAGCTATAGAAACCTTCTGTTCGCTCATTTACGCTTTCTCACCCTCTCTTCTAGCTTAAAAATATGTTGCTACTTCTGGAGCCCAGAAGTATGCTCCTCATGGAGCACACACAGCAGTTATCTCTCCTGCTGTATTTATAAACTGTTGACTGACACAGGAGCTTTTATTCTTGCCACAGCTTTCCTCTGCATGACACATTACCCAATCTCTCTGCGCAGACCTCACGCCGAACGCTAAAAGAGCAGCAGAGTTCCCTTCACTGAAAAACAATCGGATCTGATATGTAAAAGAGGCAAAAATTGTTTTCAGATCCGAAGCAGGCAGGTATGTGGGAAAATGGGTCTCTGTACCTGTCAGCGAGACAGTACATTCCGAGATTATTGCACCAATTTTTGTTTGCTAAAACGTGAGCTTTTTATGATAAACTTAGTGCACCAGTATATTTCCCAGGTGTGAGTCAGAGACTTGAAAAATTGGCCTTAAAATGTGATGGCATGCCATTTCAGGGAGATTTTCCTTTGTCTGGAGCTGTGTGCGCATGAATTCATTTCCAGGCAGACACTTTTCAACCTGACAACAACAGTGTGCTCTGCACTGAAATCCATCTCTCAAATTGCTAGCAAATCACAGGACATGTTTATCCTGCCAACCTGCAGGACTATGATTCTTACCCCCTGCTTCAAGCTTTGAAGAGGAACTGTATTAGTCCCAAGAGCCCTTCAGATAAACACACTTTCTCAGACTAAACACTATAGTCCGATGATTCACTCAGGCTGTTATCTGAGACCCTTCTGCTTATTATCTAAACATGCTGCTCTAATCCTGAATCAATGGAAGTGAAATCTCAAAGTACACTAGTGCAGCTTATCTCAAGGAAATGTAAAATGCCTTTTTGGCAGTAATTATGTCTTAATGGGCCTTTACAGCATGTTCTTATAAGGGGAAAATAATTTTATAGCACTTTCTGCTAGGTACTGTAGTGCGTAAATGAAATCCATTTTATTTTTAAAGCATAGGGATATTGAAGCAAGTAGCAACTATTAATGCAGTGTATTAGGCTAGAAGAGCATTAGCTTTATTTCCTTTGTACGTTGTTGTTCCACAGGCTGTTGAACACATACTTAGAAAGTCAAATCATAGCACTGAAAGTTTCCTGGGCTCTCAAGACAAGTTGTGCTGTACTATCTGGGAAGAGCTAAAATCTCTCCCTTGACCGAGTCGTTTTATTTGCCAATGGACAGATTGTGAAGAAACACTTATTTGGCACAGATACAGAGAGGAAAAAACCATTGCAGTAAATCACAGATGAAATTGTGGACCTGACGCCAATTTCCTTCAAATCATGGGCAAAATATTCCTTGACTTCAGTAGGAAAAGATCTAGACATATACTGATATAAAGGAGTTTATTACCAAAGGAAGAACAGGCAACTGGCAGCCAAGATTCCCAACTTCCTTTCTCATCCCTGTCCATGAGTGAATTATGATCCAATAAAGGGTGGATCAGTTTTTATTTCGAGTCCTGCATTTATCTTCCTGCCGCACAGGTGCAATAAAATGTTGCAGGGAACAAGTGTTTAGGGCAAACATCAGCACTTACTGAGCCTGACAATACTGATTTCCTGCCCATTGCTCTGCTTCAGCAAAGTCAGTGGTAGTGGATCCAGATTGTGAGTGGAGCAAAATTTTCCTGTGTTTTCCATTCACTTTCAAAAAATTCTCCTGTTTTCTCTCTTGAAATGCTTTCCCTCTCACTGTTTTTTGTCTTTCTCTAACTGAAAATTTCCAAAACCACGGTGATACACACTGATGTTGCTGAAAGATTCATGGCTTTTTCCCTTTTTAATAAAATGAGAACACAAGAGAGGAAAGTACATTATTAAAAATTTTGATAAAAGTAGAAAAAATTCTTTTTCTTCTTTCCAATACTTTCTTTGTAGTATTTCCTTGTGGGTTTTGATGTTGCTGTTGGGGTGGGGCTTTTTATTGTTTTATTTAATTTGGCTTTGAGGCAGTTTTGTTTGGTAGGTCAGTTTTGTTCTGGTGTACATTATATTGAAAACACCTACATAAACACATCCTATATGAGTAAACTTCATCCAAGTCCCCCACAAGATTGTGATAATGTAAATTTGCTTCTCCCATCACTAGAAAATATTCTGCACTTTTTATTTACACCAGTGGATACTGAAGTATTTTGAAGTTCCATCAGACACTGCATACGCTCTAAATGTGTCCTGATTTCTTTATATATATATATGTGACTGTCCCAGATAATCTCACCAGGAATTACATTTTACAGAGGTTTGCTATCAAAAGCTACTTGCTACCAAGCTGCTGTACACAAACCAGGGACACCAGTGGGCAGAAAACTGTGTTCTACCTTTGTCAGTTTTCACAAAGCTCACATCACAATAATATTTCCGGGACTAAAAAATTGGCATGAATGCTGAGAAAACAAGCACATATTACAGCACCACATGGTGCCCATTTCCCCTGACCAAATGACCAAGAAAAGGTTCTTTTGCAGAGCAGGGCATTACTGCTTCTCGGGAAAAGTAGGTTGCCCCCAAAAAATGAGATTTTCAAAATTAAGTGTATTTTATGCCATTTTTTAGCCTTGAATGGTGGTGTCTCCGGACAAAGAGAACAAAAGCAAAGAGTTACATAGTGTTATCTGAATCATCCAAACATTTCACTTGAGAAATCACATGAGAAGGACTGTTAGAAAAGGCTTTCTAAAAATGTCATTTTTATTTCCCACTACCAAGAGGGGAATGGAAAAACTTAAATACAGGTAATATCTTTCAAGGTGGAGTTTCAATAGTTTTGCCCCAGACTCTGGAAGTGAAATTCCCTCTTACCAATCAAATAAACACACGAAAACAACAAACAACCAAACAAAAAGCAGAAAAGTAAACCTCAGCAAATTTTGAACTCCATTGTTTGTTACCTCTATAATCCACGAAATATTATTCCATCTATCCAGATTTTTCAAAGAGGGATTGAAGAGCAAAGTAGAAAGTCAATAAAATAATTAGTGAAAATATGATATATTTTTTGAGTGTTTTTTTGAAATTTTTTTCTTGGCAAGCTACATTGTGGATATATAATTTTCTCACTTCCATAGCAGAAAGATTGCACAGCTTGCGTAGATGTTCGTGCCTGTTTTTATTTTGTGCCTAATGGATGAGGAGAATAAATTGTTGTCATGAGTGTTCCATGTCACTATCAGAGCTGTGGGATGATGTGAGACAAACCATCTTTGTTTGGGAACAAAGGGAATGATCTTTTCTTTTAATAAGACAAAAACTCAAAAGCTTAGCAGTGTCTACACTGACTGTACCTGTGTCAGAAATGGGTGTGGTGCCTGACCAACAGCGTGGAGAAAGGTGAAGTCAGGCCCCACTAACTTTTGGACTTGCAGATGAGCTTTGCCCTTGTGTTGAGGAGTTTTGGCATATCTCAGAAGCTACTCACTGTCTTTCAGAATCATTAAATCGTGGAATGCTTTTGATTAGAAGTGACTGCAAAACTCCTGCCATGGGCAGGGACACCTTCCATTTTCCCAGGTTGCTCCAAGCCTCATCCAACCTGGCCATGAACACTTCCAGGCATCGGGCAGCCACAGCTTCTTTGGGCAATCTGTGCCAAGGCCTCACCACCCTCACAGGGAGGAATTTTTTCCTGATATCCCATGAAAACCTGTCCTCTGTCAGTTTAAAGCCATTCCTCCTTAATCTGTCACTCCTTGCCCTTTTCCAAAATCCCTCTCCAGTGCTCTTGTACCCCATCGTGGAAAGTGCTCCAAAGTGTGCCTGGACCCTTTGCTTTTTCTCTTAGATCTATTTGTTCTAACCAAGGTCCCCCATGAGTGTTTTGGAGCTCTGCCTGTGTCCTCATGGTTGGTTGTTTGCTTTTCTTTGCAAAGTATGTTTCTAATGCAATGAAAATTATTCAGTTGCTCCAGAAATATTTGTGCACACGGAAATGAAAAAAAAATGTTGGGAAGCCACAGGGACATGACAACTCAGACATTTTGTGTCACAGGTTCACTTTGCAAGCAATACAAAACCCATGCAGGATTGCAACAAAGGTGTTTTGCATTCATTTTGGTGCTGATTTATGTAGTCCCCACAGAACACATCCCCAGACAAACACCGAGCCAAATTTCAGTCGCAGAAATGAGTGCACTATTGATTCAATATTACAGAAGTCTAAAATAGCCACTCTGCAGATTGCTTGCTTCTTTCTTTCCCCCCTTTTCAGGTTCTCAGATTAAGTTATATCTCTTCTGATGAGTAGGGCACAGGGGAAGGGAGAGAAAAAACCTATGTGGTGGAATTTTTAAGGTGAGCACACTTGTTAGGGAAGTCATCACGAGACAGCATAGATGCAAGCCAGAATATAATTTGCAGCCATTTATCAGAGCAATGAGGTGCCTGACTCCACAGCCTCCTGCTTTACTTCTGCAAGGCTGCACAAGGCCTCACTGGGGAGGGTGGCAGGGCTGTGATGACCACAGAAGCTGACAAGAGCATGTCTGAATCCCTCCAAAGCCCTTGCTTGCAGCTGCAGTCATTACCTCTTCACTAGAGGGTTGTTTGTTTTTTGTTTTTTGGTTTTTTTTTTAATCTCTGCTGTTTATTAAAATGTAATTACCAAGCTATTAATTTTTCCCTTTAACCATTTATGATGCATTTGTGATAAAAGGTGATAACTGGCTTTATTCTTTTTTGCATATCAATGAGAATGGGGGAGAAATATTACATGGTGCATGATAACCCAAACGCATTTGGGGGTTTTAGAGGTAGTTAACAATGAAGATTGCTTCAGCGCCTGCATTTAGAAGAAAATTGCTACGGTGTTTATCCCTCAGAGAGAGACCATTAGCATGAATATGAAAGAAAAAGGCAGTTCTACGAGTTAGGGAGTGTAGCACTGAGGAATTTTTACTGGCATCGTGGAGAATTGATATGGTGATTTCATCCATATTTAGGGGTGAATAAAAAGTAGATATCATCTCCCAGGTGATGGACTGCATCTTTTCATTACTGCACATGACAAACCATCTTGGGGAGAGCAGGATGAATAAAGTTAACAAAAGCAGAGTTGCAGAAAACTGGCAAATATATTATCATGTGGAGGCAGGAGGGTGATTAGAGGGGGAACATTGGGAATCTCAGTGAAAAGGAGCTGTATCAGGAGGGAGAGTCTGAGTGCCAGGGCAGGTTATTTACTTATTCCTCAGCAGGAAAGAATGGTCACTTTGTGATGTTATATTTTGTAGTCCTGAGTTATTTTATTGGAAGTTGCTCAAATCTGTCTTTTTCTCCCCCTTATTTATTTCCCTTTACTTACTTTTTTCTATCAGGCTGGTGTGGTTCAATCTTTCTGCATAAGTCATGATGCAGGACATGTGAATACAGAAGAGTGAGAGCATATAAAATGTTCTGCAGTTAGGGAAGGGGCAGTGAAATACTCACCCATCAGTGCTCAGGGTGCAAAGGAACATTGGCACCTGTTTTTCACGAGGCTTAATCCTGCATGGTCTATGATGGAGAGCAGTGCTAGACAGGATGGGAAGCAGTATCACAGCTGAAAAGAGAAGGAGAACCTGAATCTATAAGTCCACTTGTGGGAAACAGCATGATTTCCCTGATGGTGAAAACAGATGGTGTCTAACAGTGATTTCAAGTCAATTTAAAAAATAACCTCACAAATCCATGATTTTCAGACAGGGTGAGAGCTTAACATGCCAGTTCAGAGGCTCAGCCTCTTGTGGATGAAGATGAGAGCAGTGTCATTGTGAATTACTCCTAGCGAGTAATCCATATTAAGAAATTTCTATCTTTATTTTGAATTAATTTCTCTTTATATTTAGGACTTTAATTGTGCATAGAATGTCTTCTGAAGTCAGAGATTAAAGTTGTATTAACCAATGGAAAAGAATCCATCTCTTTCCATGAGAATACATTAGTTTCTAAAAATAATCCTGAACTGAGGTCTAATGCAGTATCTTCTCTTCTCTGGGACTGAAAACTAGAATCTGGAGTGAGCTGGTTGTTGCTGAAGAATATTAAATGTAGGGGAAAGTAGTAGGATGAATTTATTGTAGAAATTTTTCAGCCAAAATGTTGTGAAAATCAGGAATGTAAATTTGTGCTTGAATTTCATAATCAATACATGTCTAATTGTGTTTCTTAAGTAGCCATTTACTTGACCCACTCAGCCTGGACCATCTTCTTGCCCTTATGCAAGGTCTTGAGGTGCTCTCTGTCAGCCCTAGGTGAGCTAACGTGGAAAACTCCTGGAAATCAGCAGCTAAAAAGTAATGCTGCTATTTGCCACAGAAATGGATATCCTACCTTTGTGTCTTTCAGAAAGAATACCTGTCATGAATATTCTCCTTCTTCTGTTACCCTTTCCAGGTAAATAAATTAGCTTAAACAGGGGGTTGCCAGTTGTCTTCGAAATTACAGATCAATTTCAGTGCCTGTCTCAGCTTTATCCTTGTACATTCTCAGAGTTAAGAAAACGCTACTGATTTTGTACAATGTGGAGTTTGTAATATTGCCTTGGAAGGCTGTCAGATAAAACTCAGAAAGACATTAGTCTGCTAGGAACTTGGACTGAATCTTTTTCATCTTCATACTTTTCCCATCATCTGTGATGTGCATTTTGTCCCCAGTACAAATTCACAGA
The DNA here is from genome assembly GCA_013400515.1 of Erpornis zantholeuca. Classification (NCBI taxonomy): domain Eukaryota; kingdom Metazoa; phylum Chordata; class Aves; order Passeriformes; family Timaliidae; genus Erpornis; species Erpornis zantholeuca. The sequence continues at coordinate 75,632 of VZTN01019830.1, read as the reverse complement.
AGGAAAGGGATATTGCTGTTTTACAACAGAAGCAAGAATTCTGTAATTATAAAGCCTGAGACACTGACTGATCATTAATCAAGGGGCTGATTATAATAATAATCCACTTCTACTGCAGACTTATGGGCTAATTCTCATTTATACTAATCCTATTTTGAACTGCTCCTGAATCATTACCAGAACAGGCAGAAAAAAGGTTGTGAGAGATGAGTTTGATGTACAACCAGAACAGTGCAGAGACTTGACAAGGAGAAGAATCAATCTCTGTCCTCCAGGGTTTAAGCCAGAGCTCCTGCATTTCCTTTGGTCTGTGTCTGAGCTGTTACTCAGCTCCTTCCTTCCTCCCAGTGATGTGGCAGATGGTTTAGGCTGGCACAGGTGGCTGAGTACCACCTGCTGCAAATTTTTCTCTATCTTTTGCTGTGCAACTCCTTTTTTTGTTGCTGTAGTTTGCGAAGGATGGCTTGAAATAGGAAAGAAGCAAGAAGAGAGCGTGAAGTGATGTTGATAATGTTCTGTGCTTTCTTGTTTTCTGCCATGTCATCGCTGGGAACCTGTAGCTGGTGCAGGCAGGACTCCTGTCAGCAAAGGCAGCAGGCTGGGAGCTTTGGCTTCTGTGATGGAAAAAGTGCTCCTTTCTTATCTCATAGTGTTACTCAACCCCTGCTGAGGAACAGCATTTCCCTTCACTGCTGCATGCTGTGAAGGGAAAAATGCTCTATTGGCTTTAGGCATTAGATGCTACATTCTCTTGGTCTTTTGAACTCGATTGGAAATGAAACAGCCTTGTAGAAGTGAAATGAAAAGTTTAAAAGGGAGAGGAGGACTAGCCTTATCATCCACATGCATGAAGGATATGACTGGGCAGGGCCTGTCTGACACAGTGGACATCAGCAGCAGGGCTCTGTATTTAGTCTCTGTAGAGGAAGTGAGAGAGGTACAAAAGGAAAACACCCCTGGCATCTTAAACACTTCCCTGAGGATGGGTTGAGTTCCTCTCTAGAGTCAATCATGTGTCCCTAATGACTGTAGAGAGAGACTTGAAGATATAATAGAGCTATGATTCTAAATGTAGAGTATCTGACTGCCTCTTCAGGGGTCAGAAACCAGATGAAATAAGGCCCATCCTTTGCATCCAGATTAGTATTGGTATTACAATATTTATAAGGTATAACATCCTATCTAGATGCTTTCTCATTTGAAATGTAATTGCTGCCGTTTTCTTGCTGCTTGCTGCTACAAATAAGCTTTTAAAAACTACTTGCTTCTATCTCCTCCTCCCCTCACAAAAAATAAAAGACTAAAAAAAATCCATGAAAACTAAATAATTATCATAGCACTTCTCACCAGTGTACTTTCATTAGGTAAATCTATTTCAAGAGGTAAAAGAAAAGCACACTTTATGACAAGCTCTGCCAGGTGGATGATATGTAATCCCAATGAAATCAACTGGGATGCTTATGTGTGTAAGAGAATTAACTAACAGAGAAATGGGAGGTTTGCACTTTGGCTTTAAAAAAATTTGCTGCTAAAAAGTATTCTTTGACCATGTTTGCAAAAATTTTCCTGAGACAGAAGAAATCTCAGCTTACTTTTAATAAAAATTTCCAAATGAACAATGCAGCTTCTCATATATTTTTATTGTTTTTATTTTTGCTTTTATCATTATTTGAAGACTTTTCCCCTCCCCCTGAGTTTCCTGCATCCTTTCTGTTCACTTTATCCTTGTTTGTTAACTCCCATAGATGAACAATATCCTGCCTCTTTGGAAAAACTTATCCCACCATTCAAGTGCTCACTCTAAATGTAAAAAACCCAGTTTATAATAAGAATGACCCCTGTGGTAATCAGGGAGACAGTTTTGATTAAGAACATCTGTTAGCAGATTCCCGGTTCTAAAGTCAAGCAGAACATAAGACAAGAAGATATAGAAAGTGACATTCTTCAAACTGTGAGGCTGGCCTCCCTGGGGAGGCTCTGACCTCTTCCAGAGATACAAGCCAAGATCATAAAAAAAAAGAACAGACATCAAAATGTGTGGAGTGTATGTGTAGTTTGAAAAACATGACACCTTTGTTTCGGAGGTGCTGCATCTTTAAATTTCTAAGCACCTGAGTTGCGAGGAGCGCGGGGAGGGACTGCGCTTCCGAGCCGTGCTTGCTCCTCAGACACATCACCACAAAGAAAAAGAAGGGACAGGGGTGGTGACCCTCTGCTCATTGCCTTGTCCCTTTTCTTTTTGTTCCTCTCTTCTTCCCCTTTTTATCCTTTCTGGGGCTGACAAGACCATACCTTAGCTATGCACAGCATGGGAATCTGGGGGAAATGTCTTCACTTCAGAGCTCTTGCAGGTGTAAAATGGTGATGTGGGCGATGCTGCTTCTAAACAACTTCTATTCTGAGTTGCATAAAAGCTTTTGTAGCCCATCACTCCTTCTCCAGCATTGTTCAGGGGGAAATACTTAGGAAATAGTAAACAAACAAACTTGGCTTTGCTGCTCAATGACTTTGTTTCCTCTTCTGGAGACATTAAGATAGTGATCTTATTTGGAAAGGATTCTGATCTCTAATGAAAAAACCTCAATATACTAGCTCTATTTATACCTCCATGATAACGGTATGAATTTTTAAATTAATTAATTTTATTGCTCTTTATGAAAAGTTTTCTTTTGCTCATTGTGAAAAGTGAGATAAAAGAATATAAATCAAGATGAAGGAGAGAAAACAGAGATTAGGCATTTTCTCTTTGCTAAATTGTTTTCTTAAAAGTTTCTAGAAAAAGCAAGCATATGCAGGGTGATGAAATGCATGAAGAGGAATGCTCTCCCGAGGATAGGTATGGAAGTGTTTCTTTGGCATGAATCGATTGGATTATGAAAGACAAAGTGTTGTTAAGAGTTGAAAATTTTGAGAGATTGAAAGGCAATGAGATAGGTTTCTACAGGTACACCAAGTAGATAGGGAAATTGTGGGGATGCTGCTGGAACAAGTGAGTGTCCTAATGAGAAGGAACATGGAACATAGAAATACACTCTAGTCATTCTCCACCCCAGCCTTCAGACACAAGCTCTGCTCTTATGCCTCCAGGACTTCATGCCTTCCAGGAAAGTTTGAGGAATAGAGAGAATGGAGGGGGACAAAAAAGGGAGAAGTGAGCCAAGCTGGGTGTAGGCAGTTCAGTGTGACAGGCTGGGACACACCCAAGCAAGTTGAGGGAGCTGCTCCCTATCATTGTGAGGCCATCCTGATACCTTTGAAAAATCGTGTCAGATGCCTGATCACTGATGAAAGGCAAATGTGACAACTCTTTAGGAGAAACCTCACCATTGAGAGACTTACTTGACAACATTCTTCAACAACAGGTAGAAATACAAAGTCTTGAGGATTAGTGATTTCTTTTTTTTCTCCTGCATTAAATTATACTGGAAAAAGAAAAGGAAAAAGTTATGCTGCTTTCTTTCAACTTTTAGAAGAGTTTTGTTCCTATCTACACTTGATGCTTGTTCTCAAGTATCACATCTCCTATGAATGATGATTTGGTTTCAAAAGAGTTTTTGAGTTTTTTACCACACTTTTCAGTTAAGTCTTAGTCATAATACTCAAGAGAATACTCGAGGCTGATGTCAAGCTGCAAAGTGCTGCAAGCATGACAAATCTTCACTTTAATTCTCAGAATTGATTTCCTTTTGAGGGGGCGTGATTTCCTTCTGTCTCTTCTCTCTGGCATTTTCTGGCTTGGGAATGTTTTGTATTTTCCCATTATTGAGTAGAAATTTGTATCCACTATTCCTGAATGATTTTTAAGACGTATTTTTACAGCAAGAAACAATTAAAGATGATATAAGTGTGCCAGATGCACAGAAACACTGTTTCTCATTTTATAAGGGAACTAGGAAAAAATATATAAAAAATCTGTTTGAAAAATCTATAAAACCTTAGACTTTATCTACACCTGAGCATTCACAAAACCCAGGTAAACATGAGTTTTAGTTCTGCTTACTCATGTAGAGAAACATGAAAAAAGTGGAATATGAAGCAAGACTTGAACTTAAAAATTAAAAAAGAGATTTAATTACATCTTAGTCTTTTGTCTTTTGCACAAATTGCAAAGATTTTAGTCCATTTATTGGTTATTAAATTTATTCTTTCTCTTAGTATATATTATTATGTTGAGGTTCCTGGTTAATAGAGGAAAAACCCACTTCTTTTGAAATCAAAATACAGGCTTATTTATGTTTGACCTTGGAGTCCTTGACTTTGTACTGACCAATCATGATAAGGGGAAAAAGCTGAGGAATGAATGTCAACATCAAAAAATTGGAATGGAAATTAGTAGCTGAGTTAACAACAGAAAGCAAAGTCTATGTCCTGAATCCAGTTTCCTCAGCATACTTATTGCCTCTAAAAATGGATCGCTGCAAACATGACAGTAAAGTATTTTGTCTGTTTAATCTAATTTATCAGCAGCAATAACGTGTCATAATAAAAAATTGCACAGGTAAATTCATTCATACCCTGAAAATCTCAACTGTGCCCCAGCATGAACCAGAGCGTGTAGGTGGATGACTCTGACTCCAGAGTGACAGTCCCTAAAAGCTGAGAACTTTGTCCCTTTGGAATGATTCAGTGTGTGAAATTAGGAACCCAGGGTCTCCTGTCAGTCAGGGAAAGCCATTAAGCATCCCTGGGGAGTGATCCTGGGAGTACTTGTGCTGCAGAATGGCACTTACTGTGAGTAACTTAAACAGGGATGTGTGACCTAATTCCTTCTTGGTTTGCCATAAATGGCTATAAATGAGTGTACAAAGTTCTGAGCACTTCCTAGAGGTGCATCACCTCACTTAAACAGAGCTCATTCTTTGTAAAAGGTTGTGCAGAGTTGTCACACAGTGGAACAGTAGCTGATTTATGATATTTCTAACTCGGGGAGACAGGTCATCTGTGCTGGGTGTTAGGTTCCATGTGAAAACATGTACTTCAGCTAGCAGCTCCACTTCACAGTTTATTTGTATAAAAACTCTAAAAATAAATAATAGGTGAAAAAAAATATAATTAGATTATACAAAATATATTAGTTATACAATAAAACTAATTGTATAACTATTTTCTCTCAGCAGAAGCAGCCTGTAGTCCATTAATGGCATTGAATTTTTTACCCCTTTTTACAAGGACAGCTTAGACAGTGAACTTCCACCTTAACAGCTGACACTTTAAATGGCTACCTAGAAACAGAAACTAGACAGGAATAAAGGAATAAAGGAGGGATTGATTGGAAAGGCCTTCAGAGGTACACTCTGGGCTCCAGAGGCTCCTGCCTCAGTGCATCCCAACATGGACAAGGACAGCTCCAGAGTTCTTCCCACTTGGATCTCAGCATCAATTCCCCAAGCAGAAGCCAGGCAAGGATGGAATTTGCCCAAGCTTGCCCCCCTCTTGCCAAGATTGTGGTTTGCAGTTGTTGGGCCTAGGAGGGTCTGGGTGTCCTTGGAGAGCTGGAGAGGCTTTGTTGTGTGTGTGTGAGCATGAGAGAACAGCACTGAACGAGCTCCAGGGAACTGCAGAGTGACACTGGGCAGGGCAGGGTTGGAAAAATACAAAAGTTAAAACCTGAGGCATTACAGCCAGCTAAATGCAGCAACCTAATCCACAAATTAGTCTTCACCAAAGGTTTCCATTGTCTGCCCAACCTGAAGGAATCCTAGCTCTGTTCCTCCTACAAAGGAGACTCCCCTACTAATCCTGGTGTAGAACAGTTCTAAGGGACTGGTGTAAAGAGAAAATAGTCAGAGTCACAAGGTTTGGGCATTGCAGTGAGATCTCTGTTCTGGTGTAAAAGCCTGGGGTCTGGGGCAGGTCATGGATTCAATTACTGTGTTTAGTCATTGGCCCTCCTTGCTCTCAACTTGGAGACTTTGAATGTGATCTCTACTTTTGCATTGCATCATTTATTAATCTAGTTTCTATCTAATGTAAATGGCAGGAAAAGACCTGGGAACAGAGACACAGCTCTGCTCAGTGTCTCATCCAAAGCATTGAGTGTGGAATCCTTTCTGTTTGATATCTTCGGCGTTCAGCTGCCCTGCTTGCCTGCACGTCCAGTTTCAAGAGGATGGGCTATGTTATAACCTGATCCACTCTGTCTTGTAGCCTGGTGGTTAATAAAATCTCCTGGGGTGCTACTAGTAATAATTTAGAGATTTTCAGATTCCGATTAAGCCTCAAAGCAGAATCTCACCCTTAAATTTCCTATTAGTCTGCCATTTTGAAGCTTAGTTGGATGAACTTTTTCCTGCAGCAGGTGAAATGTTTTGAATGATATATCGAGCCCTTGGGTAAAAGATACATCATAAATAAATGATAATGGTCAACATGAAAGTCTATTCACAGGAAGTATTGTCAATCAACATGAGCAACTATTGAGAGAGATTTAAGGCTGAGACTTTTAAAAGAGCGTAAGAAATCCATTTCCCTTCAATTTTCAGCTAGGGCTGATATATATATATATATATGTAAACTAAACTGTTTTAAAAAATCCTAGCCTAAATTCTCAATAGAGTAAAAAATACAGGATTTGATGCTGCATCCTGCTGCTCATAGAAATGGTCCAATGTTGATATGTGTATTCCTTTTTTATCAGACCTTCCTGCATCTTAATATCTCTGGAGAACTGATTCTGTCAGGAGGATTCTGATCCTGA
>VZTN01019830.1:37914-67370 GCA_013400515.1 Erpornis zantholeuca | reverse complement strand
AGGAATTTGTAGCTGTCTCCCATCCCTAGGTAGTAATATAGCTTCTTTTACACCTGATAATATTCACTCAATTGCAAGTCATCTCCTTGTACTGGCAGCACTGCAGAAGTTTCAGGTAATATGTGAGATGGTATTTTCTGGATGCAGGGATTTGCATAATAAGTTAAAATTCTAAGAGTATCCCTTGATGGGAAAAGAGCTCCCTTGATGGGAAAAGAAAAAAAAGTCCTAAGAGAAATTCCATATTATTGGGGTTGATGAACCCAGTAGGATGAACAAATTTCAACAAGCAGTGTTTACAAGGGTAAAACAAGCAACGCGAATTTATGTAGGGAACCAAGGAAGTTTCCAGCAAGTTTGTTATTTACAGATGGATAATTTTGTTTGCCAAATTACTGAGCATGTTCTTCCTGTTCTGCAGGCAGAATTCACAGCCATGAGGGACCAGTACATGCGAGGGGGAGAAGGCTTCATTATCTGCTATTCCATCACAGACCGCCAATCCTTTCAGGAAGCAGCTGAGTTTAAGGAACTCATTTATCGTGTCCGGCACACCTATGACATCCCCGTGGTGCTGGTGGGAAACAAAATAGACCTCGAGGAGTTCAGGCAGGTAAGTGACCTCTCTGCTGTTTTTTGGCTTGGTTTTCCTTGGCTGCCTCAGGGGTTTCTGCAGCATATGTTGTGCAGTAGTACTGAGAATTATTAGGGCAAGAAGAGGTTTAATCACACAGCAACAGACTCGTAATAAATTAAGGTCTTCGCGTTACTTTTCATTCATATGTTGTGGAACTTGGAGTAGCCTTGCCAAATCGCATACAAACTTTCTCTGTTTTCACTTGAAAATCTTTGACTACTGTTGTCAAAGATTNCATATGCCTGAAGACCCAGTGACTGTGTTCTTAGAGGGTTCAGGTGAAATGGGGACACACAAGACTTGAATCCACTTTGATTTTTATAGAAGATTTCAGCTATCACCACTCATGGAACAGAAGATTATTAAAACTACAAGGTCAATGACTGTGGCTCTCTCAATGTCTTTAGTAATCTTTGCTCACTCTTTGCCTTCTTGTCCCTCTTAACTTCTTCCTTACTGTTTGTACTGGTGAATGGCTTGGTTGTGTTCTGTTAAATGGAAACTATGCCTAATCTTAACGCGAGGCTTGGAACAAGGAGAAAAAAGAAAAAGATAATTCTATATGGAGATCTTAAGATGCTCCTGATACAACTATGACTGCTTTCAAATGCCTGACTTCTGTGCAGACACATGTAACACTTATATAAAATGGTGTTTTTTTGGTTCATTAGCATCTGTGCTCACACAATCCTATATACTCTTCTCCACTTATCCTGTCACTCTTTTCCCCATTTCTTTGTCTTCTTTATTCCACCTGAAGAAAATCCAAGGCAGCACTGAGGCTGAAATTGTCTTAAAGACCTGATTATGTGCATTTAAAACTTCACATCTGTTTTCCAGATCATTGGCTCCCTCCCTAAATCAGGCTGTGACAAAGCACTGATGGTGACAATCGAGCTGCAGTTTAACAGGCAGCTTGGGCTTCAAAGAGCATGTGCTTGTACACCAGAGGGGAGGGATGTGTGTTTGGGGGAGGATGTGGATTCAGTGCTTATGCTGAGAAAACAGGACATTACACTTGACCCCCAAGCAGGATATGACAGACTAACTACAGTTTCCTATAGATGAGGTGTCAGGAATCCTCAATTTCCTAATTGGTACAAAAACACTCTTTTGCCCATCTTTGGCATTACCTCTTTCTGATCTTGCCTTTTGTTGAACTTCTGTATTTTAATCACTGTCAACATATATAAGAACATATGCCTGATTTAAATACTTTCACATGCTCTATGATCTTGTCTGGTTTGAGAAATGGGAAAATTACTGTGCATGAATGCCTGGATTGGGTTTCCCCAACAGCATTCAAGATTAAAGGTCATGGGGAAGATTGTGGGAGTAATATTTGAAATTATGCTTGTGAGATGTGATAGACACGCTAAAAACTGTTCTATAAGGTCACCACTGATGATCCTGCTTGACTGTGTAAACAAGGAAAGTCCAAATTGTAGTCCTACATTTTTAAAATTTTCAATGAAACAGGATTTAGATCTTCAGAATGTTTTCCTCCCTAAATCCTCTACAAATGCCAACATGTTTGGCAGTGTCAGAAGGGTTTTCTCAAATGTGCTACAATCCAGATTTTGACCCTTAAGTCAAAGACTAGTAAGGTAATGCAAAGCAGATCTGCTCCTTTAAATAAAGCTTTTGAATATGACTGTGTGTCCATAAACAAGTAGTATGAACCAACTGTAGAGCAAAGCAATTTATTCTGAAATCCATATTTTGGGATATTCTTTGCAAATCTGACCTACATCTACTGCCTGGCTGTTGTCTGCATGACTAGTTGGTGCTGGGGTGTATGTTGTTCTCCCAGAGTGTACCTTCACCTAAATTTCATCCATTTTAGATTGTGTTTTCAGATACCACTCCATAATCCAAAGCAAATCATGGTTAAGAGCAGCAAATCCTGGTGATGAGCAGATACTGCTCAGAGTACCTTCCTGACCTAAAACGAAGCCCCAGTGTGTGGGAGGACACCTCTGTGCCCAGCTTCAAGCACCTATTAATGCACTATTAAAACAATTAGTGTTTTATTATCTCAGAACTGGGATTCGAGGCTGTGCTGCATGTTTAACAAACACCGAAACAACTTTTATCTATGCTCACTTGTAAGGTTAAGCAATACCTAAGTGACTGGATGAGCTCTGGGAAGGTAGATGGACAGGGATCTTTTCAAGGTCATGCACTGTGGTTACAGCTTCATTAAAAGCATTTGGATGGTTGAGAGTGACAGCCAGCTAACTGTGGAGTGACAGGCAGCAATGAGCTGGGGATGTAGGGCATTAACATATCAATGAACAAACAGGGAGGTACACAAGCACACCCAATTCAAACAGCTGAAAAATAGTAGGTGTCAGAATGCAATCAGCCAGATTGGAATGTGACCAGGGCACCAGGGTTAATATTGTTGCTTTGTTTAATGACATTTTTCTCCTATGAATTTCATTAAAACAACTGTAATGTTATTCACGTTATTCCAAGGCATAACATTAAGTTCAACATTCCCGGGCATCATTTCCATTTAATGACAATTCTGCAGCAATCAGACAGGCCATAGTGGCTTGGCCAGACAAAGCTTTTGTTTGAAATGTGAATCCCTACACAGTACAGTTAATGATGTATGCTGCTTTCCTCAAATCTATCAACAGGACTACAAGAACCAAACTAATCTGCAATTAAAATTGAGATTTAAGAGGAAACACTGTAAATAGAAAAAAAAGAGCTTATTATTTTTAAATGATATTTTTATTTTATGATGGCTTCAGTGAAATTATAGTCTTTATGTGTGGCTGTGATTTTTAATGTCCTGAGAAATGGGTTTGTCTGTACTCCTACTTAAAGTTTTAGTTACATTCACCAGCCCAAAGAATAAACACTTTTAATTTTCTCTGAGCAACACAGAGGGAAAATTGTACATAAACTGTGTGTAAAAGAGAGTAAATCATTATCTTAATGTATATATGGTGGCGAGGTACCCTCCATCCCCCAGTGAACAGGCATGAATGGTTTAGGCATTCACAGAATCAGAGAATAGTTTGTGTTGGAAGACATTTGAAGCTCATCTCTTTCCAACCCTGCTACCACGGGCAGGGACACCTTCCACTAGATCATGCTGCTCCAAGTCCCATCCAGCCTCATCTGGAACACTTATCTGTGTCCATTTTCCTGTCCATTTATCCTGTCCATTTTTCAGCCACTGCTCTAAGAAATATTTAAGTACTATATGCATTATATTCCTATTATTTTTGATAAAAAATTACAGTACTATGTGTTTGATTATGTAACATTTTAATTTCAGTGTTTTCAAACAGCAAAGTCATTAGATCAGTAAATGCATGCTTGTATTTCTTTAATTGTCATCAGATTTTCAGAAACACGTAGGACCAGCTGTTTTAAAATGCTGATACTTTCACTTTAGGTAAACCTTGTCACTTTACTCCAGATGAACACCTGCTTCTTACTGTTTAAACATGTATAACAGATAAGTATCTAATTAGAACATATTAATCTTCAAAAAATACATTAAAACTATTCAAGCTCCTGCCATACTAATTTGAAGCTTAATAGAAAAATATTTAATAGCTAGGAACAGTAGCATTACTGAAAGATTGATTAGAAAATATACAAAAGCCTTTACCTATGGATCATTGCAAAATATTAATTACATTGAGAAATTCAGAGGGGAACTAACTACTCAAGCTCCTTTGAATAATGTGCTGTAAGTCTGAGCTATAAAATATTCTTTCTAGAAGAGTTTTCAAACTTTATTGTGGATGTTAGAACCCGTCTGGAAATTCCAGCCATGCAGAAATACAACAGCCTTCATGGAGCAGTTTTTCCTGTATGCTTTTTTCTGACCTCAGACGAGTCAGCTTTGGGCTCAGTTGAGCCCATGGATAATATGTTGATGTCCATTTAGTCCAAAGTTAGGAGGGCAGCTCATGTTTCTTCCAGCTCCTGGTCTCTCTGGGAAGCCTGTCATCAAAGATGTTGGTTTTGTCAGTGTAGTCCTGCTCCTGAAAAGAATTATGCTGTTGTTTACCCTCCCACCCATGAGTTGTCTTACCAGCTTCAAGCAAAAATCTGAGAGGAGCACTGCCTTTGAAAGCATTTCCCTCTACAATCCTCTCCTTTAGTAGGAAATAAAAAAATCCACATGAAATCTACCTTTTTCATCCAGAACTGTAGTGATAGTGTCTTAGTTTGAAAGACAGGTCTGCTAAGGAAGGCAGAAACCTCCCTTACAATAGAAAATGCAACCCCCTCCCCTCCCCTCCGAATTATTATAATTTTGAAATCAAGGGCTTTCAGGCAGAGATATGGGAAATGGGAATAACAGTTCTTTACTAATGATTATATATACACATATATAAAGCAAGGCAAACAAACAGCAGTAACCCTGGTGGTGATACCAAACAGAGCAGAGTCCGGTGCAGCCTCTCTGGGCCCTCAGGCAGCGATGTTCCCCCGCGGCTGCAGGGGGCGCTCCGGAGCAAGCTTGGCCCTCACAGGAAATGGTNCCGCCCAGTTCTAGTTTCTGCTCAATGAGAAAAGCTCCAGGCAAAAAGAGGGCCAGGCCCTTCTCTGTGGCCATGTCCCTTTGTTTCCCTTTGTTTCTCTTAAGTACCCAGCTATTTGTTCCCTAGCAACCAAACATGGGGAAAAATTCCTTTAAGAGAGGAGAGAAAAAGGAAAGAATGGGGAGCTTCTAAAACCCCAACAGATAGAACAAGGGGGAATGTGTTCCAGCTGAAAGAGAGTAGGTTTAGATCAGATGTTAGGGAGAAATTCTTTGCTGTGAGGGTGGGCAGGCCCTGGCCCAGGGTGCCCAGAGAAGCTGTGGCTGCCCCTGGATCCCTGGCAGTGTCCAAGGCCAGGTTGGATGGGACTTGGAGCAACCTGGGATAGTGGAAGGTGTCCCTGCCCATGGCAGGGCATGGAATGTGGTGGTTTTTAAGGTCCCTTCCAACCCAAACCATTCTGTGGTTCTGTGTTTCTATCATTTAACATGGAACAATAGATTACTTGGGGTGCAAATGTATTACAGAGGTTTCATTGTATTTTTTTCCTAAGGTTTTATTATACCATAAAATAATTCCAAACCAGGATTAAAGTAAGTTTTCATGATCAGAACCAGCTGAATATTCTCACTTCAGTGAGGTTTTACTGCGGGTTTTGCTCAAGAAAAGCTGACTGGTTATTAGACAATGTGAGTGTCAACTTTTAGGTTTGTCATTTTGACAGTTGCTCTATTTTCATGCTTCTCAAACCTTGAAATATCTGTTGAGTCTGAGACAGGTAAAGTTTTTGTTTTGATTTGGTTTGGTTTTGTTTAGCTTTATTTTTTAAAAGCTTGTTTTGGTTTGGTTTCTTTTGTGTCAGTAACTGTTTGGTATATATATTTCAAAAATTGTCAGTCTGTACCTTCTGGTGCCTGGTTGAGACACAGAAAATACTTCAAGAATATGATATTGTATTTTATTTTTATTTTTCTGTGCATAACTATGAAGCACTGTTTACTAGATGCTCTCTTACTCATATTATGAATCATGAAACTGCAGTATTATGAATTTTTTACCTTAGCATCAGGCTGAATTCTGTTGCTTTTGGGATTGAAACTGCTTTGAAATGTGTAACTGTACTTTAACACCAGCAGTTCCATTTTCTCTTGAAAACATGTAGGTAGAAGAGTCTGTACTGAAGAAAGACTCTTCAGTATTCAGACCAGTGCCCTACACAAAGAATGAAAGGTTTCAATTTTCCATCTGAACTTTTTAACTGCAAGTCAAGGGAGATGCAAATTTCGCTTCTTATTGGCAAAGAATAGCTTATATTTGTGTTAATTACAGACATTGTAAATGGTGAGATTAAATTACTTGGCTAGACTCTCCATAAAATCCATGCAGAAAACCAGGATTTATCACACGTCATACAAATGTCTCATAAAATGAGATGTATCTGCCTGGGAAGAAGTCTGTCTTGCTGCTGACAGCAGAGGAAGGCTCAGACAGCCTTCCTTGCCTTTTTACAGCGGTGCTGGGGTGAGATGAAAACTTACCAAATTGCTTCTGACATCGTTTAAGTTAAGAATCAAAACTTACTGCTTCATTCTCTTATTGCTGCTGCTAACTACAGACTGTACTTCTGAACCTTGCACCCATGTTTCCTTTGGTTTTTGAATAAAAATAAAAATAAAAAAAAATCCTAGACAAAAGCGACTACAAAATCATAACGGAAATTTAATGGAAAAAAGTCTATGTTATGTGCAGGAAAGGGGAGCTAGGGAAGGGTCTGGAATGCAAGTCTTAAGAGGAGCAGTTGAAGGAATTAGGATTGTTTGCCCTGGAGAAAAGGAGGCTCAGGGGGGACCTTGTGGCTCTGCACAACTCCCTGACAGGAGGGGGTCAGGCTCTGCTCGCAGGGAACAGGAGGAGAGGGAACAGCCTCAAGTTGCCCCAGGGGAGGTTTAGTTTGGATATTAGACAGAAATTCTTCACTGAAAGTGTTGTCCAGCCCTGGCAGAGCTTCCTGGGGCATTGGTGGAGTCCCCATCCCTGGAAGGATTTAAAAACTCTGTGGATGTGACATTTGAGGACATGGATCAGTGGCAGCCTTGGCAGTGCTGGGGGAATGGTTGGACTCAATGGGCTTTCCCAACCTCAGTGATTCTAGGGTTCTATTTATTTGAATTTTTAATTTAATTTTTAGATTAATTATTTCATTCATCCATTTTGATTCCATCTTGATTGTTCATTTCCCATGGATTTTCACATAGTTCCATTTTCCATCAGTGCCTGATGAATATTAATAACATTTGTAAGGAGTTGCTGTCATCAGTTATACCCACTTGCCTACATATTGCCTTCCCACATGATATCACATCATATTCTTTGTTTGATCTTCAAGATCTGAACAATATAAGCCATTTTTGCTGTTTTGATGGAGCTATGACAGTTGTCTGAATATTTGGAATTAAAACTACTGAAGTTGTCATGATGTTTTATTATCCTAGGAAACTGTCAGACCTTTGAATAATCACTTTCTTGCATTATCAAAATGCATATCTGGATTCTGTCATGTACTTCTATGACTCTAACCTCTATTTACTTTTAATTGATTTTGATTTTTCAACATTTCTTTCACACTGGTCATTGTCCTTAAAAGTCTGTCTCATATAGTTTTCAAAAAAGAATCTTTATAGTGTTTTCCCTCCCTCCAAAGAAGGAAAGAAAGAAGAAGGAAAAAGAAAAAAAAAAAAGAAAGAAAGAAAAAAGTGTGTGTTTTTCCATGCCAGTGAAATTTTAAAATTAAATTTGGCAGTTGTAGTGTTTTAGAAGGAAATTCTATCATCATCAACTTAACAGTCATTAACAAATATTCATTTCTACATAGTTTGCTTCCTTGTCATTACAATGCTTTCACGTTTCCACAACCTCCCCCAAACCACAGCTTTTTATTACCCAGGCTGCAGCAAATGCCATCAGACACACAGACAATTGTAATGAAACTGTTGGCTCATTTCTCAATTTATAATTGTGTTAACCTCTAGTGAACCACCCAGTAGGTCCTGTAATCCCTCCAATATGGAGCAGAAGACATTTGAAGGGGACTAAGATGCAGATAACAAGCTGCTCTTTAGGAGAAGAAACAACAGCAAAACAATAGCTGCACTGCAGATAATAAAATGTTTATAATATAAAACCTGGATATTCAGAGATAAAAACAAAGACAGCTAATTGCTTGTAGCTGAAGAAGGACAAGACAGGACGTGTAGCCAGGAGTATACACAAGGGAGGATGTTGCAAGGTCATTTCACTACTAATGTCATTGAACAGCAGCACAGTTTATATCATTTTAAAAGGCTCCCAGTACTTCTTATCTCTATCTGCTTCAGCTTCAGCATCCACCTTGGAGATTTTTGTCCTCCCCATGCACTGAATCCTGACTAGGCATGTGTGACTTCTATGGGAGAACACCTGGGAGGAGAGGTGTGAAGGTACAAAGAGACCCTCTCACCTCTTCCCTTATTGATAGAAGTTGCTCCTCAAGGTGCACTTGGGCTGAGATTTGTCTGCTTGTCCTGTAAATTAGCACAGACTGACTCTTGTGAAGGTTTTCACATGACAGTCACACCACAGGATCTTTGTAATTGAAGCGAGCAAATTCATGTTGTAAAGCTTCTGCACAAAGTTCCTGCAGCGTTGGAGGAGTGTACAGGGCTTGTTTGCAAGCAAGTTCAGGGTGCTGCAGTTTTCCTCAGAATCCCTCAGAGGGAAAGATGCTGGTTACACAGTGCCCACACACAGAGGCAGAGCCTGGAAGGGAAACCACCGTGGCAGGGTTTGTTAGGTGACTGGTGCTTAGTCAGTAGCCTGTACAGATGCCTGTGATGGATATTTGTTGTGGCTTAGCCCCAGCCAGGAACTCAGTGCCATGCAGCCACTCACTCCTTCCCCTCAGCTCCTGGCAGGGAGGAAAATTTAAAAGCAGACAAAAAAAAAAAAAAGGAAACATTAATAATTGAAAGAAAATAAAATATAAAATAATAGTGATGTTAATGGTAATAATGATGAAAGGAGACAGAGAGAGGAACAAAGCCCAAGAGAAACAAATTATGTTCACCACCCTCTGAGCGATGCTCAGTGTGTCCCCAAACAGAAATAGGCAGCTCCTGGCCAGCTCCCTCCAGTTTATGGCCTGGGCATGACATCCTATGATGTGAGCATCCTTTTGTCCAGTTGGGGTCAGCTCTCCTGGCTGTGCTTTCCTCTGGCATTTTGTGAACCTGTTCATGGTCTGAGCATGGGACACTGAAAAGTCCTTGGCTCGGGTGAGCACTCCTGAGGAGCAACTAAAATTTCACTGTGTTATCAACATTATTCTCATTCCTGCAAAGTAGCATATGAATATAGGCAGCCACATTTACTGAGTGTGTTTTTTTGTACAAAAATGTGGATTTCTGGTAACGAGGATAGCTTCCTATGTGTTTTTGCAGTAGGAGGTCAAACTACTTGAAAGAGGAAACTTTGCCAGAATTTAATTACAGCTCATTATGGTGTTATTAATAATAAGAGCATGACCTAGCATTTAAAGAAGAGAAGATTAATCAGTTTAATCATCTTTGATTTTTTAAGATTTGCTTGTATTCCAGGCTTAATGACTCACTTTTTCTTCCCCCAATGAATTAGGAAGTTAGATTTGTTTTTAATCACATCTAACTACTTGCCTAAGAATAGCAACATTAGTTTTAAACACTGTGGCATTGCTTAAGTTGACATGACAATAAAAGAAAAAAAAAAGTCAAAAATCTCTTACCCTACCCAAGGAAAAAAAACAGTCTGAAAAAGTAAATGAAGGGTAAAACAAGTATTAAAATCTCATCCATGGTGTCCAAATTTTACTATATAAAATCTACGTAAAATGTTAGTTCTGAACCTGAGTAAATTTTTTGATATAGCACAGTTATTTCAAGAAAATCCAGCAAATAACTTATTATAAAATGACATTATTGCACTGGAAACTCAAGATGTTAAATGTCTCCATAATATCAAAATTTGGGTTTCAGTACATTACTAATCACAGTTTTTCTGATCAGAATCCCTGTCTGGGAGTTAGGGTATGGTGTGTTGTTTATTTGAAATTAACCTGTATTGGGTTTGATACAGCTTAATATATTCATCCACCTTCTCCTGATGAGTTTTGTTTGTAAAAGAAGAAAGGGATGGACTTTCCTTCTGCCATTACTGTATTTATTTCCTCTCTTGTTCAGGAAGTGTTCTTTCTCTGTTTCCATCTATGTCATTATCGCCACCTACTGCAATTAAAAAATGGCAATAAGAAGAAAAATTGTATCTCTTGTCAATTTTTTTTAAGTCATCTGGTACAAGCAGTGACAAAATATGGGAGTTTTGTGTGTGCTGGTGTCTGTCTGCATGTTTTAACACCATAATCTAACACCAGCGTTGTGCTCAGTACAGGATATTCATCAGCACCACAGGGCCACCCTTTGGGTATTCCTGTCATATACAATTAGACATTGACGTTTTGAATTCACTTCGCATTTTCTCTGAGGTGGTGGAAAATACATTGTCTTCACATTTAATGATGATTTTCATCAGCAAAACCGTGGGATAATTCTTTCACTCTTTTCCTAGCTGTGACTAATATAATATCATACCAAAAAAATAAAATAAAATAAAAAAAAAAAAAGTAAAATTTGCTTTGGTTTCCCAGATTCCACTAACTTCTGCAACTTACAATTTCCTGGATTTGGAAACATGAGGAAGCATGAAATGGTTGTTTTATTGGGTTGCCCCCCACCCCCCAGTCCCCTCTAAAATCTGGGGGATACTAGGCCAGGTGTGCTTAGTCTGGGTCTTCTTAAACTACAGATCAAACGTAGTGACCTTCCTATCATTGTTTGAAACCTTCCCAGGAACCGATTCAAACCCCAGACCAGCAAACCCCACAGCACCATCGAGTTGTTTTCCACTGAAGCCAAACTACAGGATTATGTTGGTCAGGCTGAGAGGCATGTTCAAATCCTCACAGTTATCCAAGCATTTTCACTTCACTCTGAACTGATACAGGAATATGGGTGTCAGGTGGCATTACTCTGATCTCTGCTCTCTTTCTCAACATCCTGTATGAAGAAAAGTGTATGGATTTGCTCCGTTTATTTAAAAATAGAGGTTTTGATGTTTTTTTTTTCTTTTCTAATAGTTTTTATTAATATGTTATTTGTTATATGTCAGGAGGAGATTGCAGGTGTTTGTGTGGATTATGTTGTCAGAGAAGGAGGTGGAAGAGGAGGAGGGTGAAAGAGAGAGTAGAGATGATCTGTGCTTTCCTTGGAGTGAAATACACCTTGAGCACTTGCCAGACCTGTGGCCCCAGACTTGAATTGGGATACAGATCCATGTAGCTCATTTCCCAGTGCAGCCCACTGAAGAAATGCTGCTC
Source organism: Erpornis zantholeuca (assembly GCA_013400515.1). Taxonomy (NCBI): domain Eukaryota; kingdom Metazoa; phylum Chordata; class Aves; order Passeriformes; family Timaliidae; genus Erpornis; species Erpornis zantholeuca. Next base: position 55,771 of record VZTN01019830.1, on the reverse strand, counting down.
ATGGAGAAGCTGTATTCCCTTTTAACCCAATTTTCTTTCCCATCTGAAGTGAATGAGATGATTTCATGATGATTGCTTGCGACTAGAAGAGGATGGCAGGTAACCTTTTCAAGATTATAATGCACTCAAAACCAGGAGGGGGTTAGAACTTGAGAATAGTTTTGATGATCTGCAATGCTGAGAATCCCTGAGATCTGCCAGGAAACAAACAAGCAAACAAACAAATAAACAAACCAACCCCCTCACCAAAACACAAACAAACCAAAACCAAAACCAAAAGAAAAAAACCAACCAAAAAACCAAAAAAAACCAAAACAAACCAGCAAACAAAAGAATGGTAAAGAGATCAAATATGGGTCAGCAACACATGGTGATCAGTGAGACTGAAGCCTGAAAGTCCTTTGGGAAACATCAGGCAGCACTTCAGTCGTGATGGTGTCTGCAAAAACTTAATTCTTGAGTCCCTGAGTAACTGTAATATAAGAATTTTAAACCTTTTAGTGTTAATATAAGTCTTTATTTTGAGATAGAGAGTATTTTACTGTCTGATGTCTTTGCTCTTGCTAGGGTTTAATCTTATTTGATAAATATTTGTGAAGAGAAAGAAGTCAAGTGTGGGAAGGGTTCATGGGTAGCAGTTCTTAATTACTGCTTTTCCTTGCTTAAAGCATACACACCAATCCTTTGCTTTATTAGGAGGGACCTAGTCCCAGATAATTTCATGTAAGGATAATTCCTAGATGAAAAGTGTTCATCATATTTGCTAAACTTCTGGGAAGAATTTTGTTGTATTCTGTGTTACTCTGTTCTTCAGTCACTGTGGAATCTTGAGCACAAAGCCATGGGTAGGTGGGACAATGATAAAAGTGCCTTTTTACTCTATTCTGGAAACCTTTCCTGACATTCTTAGTCACAGGAGGGAAGAAATTAGCATTAATAATAACTGATTTTTTTTATGCCAAAATATGTCTATCTAAGGCACAATTAATTTTTCAGAATGTGCTGGAGAATCTCCCACTGTTTTTACCATTGTTCTGTGAGCAGAAAGAGTGACATACTTCCCACTGCTGTCAACCTAGCAACTCACATTTCACTTACTTTTAACTCACACACAACACAAAATACTGCTTTCACTAATTTTGAAGCCCTATCATATAAGAAATACTTTGATATTTGTCCCAATTGCCTGACATTTTCAATATGGAGCATCCGTAAAAGAGAAATTGCTTTTTATGTAGCTCAGGTAAAAAGGCCATGAGGGAAACTGAAGATAATTAACGAAAAAAAAACCTCGTAAAAAACAGTGGAATAGTTCCAACGGGATTTTTTTTTTCATTCTTCTTGTGCAGTAAAGTTAAAGGCTTGTTGTTATGCCAAAATCACACAGTAGTGCAGAAATCTTTATTTTTATAATCAGCAAATTCCTTGACCTTGTGACTAGAAAGTCTGCTCTTCTTCAGAAGTGTGCTTCACTAAAGCAAGATAGTATTGGAATGGCTGTTTTCCTCCAAAAATTAAAATTATAAAGAAACAGCAAAGTTTCAGACTATTGAAATCTCCAGCAGAAAATCTTCTTTAAAAAAAAAATGGTATTTACACAGAAAATTAACATAATGCAGTAATGAAAAAACTCCCATGCTACCTGAAATTAAGTAATGAGCTGCTGCTCAGAAACCCCATAAGGACATCCACTTAAATGTATTAAGCTTTTAGCTTCTTCAATGAATGGTTTTATTTGTCTAGACAGTGATTGAAAATTGATAATTTAGGATATCTCCACTTTTCTACAGTGATGGAAGCATCAACAATGCCTATATTATACCCTTTTTCCTCCTATGTGTGCTTCCCACTGAAATTCTATAGTCTGAACAAAATCACTGAACCTTAATGTTCTGCCTCAATATCTGTTCTGCCTGATCTGCCTCGATATCTGTGGTTCTATTTTGATGAATAATGTACCTAAATGACAGGATTTTTTTGGTATTGTATTCTGAATAATCACAGGAAAGACACAGAATGCTGTGGTGACTTCGAATGACAGAAATGTGGGTATTTAATACTAGAAAATGGTCTTATGACGTTAAGTTTAGTTCATTATTTATATCAGGGTAGGAGTGGTTGGTATAGAGGATCTGCAGTCAGAACACAGGCTTCTCAAAATTTTGAATTAGGACTTCAGGTTTGAGGGTTCTTGAGTAGATTGTATAAATTCAATACTTGGGCAGCTTATAAAAATGCTAGGAAGGAGAGGTTTTAGAACTAACTGATAATACATGTGGTAACAAATCATCAGGAACAGATGGTATTCACCCAAGAGTTCCAAAAGAGCTCAAGTATAAAACTGCTGAACTATTAACTGTGCTTAAAATGGAATCAGCAACAGGAAAATGGAAGATGGCACGTGCAGAACAGCCCAGGGAGCTGCAGATCAGTAAATCTGAGTTCCGCTGAGCAAAATGGTATCTCCTACAAGAAAGAATAGGAATAACAAATATATCAATACACATGTACAAATATTATTTTGTTATTCATAACAGCATTTTGCAGGCAAGTCATCGTGGCTTCAGAGACATTGCTTGTCACTCACATTGGGTCAGCAAGCCTACAAGGAACAGGATTGGCCATAAATTTCATAAATTCCCAAAGAGTTCTATGTGAAAAACAAAAACACAATTTAAGGAAGATAAATCACAAGTTAATAAGTGTCAAAAAGAACTAGCAAAGGTAGGAATAAACGGTGAAAAATAAAGAAAAATTACCTTTGAAACTCCTGACAGATAGAGATATTCCTTTTTGAAATAGATCCATGAGTAATTGGAGAATAAGGTGATAGACTTTCTATTTAACTATTTTGGTAAGTATGTATTTTGGGTGGTAAAAATGACAGTTGAACACAATAAGGTTCAAGATAAATTCTCAATATATTTAGAGGTTTAAGATAAGTTCTCAATATGTCTAATATAAAGAGTATATATTGTTCCTAACAATAAAAGATTTGGGGAGAATTAATTGATTAATGAGATTATAAGTTAGAAAAATGAAAATCCTTAATACAGAGTGCATCACTGAACTGTGGAACTCATTGCTGTAGGAATTACAAATGTAAAAGTTTTTTTTATGGGTTAAAAGAAGTAATTTAACCAGACATGAAAGAGGTTTCAAAGGAAAACATGACATTTCTAAGTCAGGAAGTGCCTGAGCCTTAGATTCCCCAAAGATGCTAGGAGATAGCAGTAGCATTTTCTATGTTTCATCTACTTTCATGTCCTGTCCCTGAGCAAGTTGCTGCTGTTGATGATAGCATGGAGGGACAAGAGAGAGCTGTGTTCTAATTTATTCAGTGTCACTGCTGTTCTGCTATAACACGTATATAAAATGAACCATAACAACTGAGTTTGAGAGGGCAAACACACAGAAGTCTCATGAAAACATTCATTTACATAAGTATTTGCATTTCCATGCACTCATATATTATACATTAATGTGTACAGCAGTATTAACACAGTGTTAATATAATCACTGTAGTTATATTATGATTGTATGATTATTATATAATCATTGATATTATATGATAATTACTGCCAGTGATGGTTGGTATAGGTTTCCACTGGGATTCTTTCTGTTTTCTTCCTTGTCTCTTTTTCTGAGGTACTCCCTTCTCCAAGCAAATGTTAGCTTGAAGCAGATGTTCATTCTGTGCTATAAAACAGTCCAGAACAATGGTCCCAAGAGTTTTTTTTTTTAAAAGTCTATGAATCTTTTAATACTCTTTTGTCTTATCTTTAGGTTCAGGGAGATTATTAGCAGTATTCATATTTACTAGAATAATTTCTGGCAAGGAATTAAAAAAATCATTAGATAATGAAGGTTACCAGAAACCTTTCTTACTTGTGTGGTGGTGTTCTCTAATTTAAGGTATATTTTAAACACACAAGTAAGACAAGAATCAGGAAAGGTGTTAGAGACAGCTCAGGAACCCTGAATTCTACTCATCAGATCAAACATTAGATAATGTTGTCTCCCTCGTGTATGATTGTATGCATTGTCTCATTTCACAGCAGAAGATAACAAGTAGTAAGGGGTGGACAGATTCAGTGATGCAAGCTCTGAAGCCTAAGGCAGACATTTGCCTTTTAAAACAATTTTGGCTATGAGTGCTTACAAACAGATGTCAGGCTGGGGAAAAAAAAACCTGATCAGCAGTGCCACTAATTTGATGTCCTCAATGCTTCACTAGCTGGATGATTTCCCATCCTGGACTACTGGCCCATTAAAACAGTCTTTTATTACACAGTCATAAAGCTGAATGACAGAAAATACATAATTAAGACCAGTCAAATTGAAGGCAAAGGATCTATGTTGATCCCATTTGTCTGAGACAGTGAGGGACAAATGGGAATCTAAGGGCTAATATAGAGGAATATTAAAGTGTTCACTTTCTGTAACATAGAGCTGAGATCTTTATAGCTATGTGGGGAAAATTCTAGGTGCATAGACAGAGCTATTATCCCAGTTACCTGACATGCCAGAAATAAAAAAATAAAACATATTTTCTAAGGTCCTTCTGTTACATTAATATTTATCCCAAGATGAGGAGTCTGGATAAGACCTTTTTCAGTGACATGAGTAGTGGAATCAAAGGCAGCCTCAGTAATCTTACTGATGACACAGATCTGGAGGGAAGGAATGGATCCTGGACAGGCTGGAGATGGGGAATTGTGTGAACCTCATTGCGTGAACCTCAACAAGGCCAAGGGCCAGGCCCTGCAGCTGGGTCAAAGCCATCCCAATCACGAGTACAGGCTGGGCAGAGAATGGATGGAGAGCAGCTCTGGGGAGAACTTGGGGGTGTTGGTTGATGAGAAGCTCCACATGACCCAGCCACATGCACTGGCAGCCCAGAAAGCCCCAACTATGTCCTGGGATGCATCAAAAGAAGTGTGGGGAGGGATTCTGCCCCTCTGCTCCTCTCTGGTGAGGCCTCACCTCCAGTGCTGCATCCAGCTCTGGGGCTCCCAGCATAGGAAAGACTTGGAGCTCTTGGAGTGAGTCCAGAGGAGGCCACAGAGATGCTTCCAGGGTGGGGGCATCTCTCCTATGGAGAGAGGCTGGGGGAGCTGGGGATGTTCATCCTGGAGAGCAGAAGGATCCAGAGAGGCTTTAGAGACCTTACCCTGTGTAAAGGATATCCCTGGAGAGGGACTTTGGGCAAGAGCCTGGAATGACAGGACAAAGGGGAATAGCTTTAAACTTAGAAAGGGGATTAGGATTAGGAAGAAATCCTACCCTGTAAGGGTGGTGAGGCCCTGGCACAGGCCAGAAGTTGCCCCATTCATGGAAGTGTCCAAGGCCATGTTGGACAGGGCTTGGAGGAACCTGGGATAGAGAGAGGTGTCCCTGTCCAGGGCAGGGGGTTGGAATCAGATGATCTTTACAGCCCCTGATTTCATCAAGGCAGAAATTATTCACCTTTTTTGCTACAACTTTGTTGCTCCTTCAGTCAGGAAGAAAAATGAAAACATCACCAGAACCGAATCTTCAGTATCATAGTGCACTTTGGATGTGAGCAAATTAAAGTTGCCAAATTAAGACTCAAATGTTTGGTTGCCTTGTTGCTGAACTTTTGACTGCAGAGACACATTAGAGATGGTTGGCAATTGCCACTTTTTTCTCATTTCCCAAAGCTGCGTAAAGGTGGTGTAAACACTACCTTTGTGTACCTACTCTGCATTCAATTTTTCAGGAAGAGTCTGTATGATTGTAGTCATTAACCTGGTGTAAAGTGCTGCAGCTGAAAGAGCAGACTACTTTTACTTAATAAACAATGCTTCAGGCAAATTTGAGATGCCTGTCCTACTCTAACTGCCTCTTTCTTTGTTCTCCTAATACTTGCCATCTTGTAAACTTTTTATCACGAAAATATGTGTGTGTGTATTACAGTATTTACTTGGTTTTTTTCAAATCCAGTATGAATTTCTGAAGTTGATAGTCATGCTAAATAATTTCAGGTATTCACAGGATGTACTGTCATGTATTATATTGTATCATAATGTACTACATCTCATTATTCTTGCTCTAGATTCTTGAAGTAAAGGCTGGAACTCTTGATCAAGATTAATGGCTTGGGCCTAAAAAAATCAGTCTAATCTAATAACTTTGAATTTTAATAGCTTTTGAGTTTAATACAGCTGTTGCCTCAGTCCTGTTTTACTCAGACATGTGGGTAGTGTGGCTTTTTCCATGACTGATCCACAGGTTTTTCTTTTGTGGCCTACCTGCTAATCAGTATTAAGAATCAGTAAATATCTGTGCATGTTTCAGTGAAAAAGACACACTTAAAGAGCCTTCAGCAACAATAGACCATTAATGTGGAGACTAATAAATCTTGTCTGTAATTTCTATTAACAGTTTCTAGTTTCTTCCTTTCATTTCTTCTGTTAATTCTTTATCTTTAAGCTTTGTCTTATGTTTGCTTCACAGAAGCATCATTAAGGAGCAAAGCCTGGGAAAAAAAAAACAGATTATTTCTTTTTAATAGAAAAGAAGATTAATTTCTTGTGCTGAAGACAAAATAACGTTTTAATGATGATTAGGGGTGTATAAATAGTTTTCAATAAGAGAGATTAATGCAGTTTTGATAACCATTATAGCAAAATATTGAGGGCAAACTGCTAATACACTGGCATCACTGATTTTATGAACTCATTTTATTTCAATTCTTGCTGTCATACAAAAAAGTGTATGTTGGAGAAACATATATAAATATAATTTTCTGAACAAAATAGAATTGTTAGGAATATGCCGTGAAAAATATCTGAACAGTTATGTAAATTGTTGTGATTCTTGGAAATCAGAATGTAACTGAGCATTTAAGTTTTACAGCGACATTTTTATCATTATTATTTCACCTTTAATAGAGGCTATTTTGTGTGTGGGTGAACCAGAAGATTATGTTGTAGCTAGCAAGAATGTTAACATAATTTTTGGTACACTGCGTTAATAAAACAAGTGTAATGAGCCATAGTGGTGTGCAATATCAGGTCAATGTGAGAATTAAACTGCAAGTAATTATAATACTAAGATTGGTTGTATTCTAATTATCCTATGGCTGATAGTACAGAGTCGATTGTCTGAAACCAAAATTATTTGGGCTGGAGTTGTTTTAGTGTAGATGAATATTAGCTGATGCATTGTCATTGAAGTGATATTGTCATTTGTTTTTCAGTAAAAAAAATATCCCTCGAAGAAGCAGTTAGAATTTTCCTCTAAATTGAAATGCAAAATGTGGCTGGATTGTGAGGAGCAATGACATTAGCTCCCTGCATTTATTCTGTTTTTATAGTGTAAGTAATGTTAAGAAAATTTGTATTCCATGTATCTCATAATGCAAGAACATGACCGCAAAAATGATCTCTATAAAACTACTAATTATCAGGGAGAAGCGGTAGATGGATATAGATACAGTCTGAGCACAAATTGGACACCAGTCCCGAGTGAAAATTCACTTCATGCTCACGCTCAATCTTATTCTTAACTGAGAGGTTCAGGAAAACTTCCAGTGGTGCTGAAAAACAGTGGGGAAAAAGTTGGAGTTTGTTACATTAGTACATCAACACCAACATAAAAGGTCCTTTTAGAGGTATGCACTCATTGGATAGGACACCCCTCATCCACCAAACCAAAGAAATCTATTATTCAGTTGTCTAATTTTGATCTTGTCATCCAATCCATCTCTGTTCAAGAGGAACAACAAAATTCTGTGCAATCATATAATCATCTGTCCTACGTAAAAGTCATTCCTTGCTATGTGGTGAATGCATATCTGCACTGACTCTTTCCTGTAGGTGATGGCTGTGGAGGGGGACTCATATTTGGGAAAAAAAATGTTCAGCAAAGTATATGGGTTTAGTGAACAAAATAGTTTGGCTCAGTGACTTTCGGCCCAAAGAAAATGGTTCCTAAAGGAAGAATTCTGCAAAGGTCCCTGCCCCATCCCCTGCAATTAACAGAGCCTATCTTTCTAGTTCAATTTTTGTTTCAACTGCATGTAAATTTACCTCACATAGAACTCTCACAACAAATAACAGTTTTTATCAACAGTAGAATTTTCAGCAAATTTATTTCTCATTGTGATTGATCAGTAAACACAATTTTCCTTGCACGAATCTCTTTATTATTCAAAATCTCCATAAAGATAAGAATGCAGTTTATTTTAAAAACTGTTTGTCAATTTGCTCCAAGACTATCACAGAGAACACTGGCTCATCATAATTTACAATTCCTGTTGCTTAATGGATTGCATCACTCACAAGCTTCTGCTTCTGCTTCTTTTTATTTCCCCAGTTAGAGGGACATAGGCAGTAGCCGAAGCAGGAGCAGACAGGCATGTCCCCACTGCTGGGACCTGGGGAGATGCTGTCCTGCTAGACTCCTCTCTCATTCTGAGAAGCCTCATAGTGGAGATTACGAGCCAATTCTGCTCATTTTCTAAGCTGATGAGAATTCAGGTAATAAGTTTTCTACACGCAAAGAAAGTATTCACCCATGAACGAATTCTTGTTATTGAAGTAAATGAAAGATCATTACATACATCAGTGATTTCAGCATAAGAACCAGCGCTGGGCTAGTTACTGCTAGACACCTGCAAAGCCTGGGTGCTCTGTAAGGGCAGGGAAACCAGGAATCAGCAGCAAGGAGCTGCACATTATCACAAGGCTGTGGCTTAACCAGCTGTTGTGGTTTAACCCCATCCAGTCCTCACACCCTCACAGCCTCTCACTCACTCCCCCACCAGTAGGGTCAGCGAGAGAACTGGAAGGGTGAAACCTGGAAAGCTCATGGATTGGCATAAAGACAGTTTAATAGGAACAACAAAATCCCTGCACACAAGCAAAGCAAAAAAGGGAATTCATTCCCTGCTTTCCATGGGCAGACAAGTGTTCATCCTTGTCCAGAAGAGAGCCAGAACCCATCACATGTAACTTGGAAAGCCAAATGCCATCACTTCAAACGTCCACCCTTCCTCCTTCTTCCCCCTACTTTATACACTGACCATGATGTCTCATGGTCCAGAACATCCCTTTGGTCACTTGGGGTCATCTGTCCTGGCTGTGTCTCCTCCAAGCCCCTCCCCAGCCTGGCAGTGCAAAAAGCAGCAAAGGCCTTGGCTCTGTGCAAGCCCTGCCCAGCTGTAACCAAAACATCTCTGTGTTATCAACCCTGTGCTCAGCACAAACCCCAAACACAGCCCCACACCAGCCACTGGGAAAAATCTAACCCTACCCCAGCCAAACCCAGAACACCAGGACAAGGTAGTCCTGCTTCATCCAACTGTGGTGAGCAGAGTCCAGATTCACAGAGGAGTCTATGCTGAAGAGGCAAATCCAAGAAGATGACAGAAGTAATGGCTCCAAAAACAGGGTCAGCATCATTTCAGAACACAACCAGCATCAGCCACAGTCCAGGGATCATCAAGCAAGGCCTCAGAGCTGAGGCTGTTTCATATGGGAAAAAACAGAGCATGTCCTTTCAAGATGTTAAGGATGTCTTACAGATAAAATGTTCTAAAGAGGAATATACCAACCCCAGTATTGTCATCAGTTTTTAAAGTTCTCCAGCTCTTTAAACAGCCTTAAATCAGTGTTAGATTTCAACATCTGAGCCTGTTTACATCCAATTCATGGAGATAGATTTTCAGTGTGCAGGTGGTGTCAGCGAGGAAGGTACTCAGAGCACCTTGTAACCTGCAGGATTGTGGTTCTGATTCAGAAAGGCTAGTGAAGACAAAAACAGGATCTCAGACCTCTTCTGGCAAATCACCTTTCCCTCCTCTGTTTTCAAACTTAATACATTAGCATGGAAAAAAATCCATGTTATTACACTAAACTAGTAATCAGTCATCTGTTTGATTAGTAAACTATAGTAATCACTGCGTGCTTTGGGGCACTGTACTGAATACTAAGCAAGCTTATGCCTATACTTTTAGTTGTTTTGACAGCTTCACTTTTTCAAAGTAATTGAACTACGTGTGCCTCAAAATATTTGCAAAGATGTAACTTCTGTCATATGCAGTAATTTTATTTTCATTCCCTATAGTGTACCAATAGTGTAACTAAAATGACCAAAAAACTTGCAGAAAGGATTTTTTTCCTCTCTCTTCACTTTCCTTTACATGTTTCCTCCAAAGTTATGCCCTGGTGATTAACACAGTGCAGACAGCATCAATATTCATATTTTAAGGACAGCTATTCAGGTCTATGTGTCTCTGGCTCAATAATATGCAGATTCTGAGGGATTTTTTTAGGACAGCAGAAATAGAATTTATAAAGTGAGCTGTTTAAAGTGATTATTAATAACTAATAGCATTGGCTGTACAGTTTCATTGCTTTGCAATTACCTCAGAAGAGAGAGTCTATTAGACCTGTAGGTACATCCTGTTTAACATAGACTCTGAGGAATATAGATCTTCTCCAGCAGAAGAGCCAATTTTCCAATCATTTAAGAATGAAAACAAAAGAAAAGTATAAAGAAAATCCTGCATTCTGTGTTGTAGATGAAGGGCATTTCATCTCAGTATAACTACCAGTTTGCACATAAAACTCAATTCAGGTTATTAAAATTAATATTTTAGAGCTTACATCAGGAAACTGACAATAAAGAGACATTTTGTTTTATCACAGCAAAAAAAGACCTTCACTTTTTCAACAGAAAGGTCTGGGTCTGTCTTCTCTCTCTCACCATTCTCTGTTTTATACATCTTCAAGAGAAGTGATAATAGGTAATACTGTAATCAGCTAGAGTAATGCATTTATTTATGGATGCATCAAGCAATGGAATTTCTACTACTTACTAAATTATGATTAGCAAGGATTTCCCCTCTCTTATTTTGAATGCTATCAAATTAAGAGACCACAGATAAATGTGGTTTCAAACAAACTGATTTGACTTTGCCTAGTTGCAAGATATCCAGACAAAAACTCTTGTCTGGGAAATGTATAATTACATTTATACAGCACCATGCCCTGCTCTCTTCATATCTGTGTTTAGATTTCAGAGGAATCTTTACTTCTCCCATTATAAAGATGGAAGCTCATGTCTGCTTGAGCAGACATACCCCTTATTCTGTGCTCACAGGGTCAGATCTTAAATTCACAACCCTTAACATCATTATGGTTGGGAAAAATCTCTCCTCTCTTTGGAAATCTGAAATGTAGGGCTCTACAGAAGGATGAGTGGCACTCTAAAGAACATCTCTATGTGAGCCATATGTGGAAATGCTGATTTCCTTTCACAGATAAAGAGAAAATGGAGTCAAGATGACTAGCTCAGATGGGAGATTATTATGTTTTATTGCTGTAGAGACTCACAGAATCACAGAATAATTTGGGTTAGAAGGGACCTCTAAAAGCCATCTAGTTCAGTCCCTCTACAGTAATCAAGGACATCTTCAAACAGGTCCAGTTGCTCAGAGTTGCATCCAAACTGACCTTGAATCTTTAATGGATTGGGGCATCCACTACCTCTCCAGGCAGTCCATTCTGGGGTTTTACCACCCTCACTGTAAAAAACTTCCTCCTTGTGTTTTATTATTTTATGATAAAAATGGATCTTTTTATACCATTACCTCTTGCCCTGTTGCTGCAGTGCTGATAATATATTTGTCCCCATCTTTCTTACTGGCCCCCTTCAATTACCAAAAATCTTGTCTATCCTCTCTAGCTTAATCTAGCCTTATCTTTTAAGACTATCCTAGTCTTAAAGCTAGGATAAAACCATATCAATTCCCAGGGAAAATGATATTTGCAGCAGCCCATCTGTCAGACCCTACAGGTAGAAACTGCTCCAATATTCCTCCTGAGGTTTTGTGTTTGTAATTTAGTATGGTATTTGTGGTGTGCTTAAATTAAACAACTGTAAGAGCACAGCACAATAGGTGTGTACCCAAGAGCATCTGTAATAGGCAGAGAAAAATTAGGGAGACTCTGAATGAGTCTCAGAAACCATCTGTTAAACAGGATCAGAAATAATAAAACAATCCAGTGGAAATCCTTTGTGGCTGATTTCAGGTGCACTTATGGTTTGAGAAGGACAGTGATGAAAATGCTATTCATTAATTGCTTCCTGCAAAACTTCCTTGCACAGTCAATCACCACCTGGAGACAGAAATAGTTTTTACAAAAATTGCACAAATGTGAATAATGGCAATAATAACAGCCCATACTTCTATTGAGTCTAACATTTGGGAATCACAAGGACTTCATAAATACAGTGAAAATCTCAAAACTACAGTGAGGAAGTTGTTCAATAGAATTAGGAAGTCTTGTGGGTCAAAGAGAAAACAACATCAAGTTTTTTCTGTTAATATTTAAAGTGATCCTCGAAGTGTCTGTGGTTTGCATGGGCTTCTGATTTAGAGGTCTTAACCAGCAAAAACATCCATTGAGCAAAGAGTTTGCTCTTCTCTGGGAAAACTGTGAACTGTTTGTGATGTTGTGCAAGAAAAAATGATGATTTTTTATTCAGTGTCCAAACCGAAGATGAATAAATTATTTAGAGTGACCTCAAACTAATACATTGTTTCAAGATCATATTCAATGAAATTGTATATCAAATGAGACAATCTAACCAAAGTGAAAACTGTTTTGCAGCACTTCCAAAATAGTACAAGCTGTGAAGACACCAGTGTTGTATCAACCTCCCACTTACCTCCTTTGTTGCTGTTAGTCATCAGATTACTGTACAAAATATGGAGGATCTGTATGCAAATTCCTCTTTTTTTTTGCTTAATTCAGAAGAAGTCCTCAAAATCTTACGGTTTTTACAGGGGAAAAAGGTTACAGTCTTTGATCTATTACCAGGATATATCCTGAGCCTTGAGATAAGCCTCATAATAACTATTTTAGGAATCTGAAGATTTACACGCTCTTCAGTAAGAAGGGGAAATGGGTTTTTTCCATAATAATTTATTTAATTTATTAAGTTATTTAATTTCATTCCTTTCCAAGTACATATTAATATGACTCTCACTGATGCATTGTCTGAGTAGTTTCCTGTAGTACAATAAGCAAAATGTTCACCATCTGCCTCATGTGGCTCATTCTCGGCGTAAGAGGAGAGGTATGTGATCAGTTAAATGCTTTGTTTTGTCAATGTTTGGTTTTATTTGATTTTTAAAATAGATTCTGTTTAATTTTTATCTTACAAAAAGTAGGTTGAGGAGAACAAAATCTTGGTTTTGGAATGCAACAAGAGATTTCAATTTTAGATCCTCAAAAATGTTATTCCTGCGCTTAAGGAGCATTTTTGGATAAGGTTTGTTGTACATGGAGAGAAACTTAGGGGTAGTTTAAAAATCCTTATTGCATTTAAGAGTGAAAATTATCAACCACAGTTGTTGTTCAGACTTATCTCAGAAATTACAAATCTGTGTCATAAACTTGCTGGGTGTAATGTCAGAGATCGAGGATATCTGAGAAAGTGATGTCATGAGCTAGAAAGAGGGTCCAGAGAAATCTCTGTTAGAAGAAAAACTCTTACACACCAGAGCATTACATTTGATGGCTTCATGCTAAAGTTTACTGCACCAGAAGCATGAAATGGGGACATGAGCTCTGGCTCTGAAAGCCTGTCCCTGATTTCCCCGGTGAACACCGTGCACGGCCCATCAGAAATTGCACAAGTTTGTTTAACGGGTAGTTTAATCTTTTAAATTTAGCACATGAGATGGGCCGTGAAGCCTTCCAAATGCAACTGTTACAGATGGTCGTACACTCAATGGGTCACCACTTATGCCTTGGACAGAAAAATCCTTGAGATTCAGCTGTAGATGGAGTGGCTTGGAAAATCCAGTTAGCCGATGGGTAAAGAAGTGCACGCCTTCACCAGTGAGAAGTTAAATAAACATAGTGCCTCTATCGTGTCTCTGCCAGGCTTTGCCATGAGAAATATGGATTTACCTGGTTCCTAAGAATTGTCTCAATACTCGGATAGTGAAACCAGAAATGTAGCTGGCTAAAAAAGGGTGGGAAAAGCTCGTGATTTTTTCAGGTTCAAAAAAGAAGTGACAGAGGTCACTTGGGGCTGGGGAGGAAGAATAGACATTCCTGTTTAAAAACTTATTCAGTAATGAGGATCTGTTGTCCTCATTAACAAATAGAGGAAGAACTGATAAAAGCCATATATTTTCTATCTTTAAAAAAAAATCAGCATAAACAGTACAAAAATAATAATCTAAGATATTTGGAATGAAAAAAGTGAAAGGATGGACTGGGATCCATCATTCTGAGAGACTGGCTGACACAATATGATATGAAGCTGCATTGTGGTCCTAAAGCTAAACTTTGCTCATGTTTTAAAGGAATTTGTGTTGAAAATGAGAAATAGCAAGATGTGTGCAGGTGTTGGTGGAGTGGAAGTGAAAGTTTCCATAGTCAAGCCTAGAATTAGAACACCAAAGTAAAATATCCTTGAATCAGAAGAATTGGATGATGCACATCATAAAATTGAAAATGAAATTGAAGCTGGAATAGCAAGCCCGAAGAGGTTTTTAGTAAATATCTTTAAACATCTATCAAACACGTCGTTTGTGCTTAAGGAAAAGAGATGATGGAGAAAGTTCTGTACACTTGAAGAATAATAGTGTTTATATAAAACAAAGCAAAATATTTTGAAAATTTCAAAATGGGTTAACTAAAGCTACAATATTTGATGATCTGGAAAATAAAGTTGCCTATTTTTTTCCAGTTTTGAAGGAACTATTGAGTAAGGACCCCTGGGGAAATGTTTTTGAAGGTGCTGTGACCACGTCATAAGGCTACAGGAGCAAGCAATTCCAAAAGGTTGGAAATCAAGCAGAAATGGCAGAAAGCTACCTTGGCTGAGCAAAAATTGCTTTTTGGAGCTAAGGCAGGAAAGGAAAGTGTATGCTCTGAGGAAGCAACATCAGGTGATGTGGGAGAAACACAGAGATGCCACTTGCCACTGCAGGGAGAAAATCCATGTGGCCAAAGTGCAACTGGAGATGAAACTGAGCAGAAATAAATTGGCAGGGGGAGAAAAAGGGTTTTTTAACATAAATTCTTGGCTGTAATGGAAATCACCAGAAGTTGGACTCAGTGATTCCTCTGGGTTGCTTTCAACTCAGGATATTCTGTGATTCTGCAAATCTGTAAAAATATAGAAACAATTTTGGATATTATGAATGAAAATCTCTGTTCTGATTTCCTTTTTTCTTTTATTTTCATAAACTTCAATTAAATTGGAACGTTAAACTGGTTGCACCAGGAGTCCATTAAAGAATTCATTACCTTCTGTGGTGAACATTAAGAAGTTATTACTCAAAAGTCTATTTAAACAGTTAAAAATAATTAATATATAGGGAAGATCATTACACATCATGAGATACTTTTCTAAGGAAAATGGGAGATTGTTAAATATTCTCAAAGGTTTTAATTCAGGGCTCAATAATTCAGAGATGAGAGTGGGGTTTTGTAAATTTATCATTTATCACCAGTTTGCCCCAGACAGAGAATGCTGCAGTACAGTGTCTGGACCCATTTAATGGTTTGTTGTTTGGTTGGGGTTTTTTTCACATGTTTTTCACACTTGCATCTTGACATAAAAAAAATAATCTTCAAAACTGGCCCATGCTCCAAGCACAGTTGAGTTTTCTGCTCCAATCACCTGAGCAATGAAAATAAGGTTTTTTCCTTCATTCCGATTACTCCAAGATCTCAATTTTGCAAACTTCTGTAGCTATTTCAATCTACAGTGTTTCATAGTTAGTATTTTTGTTGTTGCTGTTATTTAGGGTGTTTCTAATTACATTTTTATAGCTGAAAATGTTGGTATTAATTTCTGTGCTTAAGGCATTTTTGGGCACACCTAGATGTGGGAAATTGATAATCTGTATTTAAGGTTCACCATACTCTCAGGAGTTCTTACCAAGAATTGCTAAGTTTTAGAGGGGTCTAATAAATCTGAACCAAACATCAAAAATTAAAAAAAATTGTGAAATATAGATTCAGAAATATTCACAAATTATAATTAAAAAATATAACGTTTGTGAATCAAGAAAAGAAACTTACAGAAAGAGAAACATGTAGAGTCGTTATCATTATTACTTTGACAAAGTTCTTTGCTGCTGTCTGGGACATGTTATCTCACTATTTGTATTTCTACCATATAAAATTTAATAATATAAACCTCTATGCGGGTTTTGCATTTGTTGCAAAATACAAAATTTGTTTGCATTAACTTCCACAAAAAGGAGCCTTCCTCCGGGGAGAGCCACTGGGAGATCAACAACATCTCTTATAATTTTGGCAAAGTGATTTCCTTTTTTTTCCATTAGGCTTTTAATTTTCATAAATAAATAGCACCTCATGATATTTTAAGCTAATGTATTCAACCCTTAGCTGGGTATTCTTACTGTTTTTGAATGTCAAGTACAGTTTCATCTTTTTCTTAGTCAGCCCTATAGATAGGCTTTTATTTTACAGCATTTCCCCTCCCTCGATCAGCTGGTGAATTTAGTGTTTCTTGCAAAATAAGAATTAAAAAAAAAAGCCCAAACCACTAATGTTCACTTAGCTAGTCTTAACAAGATTATCTGCTTCATGTGGCCACTGTGAATATAATTTTTCTAAATATAGAGATGAACTTTCTGAACACACTGGCTCTGTTCACTGTGTGCTGAGACACTCTAAATAAGGTAGAAACATGGCAAGGCAACTCTGCTCTTTCTTGGATTTTGTGATGGTAGCTACACTCGGGTTCATTGAATGTGGCAGAGTTTTCCATGCCATTCCACGAACAATATTGCCAATATTACTGTGCAGCAGCAATCAAAATAGCATATTTTTGTCTCTCTCATCATATAATAGAGTTGGAAGGACCTTACAGATCGCCTCGTACCACCCTCCTACCTCCTCCCTCTAGACCTCCCCCATCCAGCCTGAATCCACTTCCAGCGATGAGGGAGCCACAGATCCTCTGGACAACATCTACCATGCCTTAGCAGCCTCACAGCAAAGAATTTGTTCCTAATATCTTATCCAAACCTGTGCTTTGTCTGCATGAAGCTTTTCCACCTTGTTCTGTCACTCCAGGTCTACAAAGTACCTCTTCAGCTCTCTTCTATCTATCTATCTATCTATCTATCTATCTATCTATCTATCTATCTGTCTGTCTATCTATCTATCTATCTATCTATCTATCTATCTATCATCTATCTGTCTGTCTGTCTGTCTGCCTATCCATCCCTTCCTTTGTCTGTCTCATTTTACAACCAATTTTTCCTTCATAGATCATGGCAGGACTCCCAAATCAATGGAAGAGGACTAAGCACGATAGAGATGCCAGTTCAGGGAGCTCAGTGGCGTGGTATGCATCCAGTGCTTTACAGAATAACTCCTTGCAAAGCTGTTTTTTTCAGTACCTTTTTCACCTGTAGCTGTTTATTTGTTCCAGACATGCTGTGGAGTGAGGTGTAAGGAGCAGTGCATTTTTGGAAAGACGTGAAAGCGCGCTCTCCTGAGAAGTACAAACATTTACTGTCAGCCTCTGTCCTTTTGTCCGAATGATATCATCTCACTTGTTCACACTCCTTAGCATATGTGTACAACCTTTGGCAACTGAACAACATAACAATGCAAAAAAACCCAGAACCAACCCACTCTGTGATATTGAATTCCCTGATCCTCAGAAATCAGGCGGTAGCAGCATTTCTCCTGCCACATTTGTGAATAGCTGCTGTTTGGATGAATAGCCTGGACATTTTGCCTTACGGGTAATGATATGGGTTAGCTCTTCTGAAATGTTCAGGCAGATTCCAACTATTCTTCCTTTTGAAAAGAAA